>VWZD01008227.1:965366-1336855 GCA_013396695.1 Sakesphorus luctuosus
GCCGAGCCGAGCCGAGCCGAGCCGAGCCGAACCGAGCGGGGCTGCTGAGCTGAGCGCGGTGCGGAGGGACGCGGGCCGGGCAGGAGAGAACGGGACCGGGGCTCCGGGCTGGGCGCACCGAAGCACACAAAGTTTCGCTGCTGGCATCCCGGGGACCGCGGTGGTCGCTCCGCGGTGTGCCCTGCCTGGTACCCGTTCCCACAAGTTTCCCAGAGCCGGGTGCGTGGGCGCTGTGGCGGGAGCGGGGATCCTGGTGCGGGGAGTTTCTCCTCCCGCGTGTTGGGTTTTTGCAAGCGGAGGAGTTTTTGCCCCCGCATAAAAAGCAGGTTTCAAGGCTGATGGTTCCCGTATGCCCCGGTGCCTAGGCAGGGCCGGGTCGCAGCATCGTCGCCGCGTCCCGCGCGGTGCGGGAGAGGCGGCACTGCCCGAGCACCGCCTGCGCTGCGAGAGCTTGGACACGGGAAACTGCTCGCTTTGCTCCTGTCTCCTGTGAGCGAGAGCTTGCTGTTCTTGTAGTAAATAAAAGTAGTAAAAATGATAATTAAGTTAGTAGCTGGAATTTTGTTTGGACGTCGAGTGGTAGAGTAACGGGGGAAGCAGCGTTTACAGCCATTGCCGTTTGGGGAGGAAGAGTGATACTCTGATACTTAAGCATGATTTGGATAGATCTGGTGCCATCACATTGTGTGCTGAAGCAGGTTAACTAAAACTCTGACCTTGGCTCCCTTTTACCTAACGTGGATGCTGCTTCTTTTACTGAGTTCTTGGAATATTTGGAAATGCAGAGTACACCTCAGGAGAGAGTCTTTTGTCTCTTGTTAAAATGATGTTTGATATCTCGGCTCAATACTGTGCAGTGTAGGAGGATCTTCACAGAGAAATGAAACCTTTGGAGATACCATTGTGATAACGAATAGGTGTTAAAATGTCAGATGTCCCTTAAAACTAGGGAATATCTTTTGATGGATTAGAGGCCTTTGTGTGGTTTATTTCTCTCCCCCTTTCTCATGCCCTCATATGATTCTGAAACATGGTTCTGTTTTTGTGGTTTTAATTGCATTCTTGGGCAACTTCCTGAAGGAGAAACCTGGTGGACTTTTTTTTTCTTACTACACTGAAAAATGACCTCTTCTTTCACTTTCTCTTGTATGAACATTTAGTAATGTCTTGCCCCCAGCTTGCCACAGGAATTCATTAGAAACCTGGTTTCAGAGGGACTATTCACAAAATGTACGTAGGTGTAAGCAGCTGTGCTGCTGTGTAGCTTCGAAAAATCGGAGAAGCTGCAGACATCCATGAGGAAAGTGAAAAGCAGCTGCAGTGCCTGCTGAGTGATCAGATGAGTCTTTGAAGCGTGTGAGGTGAAGACCAATGCAAATAAAAAAGCAGAATGATTAAGTAGATTAATTCAGCTATATACAAGATGTACTACCTTGGAATTTTAGCATTTTATGGGGTGTGATTATACTTGTAAGAATAGCAGCTGTTTGGCACAGGGGTAAACTTTTGAGTGATGAGGGCTAGTCCACAGCTTTTTTACAATTATAGACAAGTTGTATATCAAACAACCTGTAAGCAAATTTTGTCAGTTTTCTTGAGATGCTGAAAAACTGCCTATCTGGGTATTACTGTTTTATGCACTCCCCAGATATCAGGATGACAGAAGAATTCCTCTTTGCTTTGAATGGTGATATGGCCATCACTATAGTCGCATATATATATATCTACATATAGCTCTATGTATCTCATGTGGGAGGCAATAGAAACTCCTGTCAGTACAAAAAAGAAAACAACAGAAGCCTGCAGTGGATTTTGTCTCAAGGTGTATACAATAGTGTTGAAGCTTCTGTTTGGTGTTGTCATTGACAACCAGGAGAATAGCGTGGCTTAGTGGCATGTGGAGACTTAGTGTGGGTCTCTAAATTGCACAGCCAGAAGTGTGTTCCAGTCCTAGAGCTTCTTAACAGAATACTGTTAGGCAGAAAAATGTCAAGCAGAGAGCCTGGTAAGCTGCACTAGGCATTTTTAGACTAGATTGAAGTGTGTGTGCATATAAAGACATAAAAATCATCACCTTTCCTTATTGCTAGGAATTGCAGTGGAAATGAGTGATTAGAGGGAGCTCTGGCCAGAGATTTGTGTTGCTGCTGTGATGGTGGGCTCAGTATTTACCTGGCTGATGCAGCCAGTTGTGGCTTTTGAGTCTTGCTAGGCAACTAGTGTGCTCGTGCCGGAAAAAGCTGAGGCTTGGTGGAAGGGTTTTTTTGGAAGCTGGAGTTAGGGTTGTCTGGACTGCTTGAATTGCTTAATCACAAGCATGCATGAGAGAGCATGCTTTTGTAATACTAATTAGGGGGAAATTTGGCCTAATCATCAAAACATTTCCAGTTATTTGGTCTGTTAACTGGATTCTACTATTCTCTAGGGTCAAAGGTTTTATACATGGGAAGACAGGGAAAAGATGGATTAATCATCACTAATCTGTAACTTGTTGCTAGATGCAGTCAGTCATCTTTATGTACCTCTGGGCATCTTCCCAATCACCTGTGACATAACTTACAAATCATATTTTACAGCAAAGTACTAGTTTGTAAGCACTGTGTAATTCAGTGCACCTATACCAGCCATTAACGACTTTTGAATAAGTGATATAAAGAATTGCCTCTTAGCTTTGAAGAACAGGTATTGGTAGCATGAAGTACTCAGTCATCTACATACTAATGTAAAGATTAACAATGTAAATTAGAGATACATGAAAAGATAAGAGTTTTTTTATTATTACAGTAGATAGCTTCTCTGGGTAAAAATATTAGAAAGCTAAGTATGTGCAACCATGTACACGTTTGGGTATGTCTCCTCTAAGATGGTTAAAGTGGTGTGGTGGGAGGAGAGCAAAGAGACATGAAAATAAAGGTGGTAGCATTCTACAGCTGTAGCTACAGGAGTATTTGGGCCAGCATGCTAGGGAAAGAAAGCTGTCCTGTGTTCTGCCTTTTTCCTGTCTCTCTTAGTGATAGGCTCTCATTCACTACTCTATTTACAGGAATACTTCTGCAAGCAGAAGTGAGGTCTCTGCCAAAGTGAGAGCCAGTGATCATGGACAGGGAGAGGATGGGGCAATTTTAGTGGCAATGCTAGTATTAATCATAGGTTCTTAAGCTGTTTGTTGTGGCCTTGAAATACACTTAAATGCTAACTGAAATGCTGTATTTATCCTTTAGCACCACTTCTTGGGCAATGTCTGTGGAAAGATGTGCTATTTGTCAGCTGCTGTATCTGATCTGTGATCTGGTGTTCACCTGTCATAGCCAGAAAGATGTTTTTTCTTGTATTTTCAGCCTGAAATCAAAAGATGCCTTATGCTGGGGTCAAATAAACGGCTTTGTGGCATAATTAAGTTTGAAAAAGTGTTCATCTTGTGGAATTATTTCTCTGTGGTGGAAATCCCAGTCTTGCTGTCCATACTCATCACTGTGATATAAACTGTGGGCTTCAGGCAGTTTCCTGTTGTCTTCTTGGGCTTTAGAAAAAGTGGCTTTAACTTCTTTTTGGTATCATGGAACCGTAAAAGCAGTTGTGGAAGGTGTTGACTGACTTCCAGTGAGTTCTGCAGTTAGGACACCTGCTCAAATCTGTGTATATGTAGTAGCCTCAGCATGCAGGTAAGTTTGTTTTTGAGAAATACTAGTCAAGAAACTTAAGCTACAGTTGTGAATCCCACTGTGGTCTCCAGAAGCACTGTTGAGAAATGCTGGTACATCTTAGCTCTCTTAGTTTGGCTGATGTACAGATGATATGAATTTATGTTCATCAGCTATGTAGCTTTGACCAAGCCTTGTTTCTTACTTGGGTTCCTTTTGTATTATTTAACAGTTTGCACTTTAAACTTCTATTCCTGCAGAAGGGCATGTTGTGGTATTTAGGGATGTTTCTCACTGCTTCTGAGCGCCTCTGTTGTCTGGTCTGAAGTGCAAGCTTCTGCTCACCAAAGTTTGAGTGGGTTTTGAGGTGTCTTGTTTTAATGGAAAAGGAGCAGTTTGTCATTGGCCCTGATGGGTTACAGGTACAAAACTAAGAGGAGACCAGAGCATAGTTAACTTTTCCTCTTTCATTCTATTATCTTACTTTACATTCCTAAGTAATCTAAGAAACACTTTGTAGAAGTTGGTGGGTTATCTGTTAGCTGTATGTCTCCATCTTGCCATATACTCTCCTCTTTAGGAGTAGTTCATGTTGCTTTCTCAGCACTGAAGCAAGCTTGAGGCCTCCAGCTGCTCTGGCAGCTCAGCTTAAGAGGCTGCTTTCCCAGCTAATTGCCTACTTCCTCTGCAGAGGTTCGTCATCTGCATCACAGAAATAGTGATGGACTCTGTGGAGGCTTCTCAGCCAACACAGCTCACAACTCAGCCTACAAACTTTCAAGCTGAACTGAATCAGATGGTTTAATATACCAGGTCATGACCTGCTCTTGCAGAATTCTTGTGCGTAGTTCATACTCAGTTGTCCCTTTTTCCTATGGAAATTTAAGTCTTGCCTTTCCAGAAACCTGTAGTAAAGCCAGTGGGATCACTCAGAAGTGAGGTTAGATTAAAGAGTGTGTTTTCTTAAATACAGGCCTTTAAAGAGATGGTAATTTTCTTATTAACTGGCTAATGTAAGTCCTCTTGCAGATGACTGGGGAGGTGTCAATCTGAGCATATGGATAGGGTTCCCAGCACAGTGCTTCATTCCTACATCCATAGAGCATCTGTGACTGCAGGTGCTTTTATGGTTGACTAGTTCTGCTTCTGAAGCTGGGAGGGGGTGAGGATAAATATAAGTAAATGTCTATATGCTGTAAAGAGAAATGTGAGTACCTTTATCCTTTTTTTTTGGGTAGCCTTCAACCTCGTCTGAAATGGCTGAGAAAAGGCCACTAAAAACTAGAATCTCACGTTCCTGTGAAACAGTTTAAGTCTGTTTCAGTGATGCTATCCGGGATACAGAAACTTGGTATGCTTTTTTTGATCTTAAGTACTAATAACTTGGCTACATTGCACTTTAAGTGTTACATTTGTTATCTGGTATTTCAGATGAGAAGGTGGTTTCTAAATTAGCTCACAAATAGGAAGTGGTTGATTGCTAATGTTGTACAGTATGATTAATAAGTAAATAAAGGCTAGTCACCTATTACTCTGCAGATCTCCAACCACAAGTACAGTAAATGCTTAGAACAGTATTCCTGATCTCTCCAAGTAGCTTTCAGTTGGTAGCATTCCCTAGATAAAAATGCTTAAAGTATCAGGTCTCAGCTATCAATGAATTTGTCTAAGTACAAGTGTTTATAAATGTTCTTGTTATGAACAGGGAATACTGGAGTTCCAATTTATTTTTTGCATTGAAAAGAGTGTATTGAATGCAACTGTGTAACTTTAGAGAACTGCCAACACCGTTACTGCTGGTGCCTTTCCTCTTGTAGAAGGAAGTGTAAGTAAAACATTAGTAATACTGAATTGCTTGCATTATTTTAAGTGGGATTTCTTGAAGGCCACTTGGAAGACTGGGAGCCTGTCCCCTGTTACCAGTTGGGCATCTCTAACCCAAGCATGCATAGGTTAGATGTCATGTGGCTGATATATTCTGCCACCTCTCTTAGCTTACCAGGACTGTAAAAAGATTATTGCCATATAGAAAACTGAACTTTCAGTTGTGCTGTAAACCCATCTTGAACCATAGGGTGTGGAATGATGGAAACTGGGTTTTGAAGGGTGCTGTTTAGTAGGAAATACAGGTACCTCTTCTGTGGAGTAACCTAAGCCTAAAAGGTGTAGAATTTGAAGACAAACTGTCATCTGTCTTCTATTCTGCAGCAACTCTCGTGCCTTGTGAAAAATCTGATGAAATTCTCACTGTTGGGTTGAGGATTTAATTCTATACCTTTAGCTTTTTTGTTTCTTATGCAGATATTTTTTTTTCTTTACTTGACAGTTCTCTAAGTCCAAGTGTTATAGATATTAGTATTTTAACCCTTCTGAAGAAGGATGCATACTGGAAAGCTCTTGGCATTCACTCTGCTCCAAGCAGAGCTGTCCCCACAGTTTCCAAGTGGCCATGGAGCCATTTCCACAAGGCTTTCTACTCTCAGCCTGGTTAGACAGGGCATGAGTCACTGGCCAGCAGATTAAAATTTACCTGGAGAGAAGAGGACCAAGTTTGTTTGCCCTGCAGGGGCATAGAGGTGCAAGAGGCCTGGTATCAGACAATGCCAAGGTAGCTGCAACAAGTGAAAATGAGTTAGGGTCCTGGGTTTCCCTTTAATGTTTTCTAAAGAAGAAAGAAAGGTCAAATCCTTTAGCAAAGTGGGACTTAAAGTAAAGGTAGTGGTGAGATACCTGATAAGACACCAGCCATTGTTAGTCTAACAGCTTGTGGACTATTTACTTCAGGAAAGTGTACTTACTCAGCCCATTATCACAAAGTTGATACCGTGTACTGTATTAATGGGAATTTGCAATTGTAGGCTTGCCTTTAGCTCCTAACGAGCCCATGCTTGCATTAACAATAAGCACTGTTAATGTACAGTACATGTGGGAACTGTGGTTCCACAGGGTGCTCCTTCCACAAAAGACTTAAAATGGGAGCTTGAGTTTAGGCAATAGCTATGATTGTTGAACCACTGTTCCCTCTGCTGGGGTGAATCCAGAGCAAGAGGGTATAGGCTCACCACCATGTTGTGAAACACTGCTGGGCTGCCTCTTTTTGGGAAACTGGTTCTGCAGCATTAGTCATGATGAGCTGACTGTCCCAAGCTTGTTTCTTCATTATATTAATATATCCACATTGCATAAAGAACTAAGATCAACAAAACTACTTCTTTAATAAAGGGACACCAGTAAATTAAAAACATAATTCTCTTTAACCTTCCTGATACTGTAAAACCTGATAATATATCTTGGAGAATTCAGTGGAAAAGCTACTTTAAGAACAGGAGTAAATAATACACAGAAACTTTAACAACAGTTGTTGAGCCTACATTAAGGAGAGAATGCAGATAAAATTTGAAAATTGTGGTAAAACTGTGCAGTCCCAGAATTGTCTCCAGAAACCCCTTCCCCATCATATCAGCAAACTGTATTTGCTTCATAAAGTAGAGCTGAAGCTGGTTTTTTTAATTATGTAAAAAAGGGATGGAAGTAAGAGCAAATGATACATGAATGCCTATCTGTGTTCTTGAAGCTCTGAATAGTGCCTGTGTAGTACAGTTGTAGTACAGTTATAACTCAGTGAAGTAAAAAACTCTGGTCAACTTTACATGATGTGAAATTGGTCTTGAAACTACCATGAACCGTCACCAAATGCTGTGGAAGACAGCTACGAGTGAGGAAATCAGTCTGGCTTATGAACTGGAGACCCTGCTCTCAAGGTTATAGAAAGTTTTAAATGGAGCTTTTCTTTCTTCACTTCATGCTTAGCAGAAACTCCCAAGAAGTGATGGTTGTCTTCATAAAGAAGCATTAAATTTGTAATGTTCTGCTCACATGGGAGCTGTTCTTGGACCAAGAGATGGTTCCTATCTGGGACCAGCCCCGTTTGGCAAGCTGATGCTCTGATGGGAAATTCCTGCTTGGCAGGGGAGGCTGGTTGGACACAGCTGGACGGGCATTCCAGATGGAGATGGCCCATCGTGAAACAAACACAAATGCACTAAAAAACTGAGAGGAATAGGAGTAACAAAGAAAGGTTTAAGGTTGAGACAGGAAAGCCTGAGCCATTACCATGCTTTTTGCAGTTATGTGAAACTCTAATTGTAGTGCCTGAAATCAGACAAATATTTTAACTTACAAATTTTTATTTTTTTTAAACCATCACTTCCAGCTTATCTCTCTGTACAAGTTGTTTATATCTTGTTGACAGTAACTTACTCCTCTTCAAAGCAATATAAGTATTGAGCTGTTTAAAAGCTAGCAATCATCCTTTCTTGGTAACACTCTGCATATAGTAAACTTTCCAGCTATTGAGTAATAATGGAATGAGTTGTTAGTTAAAAAGGGAGAGCCAACATTCAGGACTTACCAGAAAACCTGGAGGAAGATGAACCATTTCACAGATCTAATGCCTAGAAGAAGCTGCTCCTGAACTCACCTGCATCCAGACCATGGCAGGAGAGGATACCAAAGCTGAAGGCTTTGGGATATAAGAGGCTTAGGTAAAAGGGGAGTTAGGAACACTTGTGATGGGGAGAAGACAGGCTTGAGTGTTTTAATTATATTTAATATGTATTTAATTGTGCTGCCAAGTGGGCATCATTTGAAAAACAAGACCCAGCATGTGACCTTCCCATTGCAACCAGAGTGGTCTCATTGCTTGGGAGAAACAATTGCTGTGTGCTCAGCCAGCTCTTTAAATGACTGTTAACAAGTTTGGTTGAGTATTTATTCAGTCCTGCTGGAGAGAGTTGGTTAAATGCCTGAAGTGAAGCTGCTTTCTTTGAGCTCACATGTCAGTTGAAATAAGACTTTTAAATGAGTAGCCCAGATGGCACTGACATGGAATCATCAACATCTCAAACTTGGAAAGGTCCCTGAATGTTTGTTCCAGGCTGAGTTTCCCTGGGTACACAGGTTGCCCAGTGCCTGCCACATGAGCTCAGAGGATCTGAGCTTTTTGGGCTTAATACAGTGAGACCAGCAATGCTGTGAGACTCTGCTTTTTAGTTTTAGTCTGTTTAGCTGTTCCTGCTGCTGTTTTGGTTACAACTATTCACAGAACTTCAATCTGGTGTGTAAACTTCCTGATGGCTTGATAGGTCTTTAAAGAAACTGCAGAATCAATCTTACAGCTGGAAGAAGGAGCCTTTTGGGTTATACATTATTGCTGTTGAAGTCAGGCTTCAAAATAAACACTTGGAGATGTCTCTTAAGAAGTGCAGTCAGTACAGGTATCTAAAAATCCATGTACAGTTCATTATTTCTTCCTCAATTAACTTCAAAGTGTTCTTCAGCTCTCTGGGACAGGTCTTTTCTCCAGCTTAGATTTTAAATATGGGTATTTTTTCAGCTCATGTTTTTTCCTCTGATCTTGAACTAAACTAATTTCTCTTCCTCTTGAGAAGAGTGCAGCGGCTTGGTTTGGCACTCTGAAACCCAAGTGCTTCCTAAGCTAGTTCTCTCCTGTAGGAGGATCTCCATTCTCATTGCTCCACCAAATGCTTTTCTAGACCCAGAATAAACAGTCCATATTGATATAACTCTGCTTTTGTACCAAGCGTTCTACAAATGGTGGCTGGAGGCATTGTGTCCTCTTTGTTGACATAACTACTTCCATTATAATTTCAGCCAGAAACTTATATATTGTGTGGGTGATCTGAATAGCTGAGTCTAGTGAGAACTGACTATGCTGCCTAGTATGTCTGAGGCTTAGCGTTTGCAACACACACACTTGAAGCTGAGGTTATCTAGAGGTTGGTATGCTGAAGACTCTTCATCATTTGTCATGAAACAATACAGAACTATCCATGTGGATAGGACATGCTGCAGTCTTCCTCTCCTGCCTTCCCCAGAGCTCTGTGCCTGACTGAAATAGTTGTCTAAAAATTATATAGCTGCTTAAACTAGGCTCTGCAGTTATATATGGGTATAACTAGTATTTCAGTGTGGTGTACAGGACTTGGTGTGGTGCTGCTCAGTGAGGCAGGGGGAGTTAAGGAGGCCTTGGTGTGCTTGCCATGGACATGGCATCCCTCATACAGCTGAATGTGTGACACTGGCATCTGCTTTGTTCAGAAACTTTAGCATCAGGGTTAAGAACTGGATTTGGATAACAAGTTGCCATGGGACTGTTTGAGGTTTTTCACTTGTTTATTCTTTAGATACCTTTCTTTGGGTTAGTGACAGTATTTCCATTGCCTATTAAGAAGTTTAAGTTGTGGGATGTCCTTCCTGTAAGTTTTCTCAATTTAAGAAGTGGGCAGCCTACCCTCAAGAGGGATGGTTTTTTTGGTCCAACATCTTTCAAAAGCCCACATTTATGTAAATGAATTCGCCTATACACCTTCCTCCTTCTCAGTTAACTTTGTAAAAAATATAAAGGTCATAGGCAAAGAAATGCCTAGCTTGTATTTTTGTTTGGCTTTCTGAAGCATTAGATTCAGATTTAACTATCACTAAGTTTTCAGCTTCAGTGTTATGAAAGCTTGTTGAAAGCTTGTTGGTATTCTGTATAGCAAGTCAGCTGTTTTCCATCCTACACATAGTATATCCTTTTGGATTTCTTCTCCTTGCACTGTACTTAAGCTGTTTCTTTCAGGATATGCAAATGCACTTCTTATTACTTCATGGAAGTTGAATATACTGAAATTCATGACAGAAACTTTAATAACAAGGATGCCACTTCTGCTCAAAGATGAAATTCTCTCCTCAGTTACCTATTTGTTACATCGTGGACATAGCAGTGCCAGGTGAAGAAGGGTCTGCTCTGTAATGAGTGCTGAAAAGTGTTTTTATGCTTTTCCCATGCTTAGAGCACTGCATGACTTTATTTCACTTCTTGAGTAGGTATGTACTGGAGATTGTGCTCCAAGACAGAGATCAACCTGCCTTAAAGGTGTGTCAGGGGGTAGAGGTGAGGAAAACATGGAGGGCTCTGGGAAAACCAGGTGCAGAAGGTAGTTGTTTGCAACAAAATAACAACCCCCCCCCAAACCAACCAAACAAAATAAAAATCCTGCAGCAGTGGCCTTGGGGGCAGAGTTGGATTGCTTTGACAAGGCTTCACATGTGTCATGGGGAAAATATAAGGCTGTCACCCTGAGTCTGGCAGGGGCTGTCACCAGTGAAGTAGAAAACTTACGGACTTGCAATATATTGCGGTAAAGGCAAAAAGAGAAATGTCTGACTTCAGTTATGTTTGTGCAGATCCAGTGCATAGATGACAATGAAGTGTTGTTTTATTTGACTTCAAAGAAGTGTCACTCCTGTCTGTGCCCTCGTAATATGCTTCGTGATGTGTAATGTGCCAAGGGTAGATGTGCTCAAAATAGCCCAGTCTCCTTTGGTTTGTGATTGGGCCAGGTGGAGCTGCCTCGAACAAAAGCTGAGTTTTCAAATTGCAGCTCAAACTGTGCTTTGTGGTTATCTGGCACTGTCCCTGTCCGTCACTACATAGGACAGGCTGTATTGCACCAACATTAACTATTGTTTGCTTCTAAGTCCATCAAGTGAAAATGTCTGAAAGTTTTGGGGGTCTGAGGTTTCTTCTTGCCACGATATTTGGTGAAGGTAAAAGGTTGCTTAATAGTGGGATTAAGAATTTGTTTAAACTGCTCCTTGAGTGTCCAGATAGGGAGAATATGTGGTCACCAAACCACCAAATAAACCTTAAACCCCAATCCTAACTTCTCTTGCCTCCTACAAGAGAGCTTTGCCATCAGTGAAGAGCTGCTTCCTGGAAGAAGGGGAAGCCTTGCTCTCAAGAACAAAACTAGAGGGTTTGGGGTTTGCACTAGTATCAAAGAACAACACTGAAGAATATATAAAGACTGTACAAGTTCATTTTCCCTGTCAGGCTCCTGACTCTCTCCATGACAGCTTCTTTCTGTAGCTGATGGTGACGTAGCTGCAAGACGAATCCTAGGGTGACTCATGTAACATGCATCAGGGAGTTTGATGGTATTTGGATTTTCTTCCTGGGGGTCTCAACTGCAGATGGCCAAATCCACCCTAAATTTGGGATTAAACTTGAGTAGTTTCTGCTGGTGGCTGGTGTGGAGCTCCTATAGAAGGAATTGTACTTCAGTAACTTCAGAGATGCTTGGGGTTTACTAGATTGGTGGAAATGAAATTACTTAATTATTGGGTGGTTTGTTACCCTGCTTTGTAGTACAGCGTTTTCACTTTTTCTTGCATAGCTTAACTCAGTCCAAGCTCTTCTGGTCATAATAACAGTTGGATTAGGGGAGAGAAAGATGTTTTCAACCCCTGCAATATTTCATTTGTTTTATTCTGTGTTGCAATGGCGAACTCTGACAAAGCCAATTCTGTCCCCTGAAATGGTGTAGAAGAAAGTGGAAACGCTGTATTTTGCTACTTTCAAGTGTTATAGCACAGTTAAAGTACATGCTATTAAAAGACGATTAAACAAATCTGTGCAAACACCAGCTGCTTTGCTGGTAATCAAGTGCTCCAGCACGGTTTGAGCTCGCAGCGTAGGTAGGCTGGCGATGGCAGCTCCAGGAGCCGCACGCCCTTGGAGCGCGGGGGAAGGCTCCGAGCGCCGCCTCATCCTCCTGCCGGAGCTCTGCGGCCCCGGGGGCTGCTGCCGGGTCAGCCTCCTTCCGCAGGGGGCTCACGGGGAGCACAGACCTGTTGTGAGGGGGTTGCGTGTGTTATGCAAAAGACACTTTATTCAGTTGTGTACCTTCTGCAGCCCGGGGAGCCTTTGGTGAACGAGGGAACCAGCTGATTCCTCAGCTTGTTGGAAAGACTTAACACCTCAGTGTGTTCTTGCAGTGCTAAAGTCAGCTTAGTGAGGGAATAGGCTCACTGCTGTTCTGAAAATAGAAGTCAGGGCTGTTAACTGTGCAACTAAAATGTCTTAAAAATATTGTGAGCAGGGAACATAATTTAATGAAATGGGCGATTACTGCATGACTTTCTCTAAGTGTTTGCCCCAGCAAAAAAACGGGTTGACTGCAGTTTCATGAGGAGGAAATACAGCCTTGTAGTTACAGTGTGCAGTGTTTTAAGATTTGGGCTTGGTTCTCTATCATCAGTTGCTGAGAGGTCTTGAATAAACTTGCTAATGCTTGTGCTTCAGTTCCTAGATCATGGGGTACCAATACTGACTTCTGTCAGGTGTTAGACCTGCAGATGAAGAGAGGCCCGTTTTGAATGTTAAATTCATTCTGTACTCAGTAGCTGCTGTATTTTCTTAAATGGAAAAGTACAGGTTGAAATTCAAACTTAACTTTGCATTTTAAAATCTGAAAGTTTCTCTACGTTCCCATTATGGAGAATACCAATTAGGCAGCTAACTCTTATTGTTCTAGGCAGGTGTAAATTCCCACGATAGAAGGTCTGTTTGCATATGCATGCTTCTGTTCACTGCAGAAAATGATCTATAAGTGTACCGTGCATCACATCTTAGTGGGTGAGGACCGTGCCACATCACTTCTTAGCACTAATTTATCCTAAAGGGCAGTCTAAATAGAATGCCAAGGCTTATTTAACTGAAAAACAAAATGAACAACTTGTGTGTGGTGAGAGGTACTTTCCCAGTTTGGTGGCTTTTATCCTGTTACATAGGCGCTGACTGGCTATTTTATGATTATCTCTGCATCTGGAAACCCCTAAGTCTAAAATACTGGTAGTGGTAAATAAAATGTAGGTGCGAGTCCCATTGCCAGAACTCTGTGAATGGTGTGTGGCACATGTGCAAGACTTGACTGCTCTTTAGGTTAATAAGAATTTACGTTAAAAATAAAAATGCTGTACTTGTGAAAACTGACTTGACTTTTCCACCTTGTTTTCTTACAGGTATCTCCAACCAGAAATCATGAACTGGCACTTCTCCCTCCTCTTCGTTCTTGGGAATTTAATGTCTGTATGTTCCCAGTTCAGTTTTTATCCTCTGGAGGAGCTTAGCTCTGATGTTGGAATCCAGGTCTTCAATCAAATAGTGAAAGCTAAGCCTCAGGACAATGTTGTTGTTTCTCCTCATGGGATTGCATCAGTCCTGGGGGTGTTGCAGCTGGGAGCTGATGGCAAGACAAAGAAGCAGCTGACAACTATGATGAGATACAGTGTAAATGGTCAGTGATTCCTGGAGTGGTTTTGAGTGTGTTTTGTCAGACTTTCCGTGCTGTATGAGATAGCTTTCCAAGTGTGGTAGGTTGCATCATGCACCAATTAACTGTTCACCAAAGCACAAAATGGACACACTTGAAGTTAATTGGCAATTTGAGTATGGACATGTACATACACTCCAACTGGCTCATAAGGAGCTTGGTTAATGACTTCAACGCCCTGGCTAGAACTACCTTCATCCTTGCAAAACTGATTTTCCAGAGCAGTGTGGGAGGTAGTCCAGTGCCAGCACCATGCACGAAGGCTGCAGTACCCCATTTCAGGCGGTACTGAACAGTGTTTGATGTGTCACTCCTTAGATAACAGGGTAAAAGAATATTTACTGGCACCATACTGAAAGCAATGCAAACTAACTGTACTGTTGATACTTTCACTTTGGTCTTTGGCTTTGTTCATGTGTTTCTGCTGTCAGGATCCCCGTATCTCCTGTAGTGCCCTCTTCTTTAAGTGGCCATTTCTGCTCGCCTCTGTGCCTGACACTGCATGCATCTGTGTTTATATTCCTCTGCCAATGTCTGCCCCTTGAGAGTGTGTAGGCTGAAGGTTCTGCTTTAATTTGCACGCTATTTTTGTGAGTGTTTGCCAGCAAGACTTAACATCTTAGTGCTAGCATTCTCCCTTATTTCCAAGAATAGGAACCTCTCCAAGAGGTAAGTGCACATTTGAGTCTTGAGCAGTATTGTCATATCACGTTGTCCTGTCTTCATTTGCTTTGCTGTTTTGGTCCTGGGTTTAAAGTGCAGCAAAATGATTTGACAGCTTGAGATCTAAATGATGGAGATTGAAATCTCTTCATTGGGTGATCAACTTTAGAAACATTTGAATGCTCAAAATACAAGTACTTGCAAAATTTTTTAAGTATTAGATCAACTTGTTTTATTTGGCCTGCAGTCCTAATACTGTGAGACACAGAGGTTCTCAAACACCTTAGAAGGTAGCCAGTACCTTATTAAGACTTGTTCTGGGATGAGGAGACGCCTATCTCATCGCACAGATTTCCTCTGCTCTTGTTCGTGATTGCCTTGCAGTTCTTTGGCAACTGCAGCAACTGCTTCTTTGGAAAGGTAATAGTTGAAAAGTATTTAATTTGTCTTTAGCTGTCTTTTAATGCAATTTAGCAGCTGGAAGCAAAGAGGAGAGCCAGCATCATGAGACCAGCCAGCTCTCCCCGGACCACCAGCAAGTGCTCCGTGGACCACCAGTGGTCCACAGAATACAGTTTGAGAACCTCTGTTATGGTATGTTCTCAAAAAGAATTTGCCCATGGTATTGGAGAGTGAACATGTAGAAATTCATACAAATGGTACTGTTAGAGCATTCACGATACATGAAACAGCAAAGCCATCTGAGGCTTTTTCTTACATGCAGTTAAGAGAATAACTCTGAACTAATTTATTCCCTTCATATCTCTTAATCTCAAGTTTGTCTACATAAGGAAGTAGTCTAGAAATGGTTCTGCCTAAATTGTATTGGGAAACAGAGGGAACCCATTAATAAATGCTGTAATAACAGCCACTCAAGGATTCTGTTCAATATAGTGGTTTAACATGAAGTTGCTTGCCTGGCAATAGCTTCCCTGTGTAGACAAGCACTCCTTCATAAGCCATAACACTGGGGAGAACTGGGTATGGTGAACATAGCAGTTCTTCTGTGGTGCCATATGCCTTCTCTCATACACAGTGAAGGAGTTAGCAAGCACTTGATACCATTGCTTTCATGTCCTAAGGATCTTGACTCTAACACTGGAACCTACTTACTTTCCCTTTTTCCTTTTTTTAGAGACAACCTCGTGTGTTAATGGATTGATTCCTGCTTGTAGCTGCTAGGCCAGAATTTACTCTTGAAGGAAACAAAGACTTGACTTGCAGTTTATCAAAGAAATCTTGGCAACTTCCTTTATTCTGCTATAAATGGAAAGGAAGAATGTTGAAAACAATTTTTGCTTTACACTCTGAGGTTCAAGACCACTAGCTATGAAAATCCTGCAGAGTGCTCTGAGTGGGCAGACTCACCCCTCAGCTTTCTTTGTCACTGTCACAGAACTGACAAGTGACCTGGGCTTTTATGATATGAAACATATTTTGAAACATCTGTTCTGTGAAAGAGTATGGTTAGTTGCTCCACACTAAGACTTGAACCCCAGTGTTACTCCAGCACTGTCTGTGCATTTTGAGCAGACACCTAGAAGGGCAGCAGAAATCACAGTGGAGGTTATGTTTTTGCTGGGAAACAGTAGCAATCTTCAGAGGAAAGATCAGAAATGGGTGTTTTGGAAGTCTTATGAGAATGCCTGCTTTGGTTGCCTTTTCGAGTCCTGCACTTAGTGTCTGACCTTTCATGTCATTAATAGTTGCATATAAAGTAACTGTTCATCATCTTACTCTAAAATAAATTTGCTGTTCTTTTCCAACTAGGAGTTGGTAAAGCCTTAAAGAAGATAAACAGGCTCATAGTCTCAAAAAAGAATAAAGACATTGTAACAATTGCTAATGCAGTGTTTGCAAAGAGTGGCTTTAAAATGGAAGTGCCTTTTGTTACAAGGAACAAAGAGGTGTTTCAGTGCAGTGTCAAGAGTGTGGACTTTGAGGACCCAAATGCAGCATGTGATTCCATCAACCAGTGGGTGAAAAATGAAACAAGGGGTGAGTATTGGTGAGTGCTTTTGTGTGTGGCAGAGTGGTGTCTGAAACCTCAGATTCACATGGAAATACTGGAGAAAGATGGGGACGTGGAGAAAGCTCTGCCCTGCAGTTCAAAACTGTCTTTTAGCTGACATTGGTGTGGTGTTTTAGAGCTGGTGGGCCATAAATCAGCAGTCTCACTGCCCCAGCAGATTTGCCTGTCTAGTGGCCTGGAGGGATATGTGTTGTGTGCGTGTCCATCTGCCCATGGGGTCAGGGAAGCTTCTGTTCTTTGCATTCATGCAAGGGATGAGAAATCCAAGCAGAGTTCTCTTGAAGCTGTGCTTTCTGAAACATAAAAGATACTTTCAGGCAACTCAGATGTTTTTACTCAGTAAATCAGACTTATGGAAAGCTGTAGAAGAGTTAGGTTTTGTTCTGACTGCCCTAAACTCTAGTAAGATATAACCCTGTTCTTAGGACTCAGGTTTAGTGGAGCATTCTTAATTAACCTCACCTTGACAGAACTCCTCATGGTTCAAGCCTCTCGGCATCTGGTTGTCACACTAACCTATGCTAACACCAGAGATGACGTTTTCAACGTGTTCCCAGTCTGGGTGAACTACATGTTTGGTACCTCTTGGAGTTAAAACCAGTGCCTCCTGGATGTCAGGAGTGTGTTAACGATGTTGGATGTGGTATTTGTGAAATGAGGCTGTGGAATTCTTTCTCGACCACATCACCAGTTTTGCATAGCAATGTTGCAACCAGTGTGTGAATGGGGAGGTGTTTCAGCTGAAACTATTACCATTGTAACTAGAGTCTCAGATCTGATTACATGCTGGAAAGGGTAAGGCCTTGTTAGTTGTTATAATAACATTGGGCTATCAATTAGCAAGATATATTTGATTTCTAGTTATCCCAAAGGCTTACTTTTTGGCAAAGAATACCATTGGCTTTATGAATCTGAAATGTATTGTCCTGTGAGGAGCTGGCATCCAGTTCACGAAGTTGAAAGTAATATGTGCTTCAGGTTCTTCATGAGTAGTTGACAGTGTTATGACAGCAAATACTTAAGACTTCCTTTATTTTTTCCAGGTATGATCGATCAGGTTGTAGCTCCAGATGATATTGAAGGCAGTTTGACCAGACTGGTTCTAGTAAATGCTGTGTATTTCAAGGGCTTATGGAAATCACGATTTCGACCTGAAAATACAAAGAAACGTCCGTTTTATGGAGCTGATGGGAAGACCTACCAAGTTCCCATGCTATCCCAGTTGTCTATCTTCCGCTGTGGTAAGCTCAGTGACTCCCACTACCACCACCAATGGTTGTAAAATTAGCTATTTTCTTTCAAACTCAAACAGGAGCTTGTGGTGTTTAGTGGTGTTGCTTATTGTAGCTGATGTAGGTGGCTTGTGTTACAGAAATCTGTGCTGCTGGGGCATGGGGGAGCTTGCTGTGCGAGGTACTTAACAGTTGCTTAAGGTTGAATGGGCTGGCAAAGTACTTGCCATATCCTCTTACCTCGAAGAAGGAAAATCTGAAGTACCCAAATTGAGAAATTTGCATGTTACTTGAGCTTTGCTGTAAGAAAAAAAAAGAGTATGGATTCCTAAGGGGTGAGAATAAGGGAAAGTTGCCAAGAGACAGAATGGTAGAGGTTTACCTGGTGATGAGCTGTGTATGAAAGAAAGATTGGAGTAAAATCAATCTATATTTTACTCTATATAAAGAAACGGGACTTGCACAGTCCCCAGTCCTGTGGGAGCCAGAGTAGCACAGGGTTAGTATGTTGGCTGTATCTCTCGAGGTGTGAAACTGTTCTTCAGGTTGAGTCACAAGTGAAAAGAAGTTCAGCAGGTTCAGCCAGACTTCCGTCAGAGGCTCTCAGAGCTGACACAAGCAGCTTAATGTGACTGACAACCTACTTCAGAGTTAGTGTTGCAGCCCCGTGGGGATTTTAGTGGTCAAAGTAAGATTGATACTCTGATAAAAACTTCTGTTGCATCCTTCCAAGAAGTGCTGCCTGGAACTTGCTTCCTTGTATGCTAAATACAATCTGAGAAACAGCTCTAAGAATAGAGCTTGCTATAAATCAAAAAAGCTAGACCCACTGTGCTTTTAAATGCCTAGTTTTACTTTCAGTAGTGCTCAACTAACACTAGTAATTTGTGTTAAACAGCTGTGACTTTCTGTCCCAAACCTGTATGTTAGAGCAGATATTATGTATTACTTTGTGATCGCTGAAACTGTGAGTTGGGGGAGTTGGGGGAAGCCTACTGTGGTATATACTAATCTGTGGAGTTTCAAAGAAGTTCATAACTTCAGATGGGGTTTAGCAAGACTATTATCTTGAAGGTTTTCAACTTCTGGTGGTGGTTAAAATCTCTAGTATGTTGGCCTGTATTTAAGCTTGAAAAGCTATTAAGGCTAGAAAGGAACAAAAGAAATACTGCTGAGTTAGGACTCATTTTAGTTGGTGTACCTCTGGATTTCCTAACACAGGGCTTCTAATTTATGTATGTTGCAAAGGGATCTTTAAAAGTTTAAATAGCTTAAGCATCTTCAATCCCATAAACTTACTGAAGCTGAGCTCCCCTCCTGTTTGGGATGCCTCAGTAATGATAGCAGTGTGTAGCAGATCAGGAAAGCAGTGCTTACCTGTTGCAGAGTTTACCTTGTGCTACTGTCCTGTAGCTGACTTATGCAGCCAGGTCTGTAGGCTGTAGTGTGAGAACCACTGTCATAATAAAAGGAAATAATGAAAGTGCCAAGCCTGACACTATTCCTGCAAAATAAGTGCAATACTGCTACTTCCATAGCAATATGAGCTCAGTCAAGGCAGGTTGCATGGCCCTGGCAACAAGATTAAATTTGTAATAAGCCGTTGATTTTCCAGCTTGGGCTGACAAGTGCAGGTTTAGATGAAGAAAGGGGAAAGATAGTAAGATGTTGCTGCTATCCAAAAACTTTGCCTGAAATCTTGTCTGTAGTTAAACTGATGAGTTTTCACTTGAAACTACTATAAAAAGCATTTGCTTCCCAGCCACATGCCAGAAATCCCACAGTAACCAAAGGGAACTTGGAAGAAGAGAGAGTTGCTCAAAGACAGTCTTCCTGACACTTGTAGTAACTTGGAGGTGTTGCTATCTCACTCCTCCTCATCTAATTGGCCTTGTGCACTGCCTCGAAGTGGCTGCTTTCCACTATCTTGAAAGGCTTAAGACTGCTTCTTAATCAGATCCTTATTAAACAAGAAAATTAAGTAAATGCCACGGATTGCTTCAGACAGGAGCTAGGAGCTCTTGCAATAACTCTTGGAGGAAGAAGCTTGTCTAACAAGATCTCTTCAGTTTGGAAAGATGCTTTTCCTTGCTTTTTGTCTCTGTGCACAGTTGGTTCTGGTACAGATGAGATCTGAGGTAGAGAGCCAGCTGATCTGCAGACTTAGTCACTTCTAATGTAGCTGGCTTGCTGCTCTGAGCTGATGAGGTTTGCCTGGGAAACAGTATGTATATCAAATGAGTATTTGCTCTTTGGTGTCATCCTGTCTGTGCTTTCTGTCAAGCTAGGATCTGTACAGAGCCCAGGCCTTTTGAAGGGTTACCTAGCAGGAAGACTGTGACTCTAGAGTCAATTTTAAGACAGGCAAAACTTTCCTATCAGATTCTTATAGCTGTAGGTATCTAAAGGTAAAATGGACATTTAAGGCTCTAAGGTTATGGCTCACTAGCTTTGCTTTTTTTTAGGCACTACAAGTACTCCAAATGAGCTGTGGTATAATATCATTGAGCTGCCATACCATGGTGAAATGATAAGCATGTTGATTGCACTGCCTACTGAAAGCACAACACCACTCTCTGCTATCATTCCCCACATCAGCACAAAAACAATAGGAAGCTGGATGACAACCATGGTAGCAAAAAGAGTGCAGGTTATTTTACCAAAGTAAGTACTAATATAATCTATTTCTCCTTCAGGGAGTGTTTTGGGTTTATTTATGTATATCTCATCTGATACAGGGTGACTTTCCTGATGCATTCTTTTCTTTTTTTGTCCAAACTAGATTTACAGCAGAAGCAGAAACAGACCTAAAGGACCCTTTGCAAGCACTTGGGATTACAGATATGTTTGACCAGTCAAAGGCAAACTTTGCAAAAATAACAAGTAAGTTGTTTGTTTGGTTTAATTCATGTTGGTCCTTCATAGTTTCTAGCACTGGATAAAGCACTGCTTTGCCAGTGCAGTTGTCTGCTTTGTCTTGCCTGTGTTACTATGACACTGAGCTAGGTTTTCTGTTGTAACCAGCCAGGCATGACTGTTTGCTTCTGTTGGATATGGCAGTGGCTTTTCCCCCCCTCCTCTTTTGCATTACAGCAGTAAATCATGTCAGCCAGCTTATTAAGATTTGATAATGCAACCTGAGGGTCTCAAGCAGTCTAAAATCTATGACAAGACTTATAACAATACCATACCTGATACTGTGGCAAATACTGCAGCTACAGTGTGTAACTTTCCCTGAAGTATGTGTTTAATTACTTTTTCTTGAGCTCTGTAGGAGAGCTCAAGGACCGCATTCACACTCCAGGAGACTGGACCAACCCAGAGTTGTAAATATTAGTACTTGAAAATAGAGTGTGGATACCTCAACTCATGGTTGTAAAATGCCATCTTATTTCTCTTCTCTGCTTTTATTAAATTCTTGATTATTTTATACAGAAAGATCTAACAAAAAACCCCTGCCTTGTGCTGGCTTAATTTGAAAACAAATTTTCTGTGTTTCACTGAAAGCAAGGTGTGTTGCTAAGTGCTTTTTTTTTCTCCCTGGCACTGAGATAAATGTCTTAAATTCAGGAAGCATATTGTTTCAGGTTTTGTTGGTTTTTTTAATTAAAACTAAAATTGCAAGTGAAAGGTTTTAACTTAAACCATCAAATAAGAAAACCTAGTAAATATGGAGGAAGGGGGAGTAAGTTAGGTTATCCTCTATTTTTGCAATTACTCAGTGATTGTATTCAAAGATGTTGCCAGTAGTGTTCTTCACTGCAGCTTCAGGATTTCAGCAGCATTTATTATTCTTAGCCATGCTGGCGTAGCTGTTGTCTATAAGGTACTTCAGGATTCTTTCAGGAAGTTTTACTGGAAGTGCTGTTCTCCCTGGGTTTTTCAGGAACAGAAGGTCTTCATGTATCTAATGTTCTGCAAAAGACAAAAATTGAAGTCAGTGAAGATGGAACCAAAGCCTCTGCAGCAACAAGTAAGCAGCTGTACTGATAAGTGTCAGGCTTGGGAAAACCCCATTATAAGGCTATAGCCCTAAGCAAAGATAGCCCACTTGAAGACCATTGCAGGAGTATGCTCTTATTTCAGATGAGATCAGTTGATGGATTTTATGTAATTTCTCAGGAAAATCTTAATTTGCCCATGTTGATCATTGTAAGAAATACTAACAGGACTACTTCTGGAGAAGTGTCTTCTAATAGCTTACACTTCAGCCACTCATGTACTGTTCTGGCTATCCAGGTGGTAAAGAGGACTGAGCTACTACATGCTTGGGTGACATACCAAGACTTACTTCCAGCTTTCTGTGGGTCTTGTTTTTTTAACATGCTTCCTGTAAGACTACCATGCCACCTGTGTGGCTTTAAATGTCCAAGTTGGTAGGTTTTAGGCATTTGTCTGCACCTATGCAAGCCTATCTATACACACACATACATATATATATATATACACACACACACACACACATTAGGAGACTTCACTTTGATAGAGTATATAATGTGTTGTGATGCTTGATTTGTCTCACTCTAAATCTTATCTTTCTTGCAAGCTGCAATTTTAATAGCCAGGTCATCTCCTCCATGGTTCATAGTAGACAGACCATTTGTATTTTTCATCCGCCACAATCCTACAGGTAAGCAGCATTTGGAAGTACTTTTTGGCTTAGAAGTTGAGTATCAGTTATTTATAGTGACAAAAGAAGTGTGGAGCTACTGAATAACTACTTTAAAAAATCCTGCAAGTACATTTTTAATATTTTTTAATATTAGATTATTTTTGGGGAATAAAATTTAGAACAGTGAAAAAATATGTATTGGCTGTTGTGCTAGCAGAAATAAGCATGGTAGATTTATGGAAGAAGAGCCAGAGTTCCCCTGAGCACAGAGGAAACTACTCTTTACTGATAGTGAATTGGTAAATAGGACTCAGCTTTCTCATGGACAGTCAGATAGTCAGGGCAAAGGCAGAGTAGGGGCTTCGGGGATCTAAGGTGTTGCTCCAAACTGCTCTGAACAGAAGTGAGTGTTCAAATACAGAGATCATGGCGTCTCAGCAGTGTGGGCTGATTCTCCTAGGGAAGAGTTGCCCCATTTACTTTGAGTAACTTGTCTACTTCTTGCAGTGACATATGTATGACAGATATGTTAGTTAGCAGGGAACAAGATGCAGCTGCCAGCACTGGGGGAAGAGTAGGCTCCTGGCAATAGTCCCCATCCCGAGGCTCCACAGAGCATCAACAGAACTGTGTGTCTCTAGAAATATGAGCTGGCCACCTATCCAAACATACACTTCCCTGGGCTCACAAACTTGAGGGAGGCTAGACAAGACTGACGAGGTGGCTTGGCTGTGCTCTGTGGACTTCATGCTTTCATGGAAAAGTTTACAGACTATGGTAATCCTTGTTTTTGTTTCATCCCTCAGGTACAATCTTGTTTATGGGACAAATAAACAAACCTTGAATGTGGAAAAGACTTTCTTCAAGAAGTAAACAGGCACACCCCTGTTCTGTTAAATATTTTGTACACTACTCTTTGACTTCACTCAAGAGCTAGTTTTAACCACTGACTAGGTTTTGAAACAGGAGTCGACATAGTTCTGGC
Organism: Sakesphorus luctuosus; assembly: GCA_013396695.1. Classification (NCBI taxonomy): domain Eukaryota; kingdom Metazoa; phylum Chordata; class Aves; order Passeriformes; family Thamnophilidae; genus Sakesphorus; species Sakesphorus luctuosus. The sequence continues at coordinate 988,713 of VWZD01008227.1, forward strand.
TTTGTGGGGAAAAGTACAAATTGAAAACTACAGTATCTTTTCAAAATGTCTAAAAGATTCTCTGAACTACTGAATGGTTACCTATGCTAACAGCTTTTGAGCTTTTTCTGTATCTACTAAGAATTTTGTGTATGGCTTTTTGTGAGAGGATTTTAACAAAGAATGATAAATGTTTCTTTTAATGTTGGTTTCTTGTGTGTGGGAAAGGTCTAATTTTGTAGATACTACCTAGCAAGATTACTTTTGGTTCTTGAGTATCTTGGTACTTGGATATTCTTGGTAGAAATAGAATAAAAGTTCTAGCAGTTTTTATATAGTGCATGTATCACTGAGAGTTTTAAAACTAATGTGGTGTTCAATACACATCGCATTGTTCTGTCTTATTGTAATGTAAACTTGTCATTGCTAGTATACACTTTCTATTGGATTTAAATTTTATATTTGTTTTTGTACAAAGGAAAAAATAAAACTGCATTATGAACAGTCAGTGTTGTGGATCATGGATGTGCTGATGGATATTCGTCTCCAAAACCCTGTGAAGTACTTGTTTGAGACTGACTTCTAAGGAAGGTCAAAGGGATGGTGGTTTTGGGAGACTTTTTTTTTGAGTGTAGGGGTGGTTTGTTTGGGGTCTCTTTCTTTTTTGTGTGTGTTTTTGGTTTGTTTTTTTGGTGTGATTTTTTTGTTTGTTTGTTTTTTAAGTTCCTGCTTCTGATTACCGTTTCTGCTGTGGATCCATAAGTTTAATATTCAAAGACTAAAGTCTATTTGCTATGCCCAAGTTACTGCTAAAACACTTGCCTGTGAGGGCATCTCAATGCACCTTTGAGGGCTTTCCTCCTGTTACCTATGGTGTAGGTTACATGCACATTGGCATCTCTTCATGCCCCTTGCAGGAATCTGCTTGAGTGTAAAACTCTTCAGAAGATGAGCAGTAAATCCCTTTGTCTTGTCACAGATGCTCTGTGTTTGAAAGCATGTTGTACTGCTCCTCTGGCAACTGAGGGATTTGGGTGGGTGAAGTAAATCTTTGATGTTAGCTGCTTCTCTTAAGGGCACTCTTGCAGGGAGAGAAGCCTGGTTGCACCTGGTCTGGGGGAGAAATTCCTGCAGACTCAGCCCTGGTGTAAGTAGGTGACTGTTGCATATATCCATAAGCTGGAGGGTGAAGGAGCATTGAGCCTATTTGTCAGGTAAGACTACAAGATGAAGAGAAAATGCTTCCAGCTGAAAATTTGTGAATGAGGACTGGCCATGCAGGGCAAACACAGTACAAAACCTGGGATGAGAGCTCATAACATGCTGCCAGATACTGGGCCAAAGTGCTGGCCTCTTTTCCTGCTTGAATTGAGCACTGTCAAGAAGAATAAATCTGTCTAGCTGTCTGTTATGGGATGTATTGGCTGCCTACCACCAAATCCTCTTAAGCTGGGAAAAAGGAGTGCTCCTGCTGCAGGCTGAGGGCTGTATCTCCTGCACTCAATGAAGGTAAATGGGGGAAGTAGCATGACCTAATTAGCTACCTGTCCTTTTGAAGAGAAAGCCATGCAGATGGGGATGAAAAAAACCCAACCTCAACAAAAAAAGCAAAAACCCAAACAAAACAACAAAAAACTCCTAAGATATGTGAATGATGTAACTAAAGATTCTGGTGCTGAGCAGGAGTGCTCTCCTAGCTAGCCTGGCCAGACTTGCCCTCTATTCCTTGCATCTTAAGGAGGTAAGGAGCACAAGTAATAATGGAATTGTTATTAGGCTGTGTGCAGTTACAGTGACACTTGTATTGGTTTGTCTTGAATGTAGTTTGGGTATGGTTTCTCCTGCAAAACTGGAAAAATGTTGCCTCACAGAAACTACATAGCGAGGACCACCTGAACTGGACTTGAGAAATTATGATGTGTGTGATAAGGGACTACTGGGGTGCAAGGCATCGTCTTTGGGCTCTGGAGCAGTATGGGATTGTATTTCAGAGTAACAGCTGCTATTTTGCTATCAAAATAAAATTGCAATGTAAAATTGCAAATGAGAATTTTCCAGTTGCTTCCATTTAATGTTTGTGGTAAGAATTTAAATATTACAGGGATTACAGTGTTGGCACTCAAACTGGACTCCCACAGGAATTGCACACAGCAGCAGTGTGTGATCTGGGCAGCAAGCAGGCTTGGGATTAGGTTTGGGCAAGAAAAAAAATGCAGTGACATAAGCTCTCAGTTTTGCCTTAGTACAGTTTCTGTGTAAACAACTGTCAGTCCCTTCTGTTAGTCCTGAAATAACTTGCAAAATAGGATGATTGCTTTAGAGCACTAAACAATGAGTAACTGTGGATATTTTCTTTTTGCCCTGATCAGGCTAAAAGTGGACAGTGAAGAGGCTGGCTTGGCAAAAATGAAAAGGCTTGTTTAGCCTGATGGGGGCCTACCTGCCCAAACTGAGCTCTGAGCAAATTGGTGGGGAATATCACACACAGCATCTACTTGTGAGCTTCCAGGTTCTGTGGTAGAAGGGTGAAGTCACCATGCAGAAAAAGGAATTTTCAGCTCTGCCACTCTTAGCCAGTACTTTTGGGGGTTTTTTGTGTGTGTGTGTGCTGGGAAAGAAAAGGTTTGAACAAACACAAGTTTGAACTAAGATGCTGGTGGTATTTTGCCTGTAAACTGCATAAGGAAGATCAGAGTGAAAGGAAGTGAATTAAGAGTCTTGGAAGGTGGGGAGGTTAGGTTAGCTGCTAAAAACTTCCCTTTTAGCAATGCTGCAAAAACAGTGTGTTCTTCTGTCCTGGGAATTGATTAGTATCAAACTTCCAGTCCTGCTTGACAGAGTAACTAGAGTTCAGTGTGATGTTTTAGCATTAGGGATGTGGTTACTGTAGTCTTGTTAACCCTCACTGTTGCAGTCTGTTAGCTGCTCATGAAAGGCTTTGGGGAATCTGATTGCAATCAGCAGTGGTTTTATGTTAACTTTTTTAAAGTCATCTTTGTCTCTAGGAACATCAAGCCTAAGGTGAATGGTTCTGCTTCAATCTATTTCTCCTTTACTCCCAACTGCTTCTCAGTTGAACTTGGTCTTCATGGCAAAGCTGAGGTGGTTTTGGGCCCCTGAGCCCTGCACCCTGGAGAAGAGCCATCCTTGTGGAAGAAAAGAGAGACCATGACACTGAATGTTTAAACCTTAACTTAATAATAGATTTTGAACTTCAAGCAGGAGTTGCAGAATTGCTGTTCAGATGATCTCATTATCTGCTGTTCCTGGCTGCTCTCTCCAGAGGTGCCTGAGTTTTTCAGTCTTTAAAAGCAGGAGTTACACATCCTTTGTAAAACTTCTGAGGTGGAAAGCCTGGAGAGAGAGAGCCATTTAGTAATGAGAGACTGAAGCCCTGGGCAGGGAATGATTGTGGAAAATGCTTGTGGTGCCAACTGCTTTAGCCTAGAAAGTAAGTGGGGAGAAAGAGTTTGGTAAAACTTGCCATACATTTCCTAAGCCAGATCTGTAATAAAGAAAAGTGGTTGGTCATGAAGTAATTAACAGGTAAAATAGCAGGCTATTAGTCTGCCAAATTGTGTCTCAACTTTGTTTTCCTAACTTGAGAGAGCTCTAAAAAGGCTGGTTTTCTTTTACAACTTCCACATTTCTTTAAGACTTTGTTTTCAAATCTTGTTTGCTGGACAGAATGGAAAATGTAGGGAAGGGCCAGTTCCTCAGCCCATGTAAAGGGATAACTGCTGTCCACCCCTTGGCATCTTAGCACATTCCCTATTGGCAGCCACCTTCTCACAGCAATCTCTCCATTAAAAACATGGCTGTGTTGCTGCCCAGCAGCACTGTGAGTTAATAAAGATGAAAAAGAAATTGAAATATCTCTTTTGGAAGCAACATTTTGTAAACTCTCCCTTATGCTTCAAAGAAAGTAAAAGCCCTTTAGCTTAGCCCCATCAATGCAGTTTTACTGCATGTGTTTATTAGTAATGCAGTGGTCGAAACTTGTCTAACTAATAATTTCCATTATTACTGTGGTGCCAGGAGGCTGTATTGGATGTGACACTTGGGAGGACACAAGCCCCTACCAAAGGCAGTTAGGGGAACTTAAAGGTAGAAACCACAGGGTGTGATGCAGCCATGCTCCTCCCCAGGAGGGTGGTGCTGGTGCCAGACTGCAGCTCTCCTTGCCCTAGGATTGCTGGGCTTGCTGCTAGGGCCAGGTGGGCACTGTTCACTTACTAGATGACAGTTTTCTGTGCTAATGATGGAGCCATATTGGGTGGGTGCTGCCACATCCACCTGTCCTCACAGTAGGGCAGCCCTCTCAGTGCTGTGCTGCCTTCAGTCCTCTGTCCTTCAGATCATGCTGAAATGCCCAGGGATGCTAATTTTTGCTTTCAAGGCCATGCTGATGGTAACTGTTATAGTCTGGAAAGTTGGGCCCTGTCTGGGATGCACGTAGCATGCATTATGTCTTAACAGTGTCATTTCCATTCTACCATGCTGCCAATGCAGAGTCAATGCTGACCCAAGGATTAGCTTTCCCCAAGCCTTTTCTGGCTGCTAAGCTCATGGCATTTCCCTTGAATACTGGATCTGGGCTCCTAATGCACCAAGTTCCCTGTAATTAAATGTAAAATAATTAGCTCCTGAAGGGCATTTGTGCAATAGAGGGAGTGAATCAGATGATTTTTCTTTGGGGCACTGTGCACCTGGAGCCTATGGCCATCAGTTAATTACACTGGCTCTGAGCCACCCTGCCCAGACAGGAGGGCTGGGTATGTCTCCTTGGTTCACAGGCACCATTTGTTTCACTTCCAAACAAATTTTCACTGGCTGGTTTGGGATCAGAACAGGTGCTGGTGAGAGGGAAGGCAGACCTATATCTTTGGCTATATCTGATCAGCCTGGGCTCTTCAAGCTTCCTGAAATGCTTGAGGTGAGGACACTATTGGCCTGCTCAAGGCCTCACTAGCAGGTGTGTGCCAGCGGGAAGCACAGCCCCCTATCACCTGTGATCCTCCTTGCACATTGCCCCTGAACCCCTGCCTGCCAGTGCTCCCCAGCAGGCACCACGGGGCTTTGGGAGGAGTGGGGCACTGTGTGTCCCTCTGAGAAACAGCAACACCTTCAATGCTCTTCCACAGCTTAAAAAACCCACCAACCCAAGAAACCCCCCCTAAAACCAGTCTGAGTGGAAATGATGGAACTTGAACAGTCTCATTGGGTTTTTTCTGTTACATTTCTTCAGTGGGAGCTCTGCCGGGTGTCCTCTAAGCACTGGGGTCAAGTAGAAGGGGCCTATGGGTGACTTTCCTGCCCTGCTGGCAAGAGGTGGTGTTTCAGTTGGGGATATGTGCCCATATCCCCATCCCTATAATCTCATGGCCCCTGTCCCTTGTGCCCATACCCTCTGTGTCTCAATGTGCCCATATGTCCCCTGCCTCCCCGTCCCCTGTCTCCCTGTGCCCCTATCCCTCTGCCCTTTATGCTTATGTCACTCTGCCCCTTTATCCCCCTATGCCCATCCATCCCGTCCTCTATTTCCGTATCCCCATGTCCCCCTATTCCCTGTATCCCCCTGCTCCCCATCTCCCTGTCCCCGTCCCGCAGGCCCGGGCACGGCGCTGCCGCAGCGCCCCCTGGCGGCCAGCCGAGCGCACGGCCCCATTGTCCCAGAGTAACAGAGCGGGCTGTGGATCGGGACGTGGGAAACACGAGCTGTTTCCACATCCCCTGCTCCTGCAGACGATGGATCTCTATCCAGGATACGGAAGAACTGGTAGAAGGATGTACTTCCGAGCCAAAATGCGTTTCTATCAGAGTCCCAAGCCAAGGTCAGCAGGATGATGAGAACCAGATGATGAGTCCAGAGGGAATGTCTTACGTGATAAGAGAGCAAAGTTAAAAAGAGCTCAAAAGCACTAGTCATCAAATAAAGTTTTTCAATAGTTGTTCTTGAAAACATTTCCCCGTGGACATGCCATCCTGGAGCTGCACAATCACACAGAATCCCTGCTGTGAAGCCTCTGTACAGGAGGAACATTGCCTTGCTCTCTCTTCTCTTTGGGCAGAGTGCCAGAATGTCACTTCTGACAATCGGCAGCAGCTAAATAGGTCAGGCTTAAAAAGCAGAGGAATAGGTATGTACAAGTCTGAGCAAAAAGGTAGACCATTGGGCAACCAGGTACCTTTTGGTGGCTGTTTGGATCACAAATTATTAATTCTGGCTGCAGATACGTCCACTGGGCCAAGTAATTTACTGTTATTTGCAAGCATAGGGGAAACCTTGTGCAGCAAACATGGTTAAGGTCTGAAATATTGTGTTTGAAGGATTTTTAGATCCAGCAGTTCCACATATTTCACTTATGTAGTCATTGGCTGTTATGTGTTCTGGGCCAATTTGTTAGACCAGACCCAGGATAATACACTTGTCCTTGGTGACCAAATCTGACTGTCATGCACCAGGTCCCTCATGAGTGGGATTCAGGCCAGATTCTCATGGCACCACAGGCTAGCACATTACTCAATAAGCTCTTAGGCTTCCTCCTAGAGCTTCTAGTGACAGCAGTCCTGGTACAAGGAACAGGTAGATAACTACAGATGATCCCACACAAGCATGTTTGTATGCAGCCAGCATCCCTGAGTAGAGTGGGCTGGGCCAGCAGCTCTGCTGTCTGCTGGACCTCAGCTCTGGAGCAGGCATTGAGGAGTAAAACACCAGGAAAAACCCTAAAGTTCCCTGTAGGGTACAGCAAGCGTAAGATTTGTAGGTGTGGAGACTGAGAGCCTCAAAAGGAGATTTATGTTTAATTCCCCTAGGTTCAAAGGGGATTCAGGCACCTGCATTCCTCTGAGGCTGTGGAATGGGCTCTTGGGATAGCTCTGCACAGAGAGTCACTTCTTTTAGAAAGACCTGTTTCCTATGCATATCTTCCTATGTGACTGCTTCCTGTGACACTTGGGTGAAGTCTTGCACAGCCCTGGAAAAAGTGGATTTAGTCAGTCCCATGTTAAAGGGACTTGCTACTTTACCTTACAGCTGAGCCTCTTCAGAATGATGGGAGACATGAGATCTCCTTGTGGGAGATGTGAGTTGGTGCAGGGTGGATTGACTTGCTGCTTGGTTTGATTGTGGTGGTGGTGCAAACAGGGTGATGGGAAAAAATAGGATGAGAAAGAATAACAAATGGAGGGAAAACACAAGTTGTAAGTTTAGGAATTGGACCAAATGAGGCACTATGACACAGGCATGAGCTGAGTGAGCAGGGAGGGCTCAGGAAGTAAGAACAGTGGACTCTGGAAATACAGAAGAAAAACAGGGGAAATGTTGAGGCAAAACAAAGTGTATTTAGCCAAAGATATCTTAAAAACTTCAAGAAGAACCTATTCTTCCCATGTCTGTTTCCTTTGCTGTCCAGCCAGTCTTCCTTACTAGGTTTCTCAGCAACAAAATTCCTCTCTTTGGGCAGGTCAGGGGAAAGATATTTGCTGTGCACTGCCCTCCCCCGGGAGCCTGGGGAAGCCTCGTTCAGCCTCTCTGGCTGCAGGTATGTGACATGGTCTGTGATGGCTTGGGAAATGGTACAGTACCCACCACTGTGCTCTGGGAGGTTTGTCCACACTTCATCATGTAGCTCATCTCTTTGAGTAGAGTTCTGTCCGGGACATCTGGAGCTGAAAAAGCCTCATCCAGCTACCAGTTAGGATTTTCAGTAACATAAATATATATGTATATATATAATTAATATAATACACTGTTGTTAAAATATAAACCCAGGAGCAATTCTGCCGTTGGTTAACCAGCTACGTGGCCAATATTCACATGCAGTGGACGGAGACACAACAGCATTATCCAGCTGCTTAAGGACTTAAAGGATGAAGGCTTGCAGCTGCTTCTGGTTTAATGGACAGAAACCAGCTAATGTATTTCCTGTGAGTACACATCCTTCCTCAGCCCATATCCCTCCGTTAATTACTCCAGGAGGGATAGCCTTTCTTCTGCAGTTTGTGGTTGGCCCCAGGCTGTCGTGACTCCTTGAGCCCAGGTCACGGCACTGACTTTTCCTGGGCAGAGCACACGGGAGACCACATCCAGCACCGAGGCCCACGCCACGAACACACGTGTTGGAGCCCACGGCCACCTCCTCCCCCCTGGGCAGTCCCGGAGGGGACACGACACAATCGTGTTTCTCCTCTCGTCTACGAAATACGGCCCCGCGGCCCTTTACTCCAGAGAATACGCCTTATCCCGCCCCACGCCCGTGACGGCATCGGCGCGCGGCTTTGCTCGGGCACCTCGGCCCGGCCCGGCCCGGCGCGGCGGCGCCGCCACACGGGGCGTTACGGCGCGATGGCGGCCGAGATCCACTCGCGGCCGCAGAGCCGCCGGCCCGTCCTGCTCAGCAAGGTCGAGGGGCACCAGGACGCGGTGAGCGCCGCGCTCCTCATCCCCAAGGAGGACGGCGTCATCACGGCCGGCGAGGACAGGTGACCCGGGGCCCGCTGCCCGCGGGGCCGGGGCTGGCGGAGGGGGGGGGCCGGCGGAGCAGCGCTGGGGCCGGGGGTGCTGCGGGGAGTCAGCGTGGGCCTTGTCGGTGTGGGCGATGTCACTTTGTCAGGAGGCGCCCGGCCGTGACTCCGTGCCTGGAGCCATAAGGAAATACCGGAGCTGCGGTTCCAGGGAGGAAAGTGCGCTCAGCTGGAGGGAGGGGCGGCTCGGGCCGCGGAGCCCCCAGGCTTCCCCCATCCCCGGGGAAAATCCACTGTGTTCGGTGTGCTGTGCAGCCCCTGCTCGTCCGGGTGTGGAATGGGCTCTGCAGAGGGTACGAGCACATCCAGGAGTGTGGGAATGTTTTCCTCGGCCTTCAGCTCCGCTGGCTGGGTCACTTGTATGTCGCTGCTTCCCCTCTGCCGGGAGAGCCGGAGCTCCCCGAGCTGCTGCAGCCGAAATGAGCCCATTCCCGTGGCTCGGCGTGCAAGTCTCTAACCTGCTTCCTTCTGGCTGGAGCAGCTCAAGGAGTGAGATGGCCGATGTGGGGGAGAGGTGGTGATGAGCTGCTGAGGATGGTGGTTTCTGCTTGGAAGAGAAAATGTCTTCAGAGTCTAATCCTGGTCCTCGTCAGTGGCTCACACAGCTGTGAACCCCCCTCCTCGGACGCTGGTAATGTCACTAAGCAGTTCCTCAGATGAAAGGAAAGTGGAAATGAGGAAGCAGAGGGTTGTGGCTGGGAGAATGGTGAAGGGTTTGCAGTGTAGTAGTGAGAGATGGAATTTCCCCCGTGCTATGTGGAAAGTGAATTTTAAATGTGGAGAGGGGTAAGAGATGCTTCTTAGCAGCTCCAGTTTAGAAACTGTGATAGTGTTTCAAAGAAGCATGTTACAAATAAGAAAGTGCGCTCTTTGAAATGTAGCTTGGTGGAGGAATAATTTCACTGTCACTCTGTAAAACTTTTAAAACTGAATTTGCATTAACTTCTGCGTGAATTCTTGCTTGAAGGGCCTGACCTTGTGAGAAACAGCAGGGTATTATCTAAACTGGGTTTTCTGGCATTTATTTTTAGGTCAAAAAGCACAAGCACACTAGCTGGCAAGTTGGTTGGTCTCTTCCCTTCCCGTGGAGATGACTTTGTGCAATAGGTGTTGGATAACGGGTTTTGGATGGGACCAAGCAGTTTCCTTTCAATTCCACTCTTATGTGTGATTGTTCTGGTATCTTGGTGCTGTGCAGGGTGAAGCTGGGGTTTGGGTGCCAGCATGGACTGATTCTTAATGTGTTTGTGTTCAGTTTGCTTTGATGTGCTTCTTGAAGGACAGAAGAGGAAATTGCAATTTTCAGGAGTTAATTTCTGGGTTCAGACTGCACAGAGTTTCTTGGTGCAGACTTGCAGGGGTTTGTCTGTGGCAGACAGTGCCAGCTTTTAAACCTCAAGATCTCATTTTGAAGGTTAGCAGCCTGCATGCCTACACTGTTGATAAGAGCCAAGGCTGCAGCTGTATCTTTATCTGGGTAAGTTGTGATGTCAGATACAGACCTGAGCGAGGAGAGCAGAGGCCATTGCCCATCTTTAGTGTGTGTGATTTCCAAGAGAGGCTGTGACTCAAGGCAGAATTCGTGTCACCTGCCTTACTACGGGAATTTACTTTCAACTTTGAGAAACTGTTGCACTGTATTACCTCTAATCTGGGATACCTCCTACAGTACATCAAAGCCTACTCACGTATCCTTCACCTTCAGTTTAACATGTTGTCAAACTTACTGCTCTGTTTGTGCACTGCAAATGGGGTGTAGGTGTTAATACTGCGTAACTGATTATGCTGCTAGCAGCCAGCAAAGTACAGAGTACAAGGAGCAAAAGAGCTGCTGTGTACACTAAAAGTAGGGCTAAAGTATTTTTTATTACACCTTAATGCAGTTAAGGCTGTCAAGGATTTCATAATAACCAGTCAGAGGAATGTGTTTACAAGTTTAGTGAGGAAAACATCGGTGCACAAACATTTTTCCAGGATTGTTGTAGCTTATTCTCTCGTTAGAGAAGTTGTAATTCTTCCTATTTTAAATTATATTTTCTAAAGTGAGAAGTAATAATTCTGTGGTTTTTTTGAGGATACAAGAGATTCCACAGTACATGTGTGAAGGCCAACAAAACTCTAGGTTTTTTTAAAAGTTTTGAAGATGAAAAAGGAAACAAGTGTGCCTTCAGGAGATAAGCAGTTAATTTTCCCAGATGGGTTCTTTAGCAGGATTCTTGCCATCTGTGAAGCTTTCTCAGAACTTATCTAGAAAGGATGATTAACTTGTGTCCCCGTGGGCATCTTGCCTGACCTTGGCTCCATGGCAGTGTTGGGAATTGTTGCAGTGTGTCTCTCAGCAGACAAATAGCTAAGGCAAGGTGACTGTTTCTCAGCTGTAGTTGGGAATGCTGAGGGATGATAGGCTGTGTGCAAGACCCTAAATGCAAGATGAAGGTGATGTATTTGCCACAGGCTAACAGGATCTCTGGAGTCACTGGCACACCTGAATGCTGGTGTTTGGTGACCATCGGCAGCTGCTTAAATTGTGGTATTAGGTTTTGTTGGGTTTTGGTTATGGAACTTAAATATTGGTCAAAACATGTTTTAGTGAGCAGAAACTCAATAAAAAGTATCCACTGCTAGCTGTGTCCTTGAGCTTCCATTGCACTGTGATTAAACCAGACTCCTAATGCTGTTTTGGGAACAAGGTCGATATCAGTCTAAATACTTTTGATTTATTTTAACTACCAAAAGATGCAGTCTTCTGTTCTTGCTAGGAAAACAACTGCTAGTAATTGATTTCAGATAGGAAAGCCGTTGTTAGTGGTTTGAAGGTGTTAGGAAGATGCAGAGCTTGGAACAAGGGTAGTGTAGCTGCATAGCAACTTGCAGCAGTTCTTGTGTTGTAACAGCTTTGGATTTGCCTGCTAATCCTTCATCACTTCTTTCTCCCTGACATATGTGCAGTTGGCTTTTAGAGGGCAGCTCATGTAGCATGAGAACAAACACTGTTCTAACACAGGATTGTCTCTGCTCTCAAACCCCGAACCTTTTCTCCATCACTGTTGGGTGCTTACTTGCCCTGTAAAAGAAACAGCAATCAAGAACAATGAAAATTCTTAGAAATTGGTAAGGCCATACTTGGTAGTGCTTGAAGATGGCTTTTGTGTGTGTTTATATTACATTAAAAATCCTACCCAAAGCCCTCATCAAATGACTCTTCTATAAAAGTGCATGCTGTCCAGCTGAACTGCTGGGTCAATAGTGACTGTTAAGGAAGTTGGGAGGTAATTTTTAGTCTTATTTTGCTTCCTCCTACCACTCTCAGCTGTCTGAGTCTACTGTAATTTAAAAAGTATATTTCTATCTTTGGGTCTCCTTAATGAGTTTCAACATTTTTACATCCTTACCAAGACTGCTGTCAAACCAAGCAGTGTCCTTCTAGACCCTTAATATGGAACGCTTAAAGAAAAGTGGGTAGTAGCCAGTTGTTTTCAGGCACTGAGCACAGGACTCCATTAAATAAAGACCAAGTTTTGAGAAGAGTGCTAAAGACTCTAGAGTGGTTCTCATAAAAAAGCAATTTTGTTGTACAAGGAGATTGTGGGAGCAGCATTACTGAAGAACTTCTCTAGTCTTTAAGCTAAGAATGAGTATTTCACAAATTATTTTGTCCTAACATAAGGAGATGCACCACGAAAACAAGTCTATAGGAGAGAGAATTGAGAAGTGGTATTTTGGCACAGGTCACTTGCTGACTACTGTGAAATGATCTCTTCAAATTTTGCTCAGTCAGAGCTTTGTATAATTAGATATAAAGCTGTCTGACAGCTTTGCAGGCATGAGGGAGCATAGTCTAAATCTTACTTAAACCAAAATAAGAAGCTTTCAGAAGTTAATTTTGCCAACTCTTGTAGCTATTTGCTTAGGCTCTTGACTTCAGTAAGGAACTGTATTGTTGATGATCAATGCAGAAATTATACTTCCATGAAATAATTTCTTAGACAAACTAAGTCTTTGATTTCTTTACTCTAGTTTAGTAGAATTAACCACAATACTGAAAGGAAGCAAAGTCTGCTTTTGAAAAATCAGTAATGGGTGATCTCGATCGCCATGATAACTTTGTAGTCTTTTTTATATAGAAAATAATTACATGACTTTGGCTAGAAGTGAAAAAGTTGAATTAGTAAGCGTGGAAACTACCATCTGAGATGTTTCAGAACACTTTGAGTATGGTGAAGTTGCTTTACAAGGCCAGTTAAAAAGCTGATATAAATGAATAGTTGCTAACTCATGCTACTACTGGCATTTGGATCATAAGAATGTCTTGGAAATGTTGTTTTCCTCATATTGTCATGTTACCAAGAAATAGGAAATGGTCTTCTGAAGTGTTAACTTTCTGCAAGTGTTGATTACTGCAAAAAGGAAGTGATGGCTTTTAAGAGACAGTTCTAATGCAAAATACTTAGTGAACTGGACTAAGGGACATGTCACTGAACTGGGTGGAAAAGTGACTGGATTCAAAAGCTGAACATTATTGTTTTGGGGCAGTGTGTACTCAGCTGTATTGATTTCACGTTTTAGAAAAGTGGTATGTCTGCTTTATTTTTGAGTAGCCTTTTAAAGAGAAGCCCTTAAATGGATTGCAAAATTAGAACACTACAGTTGTATTCTCAACCTGGAAAGTTACAGTCCTGATGCAAGATACCAGTCCCTTCTTGTGCTCTTTTTGTTAAGTTCTTTACTGTCACTCCTGTATGATATTTAGCAAATCAATCCCCTAGTATTTTTCTAAAAAATTCTAAATACCAGGCCTTTTATTAGCTAACAGTAAATAGAACAATCTCAAGGAAGTCTCTTGGCAGTGTCTCCAGGTACATGTATTTACAGATCATTTAGGAATGAGGAAGTTGGATTTCAACAGTAACAAAAAGGCAAACAATGGTCTGGAGAGGAAATTTCAAGTAGACTTAAAATAACCTTAGTACTGTCTACATGTGTGCTCTTAATTTCTTGATGTAGAGTCCCTTCAAATGTGTCTGTTGTAGGAATGTTTTTAACTGGCAGTAGCTTTCCACTTTCTTGTCAATCTCTTACATCGCTCCTCCCAGCATTTGACAGTCATGGTAGTGGTGTAATGCTGAATGTCCTCAAGACTGTTCTTCCTTTCTGTCTAAGGGGTGATTCTGGAAGGTTGCAAACCAAAACCAATTTTATAAAGAATTTTATCATGCTCTCCAAGTCATCTTGTCAGCTTCTTTCAGTGTCCATTTGACTCATCAGTCCTGTTCATGCTTAGGCCAGAGGAGCAGTGCAAACTAACATCAACCAGTGTTTCTTCTTTGCATTTCTACATGAGGGAGTAGAGGTGTGACTTGGAGGAAATAATACTGACTTACATATGTTGTCATCTAAGGATCCACACATTAATATTTGGGGATGGAGATGTCAGTAATGTGCTGGTCTGGAGGATGAGATGCTTCTGTTACTACTATTCAGTGTCTGGCTTGCTGAAGGCTGAGTTGCACAGAAAAGCTGTAAAAAGAAAAAAGTTTAGACTTCCATAATGAAATGATTTGAAATTCCTTTTTAAAATTATTTTTAAACATATCAGGCACTTAAACCATTATAAAACAAGCTGTGGTTTGCTTTGCCAAGGTTAGAAAGTTTCTGCAACTTGAATTTGACTTATATTAGCCAGAGCCCAGGGTAAGGAATTATAGGGATGCAATATGTAAAAATTTTTGAGGTGAGCTGAAATAGTATTTTCATTTCATACTGACTGAAACTCAACATATAAATAGTCTTGAAGAAAACTCTTCAGATTCCAAGGGTGCCTTATTCTTAGTACTATTTATTCTTCTTATGTTAGAGTAGTATTTAGTTGTATTATTTCTCTTATGTTGTTCCTCTATTATGTTTGAGTAGCACAAAAGCTTAGAGAGTTGAAACTGATATATAAGTAATTAACTGGCTCAGATACAAGGGATGGTGCACTCACAACTGGCTTTTCCCTGCTCTTCCCTTGACACAGAACAATACGAGTATGGCTGAAGAGAGACAGTGGACAGTACTGGCCCAGCATCTACCACACCATGTCATGTAAGTACAACACTGGAAATGGTAAGTGATGGCCAGGCATAGCATGGGTTTTGTCCCTGTGCTGGGTGTGGGAATAAGTCCTTCCCATTTCCCCAAATGCTGGATTCCCTCAATGATCTTGATTTCAGGAGCTTTGCAGCAAATCTAGCTCAGACTTTAATTTGAAACAAGCTGCATAGTGGATGAGATCTGTGACAGCATTGTCAGAACCACAGCCTCCACCACGTAAATCCCATGGATCTGAAGCTGTAGGTGCCTCAGGTGCTGGCAAATAACTTGTCTGCCAAATAAGTGAGCTTTTCAAACCACTAACTGAAAGTTCAGACATAAGAATATTCTGTGCTTTTCAAGGTGTGCATTTTTACCTTTTAGAGCTCCATTTGAGATAGTTTTAGGGAGCTCAAGTTCTTAAGTGTAACCAGCTGCACCAGCTGCCCATGCTATTGCTGCTAGCTCGACTTTCAACCTGTGTAAAATTCCTCTTGCTGAGTTGCACCTTGTGGCAGGAAATTGTGTTTGCGTGTGGTTTCTAGTGGTATACCTGAGTTACAGTAGCAATGTCCCTGTCCTCAGCTTCACAAGTGGGAATTCCACTATCCTGCAAAGGGATGTTATCTGTGCAGGCTAATTTCTGTCAAGCTACTTAAACAGCTTTTGCCCTGAGTGAAAGACTCGACTTTATTAAAAGTCATGTGTATCCTAATACCTCTATTTAAATCACTGTAATGTGCTCGCTTTTTTTTGACAGCACCATGTTCTGCCATGGCTTATCATCATGACAGCAGACGAATATTTGTTGGCCAGGATAATGGAGCGATCATGGTAAATTGTTGTGACTTTTCTTCACAATGTAGATTGGAATTGCTTAGTTTGTATGTGAGCTCCAGGTGCTGCTGGAAGCTGATAATCTGAGGGGGCTTTTCCATTCATTTTGGAATTCAGCTGCTACTAAATGGCTGAACTTCTTGGCAGTTCAGCTGAGCTGTACATGGGAGGACTGCAAAGCCAGGGTTCTTCTGGCTAGATGTGAGCCAGATAGCCTCAAGACGTCACTAAGCCATTAGTGCAGCAGTGGACCCAAACAATTACACTTTGTGAAGGAATCATTTTGAGGACAGTACATTAAGCTGGGCAGGGAGCCATAGTAGAGCACTAACAGGGGTTGTGAACTGCCTCTGGCCAGGAGTATGGATCTGCCTCTATCTTGCCATACATGTGTCTCTGGATCTGCTTGGTGCAGATCTTTTTAAGATGTGGAAATATCAACACTAGCTCTAAAATTATAGGAAGCTGGGTCAGTTTCTTTTCTTTACAGTATCTCTTCCTTCTTTCTATACTCTTGCTGTAATTGCTGTCCTTGTCCTGGAGAGCAGATACACACAGCAGAACAGAAAGTAGGTTTGTATTCTTCCCCTCTTTTGTTTGTAAAGGAGGGGAATCTTGTGACTCTCAGATGTTTTAATGGTTTCCTTTTTCTATAAAAATAAGGTCAAAATAATAACTGTCCTATAAGGAGTCAGGGTATGCGTAAGTGTCATAAATAGAGATTCTACTGATAACTGCTGTGAATGGCCTACACAGAACTGTCTAGAATAGTGAGTGTAGTGGTAAATACTGAAAATTGTAAGTTGAGACTTCTAAAATTTTATAAGCCTAATGGATCAAATAGAGAATATTCTCACTTAAATCCATCCATTATGAAGTCTCAGATATATAAATCCTACATACTACAAGATACAGTTTTGTTTGTTTCTGCTGGATATAAATGAAGTTTTATCTCTTCCTATAATCTCCCTTCTGCAAATTCTGTTCAGAAAGGATGTTCCCTGTTGAAAATTCGGTTCACTTACAACCTTAACTTACAGATGGTATGTCAGTGTGCTTTGCTCCAGCCTCAAAAACAGTTTTGTGAGATACATTGCTGCTATATAAACTTTGGCCTGTGAGGTTACTGCTCCTTTTTGAGTATCAGTGTTGTTTATATCACTGTGGTATCCTTTCTAATAATTTCACTTTGCTTTTAGGAATTTCATATTTCTGAGGACTTTAATAAGATGAACTTTGTGAAGACCTATCCAGGTAAACTGTTAACTAGTGTCTACACTAACATTTGTGTGAAGGGAAGACATCTAAAATGCCTGAGAAACTGAACACAGTCACAGATTAATCAAGTCCAGATTTACTTTAAATCTGACTGACCTTATAGTTATCATTTAGTTGGGGATAATTCAGAAGATAAATGTTCTGTCCATCAACTGAGTCCAAGTTTCAGTCATTATCATTAAGTTCGGTACATCATTAGCGTGTAAGTATAATAAGCCAGAACTAGTGAGTTCAGATTTTGCTCTTCACTTAGTTATACTACATGAGTGTTGGGGTAAGAGCTTTCTAAAGGTAAATTTTGGTGTTTGCAATTTCCATTGCTTTTGTAATCACTGGGCTTGGTTACTTCTAGCTGAAGGTGAGTCCTTACCTTCTCTGTCATTTTAGGAGAGCAGTAGGGATGAAAAGGATCTTATATGGAATATAGGCATTGTTCTAGCATTTATAGAGATGCTAATTCAGCATTTGTCTGCACAGCCTTAAAAGAAATACAAAACTCAGTTGCTGGTTAAAATTGGAAAATTAATGTCAAGGCCAGAAGGAAGCTCTGAAATACTGCAGATTATGTAGCAAAACAAAGTGCAGTTTGTCTTATGACTCCATGACACTGATAGAAGCAACGGTCTTGCTTAGGAGAAAAAGACCTTGTTTTTAAAGCAACAAAGCCTCCCTTTATCCTAAGGGAGATGATTGGCAATTCAGTCATGGGAAGTGCTTCCATCCTGGGGGTAGCGGGGACTTCTTTCTAATGCCCAGGTAACTTCTTGCTTAGTGGCAGCATTCTAAACAAAGCTGGGTGGCTTTTGGTTGCTGTCACAGGAGGCAATTTGAGTGCCATGGACTAGATATGCTTTCAGGTGCTTAAAAGTATGAATCTGAGCATAGCTTCCCCAGTGTCAGGAAAACAGGCATTTAAAGAAAGCAATTAAAGTTTTTAGATGGTTTACGTTACTTCCCAGAAATCCTGGGCTAACTAGAGGAAGCTGAGGGTTTGTCTGTTCCTTAACCGGAGCATCTTGGCTATCTGGGTTGAACTCAGCTTCTCTTTCTCTGGGAGTAAGGCTTAAATTAGCTCATGTGTTTGTTTCACTTAAGTTATTCAGAAAGCAAATACTAAAGAGAACAATGTATACCTTTAAATTCAGCCTAGACACAAGTATAATGGTAAAAAAAATCTTCCTGGGACATTGCTTAGATATCATCCTCAACCTGTGTTTCTCTGAATGGGAGTGTAAGAACACAACATCTCTTTGATTTTGGGGAAAAAATAGCCAGAATCTTTTTCTTCTCACAGCTCATCAGAATCGAGTGTCTGCTATTACTTTCTGCCTGGCATCAGAGTGGGTTATCAGCACAGGTCATGACAAGTGTGTCAGCTGGATGTGCACCAGGAGCGGGAGTATGTTGGGGAGACATTACTTCACCTCTTGGGCTTCATGTCTACAGTATCCTTTGAAAAATGCAACTCTCAAACTGGAAGAATACTTTGATTCTTTAGATCAATTTGTTCCCTCCTTTAGGTGTAAAAAAGCTTGAGAAACATCTGTTGCAAGTCTGCTAACCCTTACTCTGATTAGAAGTTTAACCCCTCTATTTCTGCTAGTGGTTGTTAGATTGCAGAAGTGATCCTGAGTTGCAGGAATCACAGTGTGTACTAGTTCCTAATTTTGAGGTGTTTGTCTGAAGCATCTTGTAGAAGTGTCTAATAAGTATCTGTGGCCTGGCCCGTATACTTCCTAGGCAAGTCATTTTGTTCAAAAAGTGCCAGCATACTTTTGAGTCCTAGAGCATAAAACATCATGAAAACCATTTGGACTGCTTCAGTTTTTCTGTCTTTGCTCATGTTAATATTTTCTGTCTTTAAGCTGCAGGGTATGTTGAAAATTTATTCATGAGTAGTAGTAATTTGTGTGCAGTTTGCTTTTCCACAAACTGCATTTAAGTGCAGAATTTGAAGCTTAAACACTCTGGTTGTCTATTCAGCTGTGAGTATTTCAGGGCATTCTTTATCTTATGTAAAACACTTACAAACCCAGTAACTTAAAATGTAGTTTACATATCAGAACTTCTGAGCGAGTTAAATACTCAAAATTCTAAAACTATTTTTTACCACTTGTTAATGGCAGTTCAGATGTGGCTGGACAGTAATTGGAGGTACTGGTTGATGTATGAGGATTAATGGCAGTAATGTTTTAGGAGTGGCAAGATTTAAGAGATGAAAGAGACAAAATACATTGCTTTAAAATGTGAAGGCTTATCTAGAGTGGCTGTAGTGCTGTGTGGTGGTAAGAAGCTGGGAGGAAAGGAGACTGCTCAGTTGCCAGCAGCGTGTCTGGCCTTCTGAGATCTCCCATCTGTGCAGAGCAGACCCTGCCTTACTGACTGAAGAGCTGACAGGTTTGTACTATTGTACAGTTGCTCTTTTTTGTTGTCTTTGCTTTAGAGTTTCAAGTGGGTTGTGTCCCACAAAAAATTTCATGTGCAGTTCCAGTTTGCCTCAACTGAGTGCAGCACAGAGGGGGTTAAAGCTGGATAGTGTGTTGGAGACCACCTTACAGAACAGTGTGAACAATCTGAGCCTCACTGAAATCAATGGGTTCTATAGCTAATGCTATTGCAAATAATGGAACAGTTTATTATTAAAATGGAGAAAAGAATATGACCTTTTCTATCAAGATAAAAGTAAACTTCCACTGAAGAACTTGACATTTGAAAATGCCTTGTAATCAGTCCTGCCTATGGATTTGTGTTTGGAAGAATCAGCTTTCTGGTATGTGTACTAGGTGCTTGGTCTCCCTATCAGGAGGTTCCTTAGGAGTTATTTGTTAATGATTCCATGAGTAAGCCTCTGAAAAACACAGCAGAGTGCCTATTCTTTACTGGATTAATCGGGATAATGCAAGACTGAACTTCCAATATGAAGAAAGGATCACATGTTCAGGGACTTAGAGGATTTGTTGAAAGCAAATTGTTTATTTCAAGATTCTGAAGGCTTAAGAGATTTTGGACTGTCATCGGATGGCAAAGCCTCTGCATTTTCACTTAAAGTGGTGGGCTTTTTATTACACTGTATTTTTAAAGTTAGTCTTTTCTGTTGTATACCAGAGGGTACTTTGCTTGCTGCTGCTTGTGTTTATGTGCAGCTCCAGGAGGACACCTAAGTTTATACACAGCTCTGGAGTTATGTGGTGTCAGCTGTATGGCTCTTTCATAGCTGTTGCTTTTATTCTGAAGAGTAAAAGTCTTCCAAAGGCAGCAAATGATCTGGTTCAATTGGCTTGCTATTCTTCCGTTTCTGGAGACAGTAATTATGTCCTGATGAAAATTGAGTATCAGAAAACTGTTTTGAGGTATAATGCTTTTTGCCCAACATGCATTGTTAATAGATCCCATGTCAGGATGTGGTGTGGCTTTTATGTCAGTGTTAACTGACAGATCCTTTCTGAAATACAGTTCAGTTTTCAACACCATGCTCAAGGACGTGCATTGGTAAACTTAAAAGTGCAGAGAACAGAATAAGAAATGAGATGGTCTCACCTTCTCAGTAGCTTGAACATTGTGAGTGTACTTCCACTGCAAGGTGAACTAGCTGTGGAGGATCAGCATCCTTGTATTCTGATTTTTCTATCATGGAGATATCAACTATTACAACATGATATAGAACTGAGGGTTTATTGGAGAACATACTAGGTAAGAGTGAATGCCACCCAGTGTCCAGTGGGGTGCCCCAATGGTATCACTGCACTGAAACGAATAGCCTGATAAGTATTGGCATCTCTTGTAGACAAGCATAAGTGTTTTCTGTAAATATCTGCTAGAAATGGCCTAAATCTACTTGGCTTGCTTTAAACTAGAGTGTGGGTTATCTCGTGGCTTTCTCCAGTGGCTTTCTAAAACTTTCTCACTTTTATATGCAAGTACAGTTTTCTTGCACATGTAGGGAAGTGTGATGAGAAGAGAGGAATCAAAGAGGTGTATTACAGTCTCTAACCCCTTTAGAAGTAATTACATAAATATTTATCTGGCACATTAAAATGTTCTTTTCTGGTTTTTTTAGATGCTGTAGCTGACTGTTTGTCATGTAAAATACTCTTAGAGCAAACAAAGCTTCTCCTTGACTGGTGTTCAGATATGATCATGAAACTCAGCATGCATTTGTTGGGGATTATTCTGGACAGATAACTCTTCTGAAGCTTGAGCAGAATACATGCTCAGTTATCACAACCCTCAAAGGTCACGAAGGTAAAGTAACTCTTTGCTTAAATCCACTTGTCCCAGATGTAATTCCTCTCTGTAAATCAGGGTGAGAGGTTCAGTTGCATAAAAAAACCAGTCCAGGTTAGTAGTTATCATAAACTGTTCAAAGCTGTACATATGACTGCCTGTTAAAGAACACATTCTTGCTGAGGGGAAATCTTAGCCTTATAAATACTGACAGGTATTTTTGTTATAGATGAATAAAGGTAAACATGCATTCAGTTAAACACAAGTTATCCACTAGATGGCCACCTTTAAAAGCTTTAGTCTCCTTAACTTTGAAGAGAAAGAATGAGAATGTGTTACTTGTTGAGTGTTTTTTTTTAACTTTTTAGGAGACCTTATAATATGATAATACCTGAAACAGCTTTAACAATCTCCAGTCTAGATTCTAAAATGCCACTTAGTTCTTCCCGATGCAAACTTTGCTGTTCTGATCACTCTTTATGTGACTCTAGTTCAGTTTCCTATGTGTAGCTGAACCGAAGCTATAAGCAAGAAATCTAAAGAGTCTTTTAGAATCAAAACTGCCTGGTCAAAGGCAAATGTCTCATCCTGTATAGTATAGCTGTAGTCCTTATATCAAATGAAGAGCCAAATGGTCTGTAACATGATATAGAGCCACTGTCTGCTGTAATTAAGGCAAGAATGCAAATCACAGAAGAATGTGTAACTTAATAATGTGCTGAGAAAAATAAATAAGACAATGCCTTTTCTCATGTGGTACTGCCAACTTTCAAATCAGTTGACTAGTTTGCATTTTGGTAGGGTTGAACTACTGGGTCATGAGACTCTGACCCACTGAAAAAGACTGTCTTGTTTAATAGCTGTCAGTATAGAGTAGGCTTTGTTAAAGCTAGTTAGACTCCTGGTTTACAGATGACTGTAAAATGATAAAGCTGGTTTTGAATGCAGAAGGCAAGTTGAGGTTTTCAAATGATAAATGTCTTTTCTGCTTTCAAGCAGAATTCCAGATAGTTTCAGTTAAGAGCAAAATAATTCTTTTGGCTCTGGAGACTCCTTTAACTCTCTGTACATTTGCACTAGTCTGTTCAAGTGCAACTCCTTGGTAGATGTCACTGTTAGTCTGAAAGCAGTATGTGTCCTTGGCACTTCTTACAGTGTGTTTTCTATCTGTTGAGTTGTGATGGAATTCCAAGCACTGACTTCAGCAATACTGACTGCATAGCAGACCATTTTAGCTTACATATTTCCATATGGGGATTGTGAGTCTTAAAACAAGAATTGGTCTAGCATAAAAGATGATTAAATTTGAGAGGGCAGAAAAAGGTTTTTCTTCAACTGGTATAATACTAGCTACTTCATCTTTTTTCCTTTTTTTTAAGCAAATCAGATTATGTGTAACTTTTTTTCCTCTACAGTATTTGTGTAACATTCTCAAGATCTACTAACTCCAAACTTCAATGGCATCTAGTTCTTCTTTGGGTGCAGCTCAACTTGATAGACTTCAAAAGTCTGATTTCATCTTGTTGCCTTTCTAGCCCTTGCCAGATGGGACTTTATAAGCAGGCAGTGTTTGCTTTGGAGTTTAAATTGTTATAGATCTGTTCTTTAGGTCAGTTTCCAGAATTCCCCATATTTAGCAGCCTGCTCAGTGTAATGCTGAGATAATACTCAAACTGCTGGTGCAAATTCCCAAAGAGGTCAATTCTGAAAACAGTGTAGCCCTAAAGGAGGCCAAAAAAAATCTCTTGCTCCAGAGCGTTGAGAAGGGCTGATTTGGGCTCTAATTACTATTCATCTTGCTTTCAGACTAGCAAGGCTTTTGATGACAACTGAGCAATAGAAGGATGCTTTAAAGGGAAGGATCCCTGCAAAGGAGTAAAATGTCCTAACTTCACAACTATAGGTGGCATAAGTGATAAAATTACTCCTGTAGTCTCCTGGCTACATTACCATGCATATGGGTTTAGTATAAAGCTACCACTGTCAGATGAGTAATTTCTTTCTATATCTGGCTAGTGTAGTACATAGGCTGGCTGGGCCTTGAGATTTAGTTTTGTAATTTAGTAAGTAGTGGCAGATTTGCTAACAGCAGTGAAACTCTGGCTTTACTACTTATTCCAACTCTTTTAAGGTTGTAAATGTTTATATAAGGGAGTTGATTTACCTGTGAACACTGCATGCTGCCCTGCAACCACTGACCAAGCACCTTACTGTATTGTAGATATTAGTCTCTGCTTGACAAGTGTTGTTAGTACTTTTCATCTTCCAAAGCTCACAAAGCAGCCTGGCAACTCTTAAAACACTCTACCGAAGTACAAGGGGCAGAATGCTTGTAACTAGGACTTCCTGGCTTACACTTTATTTCCTCCTGGAGACATTCTGTTCTGTTGTCCAGGACTCTTTCCCTCTCTATCAGGACTGTATCTTGCTGTTGAATGCTGTCCTTTTGCCTTAAGGCTTTCAATATGTTACTGGAGTAAGGTAGTACCCCAGGTTTTACTTCAGTGCTCCAGAAAAGCATCATTGTGTTGGGGAGTCAGTCCCTTACATCTAACTGCAGAATGTTCTTTCCTAGGGAGTATTACTTCCCTGTGGTGGGATCCTGTTCAACGGCTGCTCTTCTCAGGTGCCTCTGATCACAGCATTATCATGTGGGATATTGGTGGAAGGAAGGGGCGAACGCTGCTGCTCCAGGGACATCAGTATGTAGCGGTGTCTTATTTTTCCTACATATTCTGTAATGAACAGAGTCCCAGGAAGACTAAGTAGCATGGCAAGATATTTGAATCTTTGTGAATAATGGAGAAAATAATTTCTTGCAGAACCCTGAGGACTCTGAGGAGGAAGAAGGATAATCAGTACTAGGAAAGCATTACTGATAACTTTTTTATCTTACTTATGTTCGATACATTCTTAATTACCATAGTTTAGAAGTAAGATAGAAATATTTTATAGAAAGAAGTGGATAAAATCTCAGTTAGTTTCTGTTCAAACATCACACTTAGCATCAAACTTCATACTGAATGGGAAAGTAAGTTCTTCTGAGAAGCGTGATGACTTTTTTAATTCAAAGCAGTTTAATACCACTGAGATACTT
This sequence comes from Sakesphorus luctuosus, assembly GCA_013396695.1. Taxonomy (NCBI): domain Eukaryota; kingdom Metazoa; phylum Chordata; class Aves; order Passeriformes; family Thamnophilidae; genus Sakesphorus; species Sakesphorus luctuosus. Next base: position 1,012,729 of record VWZD01008227.1, read on the forward strand.
TGTTTAGTTTTTTAGGGTAGATTTTTGTTTTGCCATGACTTTACTTAGGATTAAATTGTCTTACTGGTGAATGCATGCTTTGCTTTGCAGCTGCAGATTTACTTACAAAAGTGGAAGCTCTGCCTGCTTCTTAGCTGCATCTTGAAACAAATATTTCTTTTCATTTCTCCAGTTATCTCTGTTTTGATAACTGGCTTTCCTTGTCAGCATAGAAAAGTATTTGCACACACTGAGCCAGCTGACACTCAGCTCACTGTCCGTGCTTACTGCCAGCAAATGTTAACATGCAACTGTACCCTCTGGTATTCTGGTGAGGCCTGTAAGAACACTGTTCTAGGCAACATCCTGATGCTAGGGGAGTGCTCAGGTGACAGCATCTCATCCTCATAGCTCTACTTAGTAGATTTAGCAAATTGTTTGGAAACCAGTTTTAACTTCCTAGGTAGCTTTACAAGGATAAATCAAGGTTTGCTGGGAAACTAAGCTTTGTTTAAATACCTGTGGGTAAAGGGTGTCTATGTTGTTTGCAGTGACAAGGTGCAGGCTATCTGTTATATCCAGCTGACACGGCAGCTGGTGTCTTGTTCAGCTGATGGAGGAATTGCTGTTTGGAACATGGATATCAGCCGAGAAGAGGTAAGTTTGTGTCCTAGGTCAAAGATTTTATTTTTTTTCCCTTTTCAGAGACTGATGTAACTTTTTGTAGTCAGTTCTGCAGGCTGTTTGCCTCACATTTTATGAAAATATTACTAAATCCTGTTCTGTTCTAGTGGCTGTTCATGCTGTATTGTCGTAAATGGATTCCCAGGACAGGAGAAGTGCAGGACATGCTTGAGACTGCTTAGAGTCTTATCTCAATGAGACACCGTATTCACTGCAATGGGTGCAGTCCTTGCTGCTGGAACAATCTAAAGCAGGCAATCTTTCGCAGTAAAGAAACCAATAGACTATGCTTCAACAATCTTGAAATAAGTTCTCAACTCATGTCAGAGCAAATAAAGAAGTGAGATGCAGTTCAGAAGGCAGAGGTTCAGTCTCCAGGCAACATTTTTTTAGATCTCAGTATACAGCAACTGATCCTGCCATGCACATTCTGCATTCAGTTCATATCCCTCACAGGAGCTGAAAAGATGTGTATTACTACTCTCTGTGGTTAAACCATAATTATAGGAGTTAGTTTTGGTTGCTCCAATAAAACAGTATTTAAGGCTCAGCCTTTCTTGTCCTGTTGCTTTTCCTTAAATGCAAGTGTCATGATTAAGAATTGTTTTCTGATATGTGTTGAGGTGTCACCTTAAACACACTGAATGCTATATGTGATGCTCCTCACATTTTCAGCATGAAAAACTTCTGTGATATTATGAAACTTTGTAGTTGAAAGGAATGACTTACAATACAATTGGGGAAATGGGATACCTAATATGTTCTCTTCTGGACCTGCACTCAGTAAAGGGATCTTCTAAATAATGGACAGTTTTAATGCAATTAAAATAATACAGTTAAGGTAGAACAGCTGTGATGTGTCAAACTTGGAAAAACATAATCAAGCCCAATCCAAAAGCAAAGAAACAAAACGCTTGACAAATGATGAACCCACTGCATTAGTTAGTGAGTTGTGTGACAGGGGTATCTTCAAATATGCATTAGTGCAAGTAAGACTAGAAAACAGACTTCTTTGATTAGAAGGAATGGCAACTCTGCTAGCAGCTGTTTTATTGCTCTTGAGCATTTCCAACTGTAAGTTGGTAATAGTGTTGGTAGTGTTGGCAAGTTTTTATTTCTGTTTAATGTCTGAAATTAAGATGAAAAGAATCGGAGGATATCCTGTTAGAGGGAGCCAGAAAGGAGATTGTCTTCCCAAAAATGCTCTTAAGTGAAAACTGCTATTCCAAGTAACTGAAAGAAGCAATGTGGAATGTCTCATGTGGTGGAGAGGTGACTTGTTTCTTTTAGTCTCCCTGCCATCCCCACACTGGACTTGTTACTATCCCTTTACAGTATTTTCCACTTCTGGGGAAAGGAAGGGAATGCAGCTGAGGCTGAAGACTTAGGAACTGAACATCTGTTATCAATAAATGTTCATGGTGAGATGGTGGTGCAAATGAGAATACTCGTTTTCTTACTGTCAGCAGTGGATGTAAGTGAATTGAGGAGAAAAATGCTTTGTTATTCCATCTTTCCTCCTGTCAAGTCTCAAGGAGAATTGTTCATGAGGTGTATAAAGTTGTATAGAATATACACATTCTAATTCCAAGTCTGAGTAATAAAAATATGGTTGCTCTCTTTCTATCCCTTACAAGGATGCTCAGTTAAAGATCTGCGAGAGGCGAAATGTGTGAAATCTCTGTTTTCATTTGGCCTAGTCCATTTATGGCAGGAAAAGTATGTGGGTGAGAGAAGGGATGCTTAATGAAGATATGTACAGGATGGAAAATGCGAGTGAGTTCTTAATTATTTCAAACTGCAATCGTGGGAAAGCAGAAAAGATAGTTTCTTAAAATTTACTTCTGGACTCCCTCTTTCTTAGAGGAGATGGCTGCCTCATAGCTTCTACAGCTTGGATTACACTAGCCCTTAAAAGTCATCTAGACAATCAGAGCAGCAGTCTTGAATGCCTGCAGCCAGTTTAATAACTTAGATGTTTGAACGAGTTTTCTTATTAAGGCAGTAACATAACATATTGCTGTAGGCTTAAAAAGTATAGGAGGTGTGTAGGTAACAAATAACTGTAGTCTTGGATTCGGGGGTTTTGTACTGAGCGTCCTCTGTACTATACCCTAGGCAATCCATTGTTACAATGTCCAGAACTGAGCCAGGGCATTTTTCCAAGTAAAACTTTACTTTGGGTTCCTAAAACAAACTTCCTTGACTGTTGCGTGAGGGAAAACATTTCTAATTGCTTGCATCTCTTGCTCTTTTGTAGGCTCCTCAATGGCTGGAAAGTGATTCCTGTCAGAAGTGTGAACAGCCTTTCTTCTGGAATATAAAGCAAATGTGGGACACAAAGACCATAGGGTTGAGGCAGGTGAGATGCTGTCTTGAGTGCTTAGCTGTAATTCAGCACTTAAGCAAAATGTAAACAGAAAACCACTAAAGCTGTTAGATCTTTTCAACTGTTGGTATTTTTGCTGCTTTGAAGTGAGGATTTATTAAGAGGCTGTGGCTTCTACGCAGTGCTAAGACTAAGATTTCCAAGTTCTCTGGAAAGTGTTACATCAAACTTCTGTCACAGGTCAAAGCAGGCTGTGCTAGGAGTGTTGTGTTGGATTTCTTTGACTATTTCTGTGCATCGGAGTTTTGGACAGCTAATCCTCAAGTGTTGTGTAAAGTGCCCCATAACTGATCAAATTGCAGCCTAACATGTTCTACGGTGCTCAGTTCAGTGAAGTGGTAATGGCCTTGCTCTTACTGTGCAAGAATATGAAAGCTTTCCAGATAGCTTTCTTCGTGGAGGGACTGCACAGGCACCAAGACACTCACCTGTTTCTCGTTTTCTTAGATTGTTATTTCCTTAGTTGATTGTTCAACACACTTTTCCCCCTTCTCTCAGAAGGAGAAAAGGATGCACACAGAGAATATGGAGATAAATCCATTAATGGCCTAGATGACTGTTCAGAACTCCAGAGTCCTTGGTCTTCGGTTGAAGTAACAGACTTCCAAACAGGTTGCTTTCTGTCTTGGGTTGAGCTGGCAAAACGCCAACTGCCTAAGTACAGAGAAAAAGAGTCTTCCTCCCCTCAACCAGCCAAAGGGAGAAAGAAGAGGGAGAGGGAAAAAAAAAAACTTCTAAAGCCAGGTTTCTTCTGAAACTAACTACATGTATTTATACAGAAAAGAGAAAATTAAGAGAAAACTACAATATAGCACACACAAGTTATATATAACTTCCCACTCCCCAATAAGCACAGATTTTACCATTCTGACTACAAATCATTCTAAAAAAAAAGTCGATTCCCCAAAGACAAACTTAAGCAAAGAGAAGAACTAAGAACAAACATTTTACTTCCCTAAGATAACATGATGGTGAGCCGATGCTGTGGGCTTGGGCCTGTCCATCCCTCCTGGGACAGCACGGTGTCTGCTCTGTACCTTGGCCAAAGTGAAACTGAGCTAAGCCCCTCCCACACACTGGATTTTACTCCTATTGAGATGATGTAAGATGGTATGAAATACAACATCATTGGCTAGAAGAAGTCAGCTGCTAGCTAGCCCAGCCCAGCTGAAGGCAGCTGACAATTTCAGGCCCAAATCTGAATTCCCAGGCCCAAACTTAGGCCCATCAGCCAAACCCATGACACTTTCTAACAGGTTACAAAACAGAAGCTTTGTTGCTGTTGTTCAGTGAACACTTGGTAGGGTGGTCAAGTGACATAGTACAGTGATTGATTTTTTTTTTTTCGTTTTCTTCTTCCTGCATGAAGCATCATTGCAGAAAATGTGGGCAAGCAGTCTGTGGCAAGTGCAGTACCAAACGGTCAAGTTATCCAATCATGGGATTTGAGTTCCAGGTCCGTGTGTGTGATTCTTGTTTTGAGTCGATCAAGGATGAGGAGTGAGTATTAAGGACTAATAAATTGAAGTAATTCTGTTGGTGTGCAGAAACACTTGTGTTTGCTCCACATCCACACACAATGCTACAAAACACACCAAGCTGATTCTCCACCTTTGCCATGGGCCCTCAGAGCACTGCAATGCAAGAGGTCCCCCAACTGGCTCTGCATGCTCATTTGGATCAGATGTAGTTTTACAACTTTTTTATCAGCTTTGTTTTTTAATTTCCATGAACCCAGATCTAGACTTGAAACATACTTGTCTCAAGACTTCTGTTCAGATAAAAGCTATTGATTGCACTTAAAATTGCTAAATGCGTGCCTGACAATGCATCATAGCTGCCAGGATTATTTCATGTACACTTGCTGAATGCAGGAGTATTCTTCACAGACCAACACTATTTTCCCAATGCAAACAAATTGGTTTAAACATCATTTACTGTCTCATTAAACTCATTTTAGCAATGAAGGAACCTGAGATCAGCTCAGTTGTTTAAAACTTGGTTGTAATAATGCCAAGGTCATGGGTTCAGTCCCCTATGTGGGCCATTGACTTGAGAGTTGGACTCGATGATCCTTATGGGTCCCTTCCAGCTCAGAATAGTCTGTCTGTCTGCCTGTGAAACCATCTGCTTTTTATCTTGATATGAACAGAGTCATCAGACACGATGATTTTGGGAGGTGTTTGGGGTTTTTTTGTTGTGTTGTTGGGGCTTTTTGTTTGTTTGAGGAGAGTTTTTTTTGAAAAGTGAGGTGCTGTGCCTAGCAAGAGTAGAAGTATTTGCTAATGCAGTGTCCCACTTCTACTCTAGTATTATTAGCAGTCAGGCTATAGGAGGTCAGGAAATGTCACACCTGTATAACTACACAAGCAGTGCCTTAGCATGACTGGCTAATTTAATTCTGTCCCTTTTAATATAGCACTGCAGCTCTCAGGATTGAACTATTAGTACTTGAGCAACTTAATTTTCTTCTAAGTTTATTTTGCACTGCTATAATGATGCCATGAATCATGGCTGGTTTTGATTTCAACTGTTTTGTGCAGCCGTACTTCCTTGGCAACCTTTCATGAAGGAAAACACAACATTTCACACATGTCCATGGATATCTCCAGAGGGCTAATGGTGACTTGTGGGAGTGACCGGATTGTGAAGGTATTCCTGCATTTCTTAGAGATGCTTAATAGAGAGATAATTTTTGTGTATTCTTTTTTCTTTCTGGCTACTATTGCTACAACATCATCTGTTGTGAGCAGCAAGAATTGTATTTATGTCAGGCTGTCCTTCCTGCAGCTGAATGAGGAAATCACCTGTAACTCCCCTGTATGGTGTGTAGCTGTTAGAACTCTTTACTGTTGTGTCTCTGGACAAACAAAGCAAGGCATCAGCAGCCTTAAAGACACAGACCTGATGAAATGTGCATGTTCCTTTACTCTGAGCTCCACGGCTTGGAGCATGGCCACTAAAACCCCATGTTATGAGACAGTGACATGGAGCTCAGATTGATACAGAATCTTGGGGCACTTAAGCTCAACATCTACCATGCGTGTCAGAACTGAGACTGTCCCAGTCTGTCCTTGTGTTTCTAGAAGCTGTTTGTAACAAACTGCATAGTGCTTCTTAAAAATTCCTACAGAGAAGTGTAAGAAGACACTCTTGAGCTCCAAGTTTGGCTTTTGGCTGGTAAGGCTGGTATAACTCTTTATGACATTTTCCTCAAGTATAGTTTAAACAGAATTTGGTGGTTTGTGTCCAGGGACATCTTTATGTTTGCTTCTATGCCTCTTACAGAAAGACTTCTTAGGTCTTATAATAATGCTGCGTAATTCTCCACAATATTCTCTTCCAGATCTGGGACATGACACCAGTAGTTGGTTGCAGCCTTGCCACTGGCTTCTCTTCATGCTGATCTCATACATGGCAGGTTTATGCACCTTATGTACAGCAATATGCACCGAATGAACAGAATCCTCCTTGAGAATACTACCGCCAACACTGGCTGCTTGATTCTTCTCCTGCTGCTGTTCCAGGATGGACAGTCACCTTTGTAGAGCACGGCTTTTCTGTTGGGCTCACCAGGAATCTCCTTGGTGCCGAAATGTGGTTTCGCAGCCTCTCGGACTAACATAAAATGGCTTACCTGCAATATGACACCTTGATGGAAGGACCTGTTGTTTCTCTGTTTACTTATGTAGTGTTAACAATGTGCTATCTCTGCTGATATATCTTGTACAGATACCTTGTAGCTAAGACATTATCAGAGTAAAATGAGTGTAGTAAACTCAATTTGTGCAAATAGTAAAATAACTTATTCTCTTCCAAAAAGCAGTTCTGTCGAAATACTTCTGGGCAGCCACTGTCTAAACTGCCTCCAAAAGGTATGTTGGTTATTCCTGTGGAAGGTGGAGATACTTCAAAGTGGCAGGTAGCTTCTTTCATATGAAATAGTAAGAGAACCTTTGATCACACAAGATTTCCTTTATTGGCTTTCTTGTAGTGTTTGTCTTCAGTTGTTAGTGAAATCATTTTTGTGGGACAGCAGTTCATTTTAGGTAGCTGGTGAGTCTTCAAACAGTCTTTCTGTAGTCTTTTAGCATAGCTAATAAACCTGTGTAGTTCTTATGAACATGTGCAGCCCAGCTGCTCTAAACGGGCCATAGGTATGAGCCATATACTTGGACAACTCTATAATGCTGTTAGAATGGGAACATAAACAAATCTGCCTTGTTAAAGGTGATGGCTAAGAAAAAACGGCCAGCTAAATTTCAGAGACTTTTTCCTGTGGAAAGGCTGATGTTTCTTTAATGTTAGGGAACCTGTCTCTGCTCAAGTGCAGCACAAATTCAAATACTGTCTTGGTGTTGCTTAAATAATTACTGAGCAATAATTCCTGAGGTACAGAACAGCTGCTTTTTTCCCTGCACCTAGGTCTGTTAATCCTGAGATACCTATATTGATGCTTACCTGTTTCAAACCTGAGAAATATGAAGAAGAGCTGGGAGGCTTTTATGACTGTGCAGTTGGCACATACAGGAGATAACTAGTGAGATATTGTGAGTTAGCTGGTCTGACAGTTGATTGAATCTCTACATTTGAACTCTGTAAAGAGAATTTATTTTGTAACTTTGAAAACTAAGGTAATATGTCACAGAGTTTAATCTTGGAGCTGTTTAGATTTGTCTGAAAACAGATGTGTATGTGTGAGGATAAAAAATGTGGGTAGATCAGCTGGCCTGGAATAGGTGATGTTGCACAATTATCAAAGGTAATAGGGTCTTTCTGGCAGAAGAGTTAAGGGTTAGACTGTAGTTACAGCAACAATCAAGTGGTGCTATGAGTGTTAGTGAATACAAGTCTTAGGTGTGCAACCTGACGCTAATAGTCTGCATTGGACCATGCTGTAGGCTGAAATAGATTTAAGATTGTTAATATGTCATGATTCACTTTAAGCCAAAAATCTGATAGTCTCCAAAGGGCATTAGAATCCAGAACATGCTAGTTACTGTTATTTTGTCTGCCTTTCCATGGGCCTTCTCTAGAAGTTTTGTGAAGAATTTTTATTTGCTAGCCTTATTGGGCCACTGAAGAATAAAACAAATCCATCTTTTGTGGGAATCCCAAAACTTGTCTTGCCTTCAGTTCAGGATTTAGCACTTGTCACACTGATTTCACTCAACTCTTGCTACATGCTGTATAGCTTAGGATTTTTGGGAAAGCTTATCTCTAAGCTATTGAGAGAAAATCAGCTTGTACTGGAAAAGCAGTTGCAGCTTTCTGCTCTGAAGGCCTTCACCCTTCTAAATTAGGAAGGAAACTGAGTGGTTGCAAGGTGAGTAAGCTCTCATAATGCTCTGCATTCACTTTCAGACTTGTTCCTATCTGGCTCTGGAGGAGAATGGAAGCCTTCTTCCTTGCAGCATATAAGGCAGAACTTGAGTTACAGTGCTAGAACTGTTTGAGTCTACTGTGGTAGGTAAAGAGGATCCAGGGCATGAATTAAGCCAGGGATTGAGTAACGTTTTTCAAACCAGACATTCTGAAATTTACACCAGTGACACAGAGGTGTAAATCCTCTGCAGCTAGCACTCCAGAGCTTCAGCTTTTTTAATTCTGATTAGTCAGTGTAGCCCATGCTCAGCATGCAGCTCCTCCCTCCTTTCCCTGTGAATACATCCTCTGCTTCTTTATGTTTTTGCCACTAGATAATATATTCTCTACTGCCTAATGAATCTATTTTCTATAATTGATATACTTAAAGATAGTGTCAGTTCAGATATAACAAGACTAAATCATTAGCCTTTTAAGTATACTCTTGGTGTTGAATGAGTAATGCTTACAAACCACTAAAGAGAGAGTGGGTTTGTTTATAAACAGCTATTTTGAAGGCACACACTCTCTCATGAAACTGAACATACTTCAACTGTGTTAGCTCAAGTGTGCAGTTACTGAGAGGCCTTGATTTGAAGCATTACTGATCTCGCTTGTGTAACCTCCTCCACTGGGACAGGGAAGGGGAGCAAAGGGTACTAATATGTGCTAATTCTTTACTAGTTGTATTTCTGTACCCTGCTTAGTTAAGAGTTGCTAGATAAATCTGTCCTCTGCTCCTTCTTGTCTGTTTTTTAAACTTTGATTACATGTACAATAAAATATTTCTTGATATTCACTTAGTCCATTTGGATGATCCATTTCTTTCAACCTGTGAATGTACAATCCCCGTTGTATGCTCTGGCTCCTTTACGTGCCCCATGTCCAAATTCTAGGTTGGTGAGAGTGTTGTATTGGAGCTGAATGAGCTGCAGCAAGTTAAAGGTCCATGATGAACCAGTGAGCTGAGAGGCAAACAACTGCTGTGTAGTCCCAGTTAGGGATGTTTGCCAGTTCATGTAGACCTCTTCTCTGGTTATCTGCAGAGAGTATCAGAGGATTAACCCCTTTACTGAGATTCCCTGGACCTCTCTGAGGTATTAAAGAAATGCTAATATTGCTGAATGGGGTGAGCAGTTTTCAATATCACACATACAGAAGACACAAACTGCAGCCACAGGAGGTGGTTACACTTTTCCCATGATACTTTCTCACCGAGAAAGGATAGAGATATGCTTGGGAAGCACCTTATTCCTCACAGTTGCTCACAGCCTTCACAGGCTCAAAGGTGGTATTGGCTGGCTTTGTAGCTCACTGCTTCCTTAGGGTATTTGGAAGCCATAGAGGGACTCTGAAAGAGTTTCACAAACTTGGCATCTTTGAAGGGTGGCTGAGTAGCCTGTGTAGTATATAATACATTGTGGTTTTTGTTTTTAAGAAGACAGGTCTCATTTTTATCAGCTTAAATTTCTTACCTTTCCCAAGGTAAAATCCCCTGTTTTCACATTCCAACAAAAACTGACTGGAAAAAATGAAGCTGTTACTGATCTGTAGTCAGAAAAGACTATTTGGTCTGTGTAGACCATCTTACATTTTAAATAAGGCATAGGAACTCTAGTTAAATTTGAAAATGGTGGAGAACTGCAAGTCATGTCCTTGTAGTGAAAGCATGAAAATACATGTATTGGTTTTCTAACTGAGAATGCATAGGTGATCACTTCTGACATTCCTTAGGTCGAAAATGTCATTTCAATTTCAGATACCTGTGTGCCAGGTCCTAGTTAGTAACTGAGGGGTTTTGTGGTGTTGACTCTACTCATTGGAGATAATTTGGAATATGCTAGATGCAGGAAAGGGACAGATTTTTATGCTGATCAGATTTACGACTATATATTTCAGAAGGAATGCTCTCTAAGGCTTTTTTATCTCTGTAGAAAAAGTCCTCAGTGCTGAATGACCTAGCTAACCATGCAATTCTGCGATCAAACTTGACAGAAGATGAATTTCTGCCAACCTAACATTTAAAACACTATTTTGTTGTCAACCAACCATCTTACAGTGAGTTGTAATGTGGCCTTTGAAGGCTTTCTCTGCCTCTCTAATTGTCGTAAGGCAAGTCTCCTAAGGATCTCTTAAGTGACTGCAATCAAGTGATCCCACAAAATTTTTTGTCCCTCTGAAGGAAATAAGGGTATGGGCTCTAGGTAGCCATATAGTCTCCTAAACTCACATAAAAGTTAATTGTTGAACAGGTTCAAAGACAGTGTTATAGGTTTTATCCATTTGGCCATGGAAGAAAGCATCAAAATAATGGTAATAAAATCTGTACAATATTTAAAAAAAATTAAACTATTTTATTAAAGAATAAAATGAAATATATGGGGTCATTAGAAACTTTGCTTTCTGCTTCTATACATGAACCTTCTTTCTCATCAACATACAGGCTGCCCACCAACATACAGGTGGCTCAAATTGGCGGTAACTAATTGCTATCCAACTCACGTGTACCCAGGGTCTCTTACCAGTTTCAGTATATAATCTGTGCTCAAACAGATAAGTAGAAGCATATTCTTTGAATTACTCTTGATGTATTATATTACTTTTGGTGGGATTGACTGGTTTGTCTGCAGAATATTTGGTACATTTATTTCTAAATTGCTTTTTATCACAATGACATAGGGTGTAACTTGCTCCTAGTTTTGCTACTATATCTGTCTTTCAAGTAAACAAGATACCATGCCTCTCACTATCTATATTGATTCTTCTTTCTGAAGCCCGTTTCCCTTATGGTTTTAGCTGCTTGCTCTCAAAATGTACATGCATGTGTCTGTCAAAACTCAAGTGCTCATGAGCTGAAGTGCCACCACTGTGTTGCTGATCAAGACGAGGCACTGCTTGCCACTACTACTCCTTGATGTCATTGCTGCTAAGCCATAGCAGTTTTCCTGTTCTACTGCTGTTCTTTGTCTTTTCTCTGTTCTCATTCTTTTCTCCTTCTTTCTCTCATAGTTTATGGCTCCTTCTCCAAGTTTCCTCCACAGTAACACATCCATGTTGGAATCTGGCTACTTGGGACTGGTGATAGCAGCTCTTGAAGTACAACTGATGTGCTCACCTGAGCCTCCTGATCTATAAAAATCAGCTGGTCATGCAGTGGCTGAATAAGGGATGACAGAGGCAGCAGACATGGAAGGTGAGTGTTGTTTAGGAAACAACCCATTACCTTATTCTCACTTACCAGACTCTATCCCATTAAGCACCCATAGCAGTGCAGCCATAACTTGCTCTTCAGTTTGGTCCAGCCTTTGCAGGTTGGAAAAGAATAATGTAAAAGCTACCACCTCCTATAGCTCTGTGCAGTGCCCTAGTTGAGTGGGGGACAACAGACTTTTTTTAATCTTGGTGATTGGTAGAGAAGGTCTGGAATAAAGAAGACAGTCATTAGTATTTACAGGTTTTGGAGAATGTCAGAGTGGTTTTTATGAGGGTAGAGAATTGCACGTGTCTAAATGGTGTCTGTGGGACGCTCAGTTAAAAACTTAATCTCACAGGAATTAACTAAAGGAGAGAAATAAGGCTGTAAATTTTGCTCGTTACGGTTCCTTTATGGAGGAGAAATGCTGGGAATATAAGCATGCTTACAGGCAATGAGGGGTGTCTGGGTCCTCCTATTCCAAAACGGCAGTTCTCTTGTTTTATGATGTGAATATACCAACTGAACACTCTGCAGTTTCAGGAGCATGGTCTGAACAATTGAGATTTTACAACCAGGATGAAAAGAGGAAAAACATGAAAGAAGCTGAGGGAAGGTGTATAGGTCAAAGAACTGGCTGGCAGTGTGGTTAAAGCATGAAGAGAAATGATTTCAGGAGTGGTGAGGAAGGGCTCTGTGGATCTAAAAGCTGTAAATCCAACTGAACACAAGAGGGCTACAATAACACATTTTCTGTGATTGAAGCAGGGTTCTGGATGGAGCTTTGTTAATGTCTGTCTACCTTTTGGCCTCCTCCTAATTTTATACAGGTAAGAAATTAAATATAGTTCTGTTTGACACCCTTTAAGTGCTTGTGTATGCCTATCACTTCAGTACAGGCTATAAGGACTTGAGATTTCTATTTTTAATGCTTTTCTAGTACTTTAAACTACTTAAATGTTGCAACTACTTACTGAACATGCTGTTGCTGCTGATAAGGTACCAAAATCTGTGGCACAGATACATAATTTGGTATGTACTCTAGTGATATGAATGCTTTGTTCTGCACTTAAATTGTGGAGAATCCAGATAATGTGAGCAAATAAGGAACAGGGAACATATGAAAAGCAGTCTGGAAAAGTACAAGCCCCTGTGTAACCATGAGCAACTGTTTAGTTGCTTCTCTATTGATCCAAAGTGCAATTAAAAGCTACCTCCTGTGGTTGAATTTAGATTGGGCTTTTAAAGTTTTTTCTTTCACTCACAGACTTGGTATCAAGTGGAAAAAAACCTGCACAGCAGGTCTCCTATAAAAATCACCAAGTGCAGCTTTCATCGGCCTCAACTCCTTGGTTTACACAGGGCTGTGAGCTCAGTTCAGGTGCTGAAAAACTACACTAAGGCATGTGCTGGCTAGAATCAAGTAAATGGCCAGTGTTCTGCCCCATTTGTTGTGGTACTCAGTGTCAGTAGAAAGCCGCCTTTCTGCAATAAATAGGTGCTCATGCGGATTTTTTTCAGAAGGGTGGGGGTTTTTTAGAACAAAGAATGTTATAGTTTGTTCAGTCCCTCTGTTCTTTAGACAGTAATTTATCTCTTAATTGAAGCTGCCAGGACTTGTTTGTTTCTCTGGAAATGTACAGGAACATAACTTCCCAATCAATTGTAAATCATTAGCGAATATATAGCTTTACTTATATGGTCCAGCATCAGCTTCTGTAGTGTATAAAGCTTGTAGTGATTAGGAGGGCCTGAGAGAAAGCCTGTTGCAGATTTAAGCATCTGACATTTTAACAATGATGTTTTTTTCAAATAAAGAATGCACTAACTGATACCTGGGAGCTAGAGATGTTCTTACAGCAGGTGTAGGCATACAAGACTCATTAAATCCACTGTGACTCTTGGTGGGAACATTTTCTGCTTCTGAATGCTACAGGCTGCTAGAAGATGGGAATATGAGCAAAGAGGATACAATATCCAGTAGCAGTAAAAAGCTTCTTTCCTTTTTTTACTGGCTTAAAAGCCTATTTCAAAGGGCCCTTAAGAAAGGAGTATGAACATTTTCTTCTAGGCAGAGCAGAAACCAAAAAAGAAAGGTCTCAGTTTGGTGGCAGTTTTGAGTTAGAGAAATATATTTACATTACTTTGCAAGCTTTCATGTTCAGATTAATTAATAGGGCCTAAGGGAAGGACTGCATGGAGTCCGTGGTATGACATTTTACTGGAATGAGTTCACCCCATCAGTTCACCTGGCACAACTGTGTGCTACAGCTGCCTCCCCCTGCTCCCATTGCTGAGAGACACTGGTAGCTCCAACTTCCCAGGTAGGAACCATTAGAAGATTTTTATCTTCTTTATCAGAACATTACGCAGGTACGCAGTGCTAGTGGCAGAGAGGCAGAGGGGGAAGAATTCCAACTCCTAACCACGGCTAGTTAGGCAGTTATTAAGTGCAGCCTGGCTTTGTGAGCTAGAAAGCATCTAATTTAGACATGATTCTATATCAGCAGCCTTTTTTCTGTAGGGCTTCTCTGCCAACCTCCAAGACTGGCCATAATGGGTTGATATTGGCCACTGCTGTCATGTGCACTGTATGCATGATGTGTTTGCTGCTGCTGCTTTTTTTTCCGATTACTTGCAAAACCACAAAAGCACTAGGCTAGTTACTGTTGAGTTAATGGGCCTACTTAGGTAAGGTCTTTGCATAGAAAGGTAAGATTTTTGGGAAATGGTTGTTACATAAAAAAAAATTACTGTCCATCACCTGAGTAAATTGCATAGGTAAGGAGTGAGTGGTATGTTTATCCCTTAATTTTAACTTCATTTTGGAGATTAAAGTGTTGATGCCCCACTTCTGTAGTACAGCTGCACTGTGGTGTCCATGTTCTGGCATGTCAGGCAAATCCAGTTCTGAGCATTAATGGAGACCTGGCTTTCCCAGTGCTGCAGTGGTCTCTGTGAGCACTCCCTGTTCACCAACAGCATGTTTAGGTCTAAGTGCAGTTAGCTCTGTTGTTCTGCATGGGCCACAGTAGGTAGAGCTGGGGGCTGCAAGGAACAGGACCATGAACATGGCTGTGGGGAAGGCAGATGTTTACCCCCTGACAAAAGCATTGTGGGCACTGTGACACTTTGTGTTGCCTGTTTACTCATCCCAGCTATCTTTCAGAGACACCAGCATAAGGTTTTGGCCTGCTTTAACAGATGTTGATTGCAATAAGTGTGTCTTTAGTAGGCTCACTGAAGGCAAGATGGTGCCCCAGCAACACCAGTGAGGCCGTGCGGTCTGGCAGCATGGCATGGTGTGTGCTGCACAGCTGAGCAGTAAAGGGCGAGCGTGTTCCTCAGCTCTGTAGATAGTAGTGCTTTGTGTGCCTGGGGTGTGTACTCTGGAAGAACAGAGGCCAGGGGCAAGAGAGCAGATGAGTGAGATCTGTAGGCTGCTGGGACTTGTACTTCTTGTGTGGGGCACAAGGGAAACCAGAGCACTTAGCAGCTGGGAGCATCACAGCACAGCATGTGATGTGCTGCTTGGTGGGATAGGGATGGAACATGCAGAAACCAGAACTGAGGCAGCACCAGTGAAGGACTCTTATCAACAATATGCTTATGTAGACCAAAAAAGCTTATGGAAGGCCAAGAGGAGTAGGGTCATGCATGCTTAGGGAAATGTGGAAATCACTTCCACACTGTTAAATGAGCATAAGGAGCACACACCTGCATTTGCTCTCTGCTCTTGTAAACAGGCATTTCCAACTGGGAGCATATTTAAGCCCAGCTGCCCTCTCAGCTATATGTGCACAATTGCTTTTGGCCAGGGATCTCTCCCCCTTTGCTGAAGCCAGAGGCTGAAGAGGGGTTATCATTGTCACAACAGTGTCCCTTGAAGTCCACAAGCCCCTTTGGATTTCCTTCCCTTTCTCATGATGACTCAGATGCATCCACCACTGCACACAGGAGCAGGGCACAGCTCTCTTCTGAGCAGATGTGATCCATGTCCTGCATCCAGACACACTGTGCTTGGGGCCAGATGCACCCCGTGTGCTGGGGGATCGCTCTCCTTTAGACCATGAACACCGAACTTTAAGCATCCTAAGTCTTCTCATTTTATGCTCATGTGGTAGTTTGCATCTGGATCAGACTCCTGGTACAAGCTTGAGAAGCCTTAGGCATGGATTTAGAGCTTTTTATTCAAGTGCCGAGTCTGTGGATGTTCCACATTCCTTCGGCACCAGCTGCTTATCAGCAAATCCCCACCAGAGGTCAGAGGGATTTGCCATTTCCTTGCCCTCTCATCCAGATCCATCAAAAGCACAGGTTTGCAAAGCCCAGACATTTAAGGTATTTAAACTATCCGGGCTTCATTTTGATGGAGATGGGCTGCAGAACGATCGTGTCTGTAAATCTAACAATGCCTTCAGGGTGTGAATGTTTGAGTAGAGCCCCTGGATGGCCATGCATTTCTATTCATCTGAGGTCGGGTGGCGAGGCGAGAAAGGCGCCCTTGGAGCGGCTCCCGAAGGTCCCGGTGCCGGCGGGCGGGCTCGGCCCCCCCGGGCTGTCAGCACCCAGGGCAGCCCCGGCATCGGTGCCGCCCTCAGCCCCTGCCCTTCGCCCCGAGCCAGGCGGGAGGAGGCGCCGGGAGTTCCCTTTCGGGGCATTGTGGGAAGGCGCGATGCGGCCGGGCCTCACCTGGCGCGGGGCGGGGAGGGCGGAGGGAGCGGCCGGAGCCACCCGGGCCGGGCCGGGCTGGGCCGTGCCAGGCCCACCTGCGCCGCCGCACCATGGTAAGTGCCGGGGCAGCCGCCCCCGAGCCCCTCGACGGGCGCGTTGTCAGGGCTCGGGGGGAGCCTCACGAATGCCATTTCCGACCTTTTTTTTTCCTGTTTTCCGACACCGAGGGGCGAGCCAGGGAAACAAGGCTGTTACAGAGGGTCTATAAAGTCTTCCTGTAACTTGAGGAGCTGAGGTTCAAGTCGGCTCCAGTGCCTGGAGAAGGAACGAATGAGGGTTCCATGTGGATCTCTCGGCTGACTGGTGACAAAGCGGGTCAGTGTGGGGCAGTGGGTTTCCTTTTGACAGGATCTCTGGGAAGAGCCTTTCCCCACGTGTATTCCGTGGTGCCAGGTAAGTGAGAGCCTGGACAGCAGCCTGGCCTCCAGCTCGGGGTCTCTCCACTGCCTGCTCTCGCGGAGGGGTTTAGGAATCTGGCTCCACCTTCCCATCAAGTGATGTGTCTGTGAGAGCGTGAGGTCCTGGTTCTGTTGGTCACCAGTCTGTGTGATTGATCGGCTCCACGGCTCGGTAGTGGCAGCAGCAGCGACTTTTCGGAGATTGGGAAGGAAGCTTTGACTCCGCAGTGCTGCGCTTGGTGGTCGTTTGCTGGGATCAGTAAAGGTTTCTGTGGATATTCTCTTTTGTTAAAAGAGATGACCAGTATCTTGGGAACTATGGCTGCATTTTCCCCAAGGAGGACTGCGGGCTTTCGAGCAGTGAGATGATCAGTGATGCCTTTTAACAGAGAAACCATCTCACTTCATGATAATTCAGATTCGAGGCAGCTCTACAGGCGTGTCCCGAGCTGCTGTCCCGCTCAGTTTGCCCATTGTCTGCACCTGTAATACCAGTTACTGGCAGTGCAGCTCAACAGAAGTCTCTCAACTCCTTCAGCAGAGACCGAGTGCTTTGGTTTATCTCTGTCCTCAAAGGCAGAGCTACGTTGTTTCTTCTCAGTGGTTTAGCTAGAATGCTACGTATGTGATAGTGTGCTGTATTTAGAAAGGTGCACCTGTCATTACATATGCAAATAGAATATGCACAGTAATGAATTTACAGATGGAACGCAATCTCCACACCTTAAGTCCCCATAGAGATGTAACTTTCCTGGTTACACCCCAAGACAGCCCTGTATATCCATTTTCCTCTGGTAACACTTAGGTAAACAACTGGAGTTCCTATTTTGCCCTTGAAGGTCAGTAAATACGGGAGCTGATTTCAGGGAAGCTGATCTCAGAACTCTCCCTGATGCACGTACTTCACAAATGCCAGTTTTCAAAGCACTCACGATGATCCCAGAGGAGCTCTGCTCACAATAGTGCTGCTTATTGACAATTTGGAGACTGTCTGCTGTATTATGGTTAGAAATTTGCAAGGTGAGTGTGCATTCTTACAATTAGTATTTTTTTTTGTGTTTCTTTTCTGAAGTCATAGTATGAACCTTTGCTGGTGTTATTTCATTAACTAGTGTTGTCATCCTTACCCTATTCTCCTGTTGTAGATTCAGTGCTCATGAAAGGGTGCTTTTGTCAGGGAACCCTCACTTAAAATTCCTATCATCCAGTCTCCAGGAAGGGATTGTTAACACTGGGTTATGAGTCAAGAAATAAGAGTTTGCTGCATTACAAACTGAAAATAATCTTTATCAGGCTCACAATTTCAACAAGTCATTTAAACTCTGTGCTCTGGTTCCTCTGATTTGGACTGACAGAGTTACGCTTGCAACCTTTTTTTCTGTTTTGAGATCAGAATGGAAGATGCTTGTGCAAATGGTACCAAGCCTTAATAAGAGGGTTGTTTCAGTTGTTTTCTCTTGTAGATTTCCAGGGAATTTCAGGGAAGAGTCTGTTTAGCAAAGCTGACTGCATATCCTGCTGAGAAAGACAGCTTTTCTGCCCAGCTGCTACTTTGGGATATGTTTTTAAAAGAAGACTTTTTTAGAAACGACTAAACTCTATTCACTGACATATATGCGTGCAGCAGAGAAACATGTCACAAAGGATTGCTGTCTCAACAAAGTCAAAGAGCGGGGAGAGAGCACCGAGAAGAAAATTACTAGTTTCCCTAGGGATGTATGTTGCTGTAGTCTGTGGTGCCTATAAGTGTTCCAACACCTTGCTCTTACTGGTGCCTCAGTGTTACCAGTATTACTTTGTGACAGTACGTGGCTGTGCTTGTGTAGCATTGAGTGCAGTATTGGTGGCTGCACAGTAAAGGGTCTGCTTCCCTCCTGCCTCTGCTACTTATCAGTACAGGGAGAGAAATTAGTGCTTGTGGGCATGATCTGAAGCCCTGGAGAAAGATCAAAAGAATCCCATTGAGCACAGTGGCTCTAAAAATGTATTTGGCCTGAATAGAAGAGGAGTTGGCAAGCACCCTTTCTACTTAGCAAGGCATTTGATGAACAGTCACTAATCTAGAAGCTTGGATGGAAATGTTAGTTGCCGTGACTGCAGCTCCTGACACCTTCCTAGTGTTTGGAGACGAACTCTCAGCTCTCCTGAATATCGATCTCACCCACAATCTCAATGCTGTTAATTGTTAAAATGGATCTGCAAGAGATGCTTCCAGTGCTGCACAGAATTTACTACCTACAATTCAGAGAATGACTGCTTGTTTTCCACTCTGATACAGCTGTGGTGTATTGGCCTAACAAAGATAACAAACTTTGCCTCTAGGCATTTACCTCTGAAAGACAAGAAGGGCAGCAGATTAGAATAGAGGACAGGAGAGAAAATGACAAATAAATTATTATCCTTGTTCAAGGCAGCATTGTACATGGAAAAAAATTCATGTAGTGTTTCTTAATTTATCATGTAGTGAACTTTTAGTGGGATCGTAGAAAATGGCAATGGAATGGCATCCTGTTTAGAAAGTCCTTAGTAGGTGACTTTTCTGCTTGGAAAAAGGTAACTGCAGGGGAAGTGATACAAATGCATGAAATCATGAACACTATAAAGATTGGTTGCTACCAGAAGGGTACATTCTGTGACATTTTTAGGCACTAAATGTATAAAAACAAAAAGGAATGGTTCTTTGTAAGTGTGGATGAATGTTTTTAATTCTCTGCTGAGAGTGCTGTGGGAGTCCTGGTAGTTAGGGAGTTCATAGAGGGTGGGGCCACATGTGGGCTGTCTGGATGCAGTTTCTATCCCTAAATCCTTACACCTGTGATGTGTGGGGATAAGACTACCAGAGTGATTTTTACACATGCCCTGTTTCTTGATGCTGTCCCCTTCTGGAAGGTGTTTAGATCAGAGTATAGCTCAGGGTGGTGATCCATAATCTGGCATTCAGGTACTCTCTCATTCAGTTGGATTTTGAGGTACTGTTTTGTAGGATTTGCTAGGAAAAATGTATTTTAGGGTTCTTCTCAGGGAGCATGTAATCTCTGATTTCCCAGTTTTGGATGTTCCTTCTTCAAGTGCTCATGATCATTACAGATTATCACTCTTTAATACTGGGCAGTCCATGCAGGAGTTATGATGCACACTTTGCTGTCTCTGGGTGATAAGCTTATTTCTGGAAGAAAAGAAATGTTATGATAGATCATCTGCTGATTCTTTGGTTAAGTATTTTTTTTAATATTTTCACTCACAAATGAGGAAATTGTAGACATGTCTCAGAGCCAGGAGTTATGAGGATGTGGAGTGCCTGGAGAG
Source organism: Sakesphorus luctuosus (assembly GCA_013396695.1). Taxonomy (NCBI): domain Eukaryota; kingdom Metazoa; phylum Chordata; class Aves; order Passeriformes; family Thamnophilidae; genus Sakesphorus; species Sakesphorus luctuosus. The sequence goes on from VWZD01008227.1 coordinate 1,032,776, forward strand.
CATTGGAGAAAGCCATGGCATCTGGAGTAGGCAAATGCAGGAAGAAGACTGGAGGGGCAATGGGCAACTGGGTCTGTCGTGAGGCAAGAAAATTGCTGCCAAGCTTATGGGCCATGTGAAATGTTTGCTATTTTTCCATATCTTTAATTACTGCAAAATTCTATTCTTTATAAATGATCCCATTGAACTTCTGTCTTCTGAAGCCATCAGTTACCTGCAAGAGCAGCAAAGGGACAAAAGGATGGAAGTACTGAGGAAACTGATGGGGAGGGGAGGGCAGGCAGCGCTGCTCCTCCCTGAAGTACTTGCAAGATTTGTTTCAGCACATACATCAGGCATTTCTGTGAGCCGGTTTTGGTCTTTCCAGTGGTGCCTAAATTAAAACAATACTGCTGCTGTAAAAACAATTTTGTCTGTATCACATGTGCACAGCTCCTGTCCATTCATTCCCTGCTGTCCTATTCCTGCAGGCTGTCATCTGCATTTTCTTGGCTGCTTTGGCTGCATACTTTTTTGAGTGGCCAGCCCTGGACCTTTGAATTTCTGCAGATGTTGCACTGTAGAGAGAGAGGTGAAGGATCCAGTCATGCACAAATGGCATTTCACTTTGTGAGTAGGAGTATGGCATGCAGAGGTATTAGGGTAGGATGGGAAACTAAAATTTGCATTTGTGTTTGAAGGCAAGCTTGACATGCCTATCTGGCCAGACATGTCTTTCTGGCCTGGTGTGTCCTGGGTGTAGTTTCTCAATATCACAGATGCAACCTCAGATACTCCACGCACCAGTGTGTTTTACTTCTCTGCCTTTCTGAGTTTATGTAGGATGTCCATCTGCTGTCCTCTGTTAGGGAGGGCATTAAAGTCTCTCTTCACTAGCCAGTAAATGCCTGTTGTTGCTTTGCTGCTTGCCAGCTTGGAGGTTGGAGGCAGTTTTCCTCAGGCACTTTCAGTTCTCAGTGGCTTGTTAACCAGTGCAGGGACACTCTGGTCATCACCCTCTGCTTAGTCCCCCTAAGGTGAGTGATGAGCACAAACTGAAAACGAATGAGAAATAAACTCCCTTTTCTTTGAAGAAAATGCCAAATTTTACCGTCTTGTGCATTTGTCTTGCCAGACTGTGTACTGAAGGAGGAACACATGAAGTGTTGGGTGAGTGCCAGTCTGCTCTGACCTCTAGAGAAGGGATGGGAAGGGCTACCGGAATCTCTCACAGCTCAACAGCCACTGGGTGATGGAGATGGGGAAGGGCCAGTACCTCAGTCATTTCCTTTCCTCCAAGTCTCATGGTAAGACTTGAATGAATAGCAGAATATATTTGTGTTCCACCTTCTCATTCTTGAGGCTAACATAACATAAAGCATTGTGCAAGATTTGGCCCTTCCTTCTGTAAAGAGTGGTTGCATCTTTTATGTTTATGCTCAGGTTAAATCCATGTTGCTTTTTTACCTTAAGGAAAAAAATCCATTTTAAAATGGAAAATTGAGAATTTTTCTGTTGAAAATGCCTAAATTAAATGCTTCAGTATTTAAAAAAAAACAAACCACATTCCTGTGCTCTTTCAGAGTAATTCACAAATGTGATCTGAACTCATATATCTTTGGTCCTTTTGAAGCTCTGGTTTTCTAGTTTTTGTTGGTAGCTCCTGGAATGGGTGTGAGGCTGCTGCTGACCTGTGCTGTTCTGCTCCACCAGGCATGGGAATCCCCAGTCTGAAGCATTATCTGTCAGCTGGCTGAAGTGCCAGGGAAGCTTGTAACCTTCTGGGTGTGCCTGCCCTGTCTCAGAGCGAAGCTTTTTAACTTTGCTCCTTGAGAGGGCAGAGTCAAGGGAAGGGCCCTGCAGTGCCTTCACGCAGCAGGGCTTTGCAAATACCTGATAAGGTGAACTGGAAATGAAACTAAAAGCGGCTGCACCTTTTACCAGAATCCATTGGGTGAGAGTTCAGCTCTGTTTCTTCACTACAGGTGTTCAAGGAACAGACTGGAAAAATAGCACCTTGTGACTGTAGAGTACACTGAGGTTATAGGAGGAGTTCTGGCAGCTTGTTCAGCCTCTCCCCTGCTCTCCCCCTCTGTATAGTAACCTAATGAAGATTTCCACTGCCTCCCAGAAACACATAAGCAAATAAAAACAATTCTAAGAGCTCAGCCTAGGAGGCAGAAGGGATGTGATTACCTAGTTAAAATTGCTCTGAATGTCTTCAAACTGTGCTCTCTCTGAGGTCAGCCAGCTGCCATCCCTGCCTCTGTGTGTCCCTGGGGTTGGCGCTGAAGCTGTAGTGCCCTCTGTCTGGTTCTCACACTGTGCTCTGGTTCCTGGCACACTCTCCTAGAGTGGAGCTTGAGGCAGGTTCTCTGCAAATTCCCTGCCTGGATCTGTTCTTGCTTATTATCTAGAAATTGGAGTAATTCCACTGGCAGGAATGAAAAGCGCTGATTTAAGAAAACTGAGGGTAACTGTTCTCTGTAAAAACTGGGAGCCATTGCTTGCATCTACATCTTAGGAGGTGTTTTGGATAGCTGTGCTGTCGCTCCTCTCTGGACATGCACTGAAAACGAGGGGGTGCTGTTGGTGGGATGCCTGTGAGGAGGAGACACTTGTCTGTGCTGTAGAGAGGACACTGTTGAAGGAATGCTGCCGGTTTATGTGGAGTGAGACAAGGTCAGGAGGACTAGACCTACTAAGATTCAGTGATAAGCAAGAGCAGAGCAGGAGGGAGCTTGTGGGACACTCCTGGAGCACTTACAAAGCTCCTTGAGCTTTGTTTTCTGATCCTTTGTGAGGGATCAGAAGTGAGAAGCTTCAATTTCAAGATGTTTTTGGTTCAGAACTTGAGCTCAGCTATATTGTTTAGATTATACTTTAACTCAAGTGAGGCTATCAAGAAGGTTGTTGTTGTCTGGATCGATACCATATGTTATAAATATCTTTTAAATGCTAGTGTGCTGGTCCATTTAAAATCTTCAATAAAAAGATAAGGATGACTTCTGCATCATGAAAAGCATAAAATCAATGTGTAACTATAGTCACGTGTACCTGTAATGATCTGGCACAGCTTTTATTGCATGGACTTCGGATGTATTGTTTAGGGGAAGTTGCTCTGAAATGTTCCTAATGGAGATTAAGTGAGAAAAATCCTGTGCCAGTTAGGCAGCAACATGGTGCTTCGGGATTCCTGTGTTGCTGGTTTTGTGCATATTTTTCTTTTTCTTACTTGCTTGCATCATGCAGACTAAATATATATTTTAAAGCTGAGATCTAATAGTATTTAACAAACATCTGTCAGGTCCTACACTGCTGTGAATAAATGTTTTAGTGACACAGTAAACAAGTAAGGAAATTATTATTTTTAATAAAGTAGCCTGTTTTGAATCTTACATCTTTGCTTTAGAAGTGTCTAAAACCCCAGAATGTGTATTAAAGGTCAGTAGCCAGATGGGGACTGTGCAATAGCAGAATACCAAAATACCTACACTTGAGTGTGTCAGTGTTCTGTCTTGTCCTGATGCAGGTGGATTGTTAACAGGTCAGTAGTTGTCAGTTCAGTAAATCTTTCTCATTTCACTCGAAACACCTGATGTTCCAAACTATCTCTGTGTTCACAGTATAGCTGTTCTTCTTTTTTAAATTTCAGTATTTACTTTTCCCCCCACAAAAATCCCCCAAACAGAACCAAACACTAAAACCAAAAACTAAAAGGAATTTTTTTGTTCTTCAAATGTTTTGGAGAAAAAACAGAAAGCCAGCTAATGGCTGGAATACTTTGAATGTTTGTATTTTTTTAAAAGAAACAATGAAAGTAGGTTTTGTTCAGTTTCATATGTGATGTAAAAATAAATACAAATAAAAAAAATCTGGACAGCTTTCTATGTTGGGAAATAGATTCTTTTATATCAGAGAAAGGAATGAAAAATAGCCAAAGGTAAGCAGAATATGAACTCAACTAAACTAAAACAGTGCCAGAAGATCAAGCAGGCTTCAAGGGAATCAGAATAAGTTAAAAGGGAACTTTATCATGAAAAGCCACTTCTTCCACCAGGTACAGCTAACCAGTCTGGTTTTCTCCAGGCTTCTCACAGCAGCTGAAGGTGTGGCTTTTTCATCCCACTTTCCATTTTATGAGGTCTGGGAATTTTCATTCATTAGCGTGTTCTGTATTGCCTGTTGCCTTCCAGAAAGTTTTTAAGGAAATCTTAAGAGTTTCCGCATTCTGCCAAGATGCCTATTTTAGGGTAGGGGTTCCTAATTTGCAAATCTTAGTTACATGTGAATTTCAGGAATTGCTGTTTTATAAAGGTGGCTTTGACTTTGGAGGGCTCTTAACGGAATTTGAGAAGGTTCCAGCTGAAGCACAGTGTAACCCCAATGCTGCTGGAGTGACAGAGCTGCCGAGCTGGGCAAATCCTTGCCCAGTGGAGCACCTAAGAAAGAGAAGACTGCTTGCCATTTTTTCACCATCTTCCTCTTCTGCCTCCCCTCCCCTGAGGCTTCTTGCAGTCTTCCCATCTCCCTGTCCTCTCCCCACCAGGGATCTGGAGCAGCCAGTTGCCACAGAACAGGTTTGAAACTGGTCAGCAAATGTGCAGGTTGAATTACGGGAGGAGGAGGAGCGTTTCTGGTGCAGCTTCTTCTCGCAGTGGGGTGGATTCGAGCCTCACTGCACACCCCTGGAGTCCACTTTGCAGGAAGAAATGTGGCATCTTTTACATGTTTACATTGTTGGACAGTAAACTGGAGCAATGACCCTTGTCTTCTTCCCATGTAGTCATCTTTATTTGCGCTCCCTATGAGTAGTTTGTTGTGCATGTAATACTGGAGCACTTTAGACAGTTGTACTAAATGTGGCAGTACAGATTAGGTTAAATTTTAAAACCGCTGTAAAACCAGCAAATGATCTGAGTTTGAAACCAGTGAGCCAGCTGTAATGTGTTTGATCAGTCTGGAGTGTGTAATGGCCAAATACTGGGGAACGCTGAACCAAAGGGGACCTTCAGTCCTGGCAGGGAACAGTCCAGAAGATAAGCTTGGGTGAGCTGCTTATCAGATCATGACAGCCCATTAGCTGGGAAGAAAAGGTCTCCCAAGGAAGGTGGAAAGAAATTACAGTGTGTTTTAATTTTACATGTTTCTCTTATATTTGCTGCTTATGAACATGCAAGCATTCTTTATTTTGCATTTTTGATGTCTGTTCTACTTCCTGGTAAATTATTTCATGTCAAAGTCTACTGTGATTTTTTTTGTAACCCTGAAGCAAAGGGTGTTGGTTTTTATCCCAGGATAACTTTATAGATCTTGAGAAAACAGAAGGCTCCGTAACTTTCCAACGTGTCATGTAACTTACAGCTGCAGATGATTCAGAGATGCAAGAGAACACAGAGTCCAAGTTTAGAAATCTGGTTTAAATGCTTGATTTTAAAAAAACCCAAACACGCCCTTTTTAATAGGCTGCAAATAGAAAATGGAGTCGATTAGGCTACTTACTGACGTTTACGGAGGTCATTTTATACAGTGCTGTAGGTGGTTGGGTCTGATTCAGTAAAACAAGCTAATAAGATTACACACAGCTCCCAGACCAAAGCTTGTCTCCACAGACTACACATGTGAAGGCAGCCGATGTTCTCATAGGAACTGTACTCCTCATCCCAACCCACTCAGTCTCGGACCTAAAAATTCCCTCTGGCATCGCCCCTGGGTCTGGTGCTTGTTAGTCACAGCCACTACCCCTGGGATGGTAGGAAAGGGAACCAAGCACTCTGCTTCTAAGGTATTTTGCTTGTAGCAAGTGATTTGCCTTTGTTTTCCTCTGGAGTTAGAACTTCTAAAGATGAGTAAAAGATTGCAAGATGATTTACCTGTCTTTGTAGTTTGGCTGCTGAAAACCAATGAAAAATCCCTTAATCAGCATAAGTCTTGTCATTAGCACCATAGGCAAGCAAATATGTTTTTACAGTCAAGGAGCAAGGAACAGATGAGCTGTTAGATTTGTGTTTGTGCAGCACTTCAACATTTCCAGGTTTATGGATGCATCAAAATGTTTGCAGTGGGCGGTAGTGAACAGAGCCATGAGAGTGAGGAATGTGTTGTGTCCCGTCAATGTGCTGGGCAGGGGAAGCTTGAACTGAATGAAACAATGGGATCATTACGCTCACAGGAATTAAGATACTTAACCTCCTGAGAATGTAATATTATCACTACTCCTAGAGAGTTTCCCAGATTGAAGGGGCTTTTGACTTTAGAGAAAGGAAAAAGAACCAAAAGAGGAGAAAAAACCCCACCATATTTTCTCTTCTAAGTATCTGCAGCTTTCTCATATGTTGTTTTGTTACAGTGATTTTCAGCTGGCCAATCATACGTACCTAGTCTGAGGGCGCACTGTTTTTCTGCAGACTGTAAAATTAGAATTATATTACAGTAGAGGCTTAACCTGTTTTCCAGCTGCATATATTTCTCTAATAATAAATTTACCATACAAAGTATGCAGTTATATTCTGCATATGAAACAGTGTGGAACAGGAGATCCAGACAATGAGATTTTTGGAGCTTGTGTACAAATCTTGATGCATTTAGGAGAGTTAATGGATGTTTTCTGATTGCAAATAATGTTGCCTCTGCTCCTGAAGTCAGTGAAACATCAACTGCATCTTTGGAAGGAACAGTGGAGTTGTCGAAGCAATTTTAAGTGAAGGGCAGCTCACTTTCCTGTGGGTGAAGCATTAACATCCTGAAGTAACTAGTCAGATGAAAATTAGGGTAATATTCACAGTGATCTTCTGGCTTGTTGGTATTTAACCTTTTAGAGGCATAATGTTGCTCTCCTGGAGATGCATGTATTACTTACAGGCACTTAGATTTAAGGTCTGTTGGGTCCAACAGCTGGACCCTAAACCAGAATATCCTTTCATTTTCCTTCCCTATTAAAGCACTGAGACTGTCTCAAGTCTCACAGTCTTATGCTGAACATGCTGTCAGCTTTTGATAGGGATCCACTGACTAATTCCCTGGCATTTTCAGTCAAAAACTGATCATCCTCTCCTATCTGATGATTCGCCAGATTTTTAGAAATTTGTTTATCAAATAGCTGCTGCCTGTACCCAATGGCTTTTAGAAGGACTCCTGCTGACCTGCTGCTCTTATCTGTAGAACCTGCGCTCTCCTTTTCTAAACACATTGATCTTCACAAGGGCTTTGGAGTTAATGTGCTGTGCAGCCAGCAAAATAGTCTTTCATTCATCCAGCTCCTCTTGGAGGACAAGTATATGGACAGTAAGTGCTGTCCCTGCATCTACTGTGAGGGGGTAACCGTGACCGCTGGAATAGTTCCATTTCCAACTCAGTTGGTAATATGAGCAGAGAAAGGCAAAGCATGGTGCCTTGCTCTTCACTGAAATCAGGGCATATGTACTGCCAGCAGCATATTACTTTTGTTTAGCAAGCTTGTGTGGAGAGTATTATAGGGCTCAAGACAGCTACAAAATCCTTGTAATTTTATCAAGCACATTAGACTATTGATTGTGAGAGCCTTACTTCCAGCAGTAGATGCTGCCACATGTGAATAAAACAGTCCTTTCCCTAAAATGATCCCACATTTGAAGTCTTTTTCAGTATAGTCAGAACTCTTATATTTGGATTACTCACTAACTATGCAACTCAATAGCTAGAGAATGGATCTGAATTACGAATGAATGCTTTGTTTAAAATCCAGTAGCTTTATCTTTTTTTTTCTTTTTTTGTAGAAGCTTCTCTGGTGCACTTCTCTGGTGCACTTCTCTGCTGAACTTTACCAGAGCGTGGAATGGTTTTATCTTTACAGAAGTTTGTATTATAATCTTGATAATGATTGTGAAGATTAACTTTATAATCCTCACTGAGAAAATGGAGTGCTGAAGTTTAGGTACAGCAAGAAACTGGAATAGAAAACAAAAAGCAGAAGGGAGTAGAGTATAGACTGAAAAACTATAGGGAAGGATAAGGCTTGGCTGATGGGAATGGGGATTTGGTAAGGGACCTCCTGGATCTTCTCTTGGGGCTTTGCAAGGATTGGGAGCAACTGAAGAAAACAAGGCTCTTATGCTTCCCTGGCCCTCCCAGGATCAGGGGAAGCCATTGCTCACTGTACGGACAAGTGGCAGTGTACCTGTCATCATGCACATGGATGTGACCAGAGTTAGACATCCTTCCTGCAAAACCCTGGCCTCCAGGCATTGGTACTGGTGAGAACAGCAGTAGGGGTGCCTGTCAAGAGCAGGGCAGTTCAGTGTCTTCAGCCATTGAAAAGATTTCTATTCCCCCTAAGTGGCTTTGTGTTTTTTTTCCATTTAGCAGAGGATGTTCTCTTTAGAATTATGTCCTCCTCAAATAAATGTCCTGCATTCTCAAAGCCATTTCTGCGCTCTTAAGTAAGTGGCTTACTGTACTGCTCATGTACTCTAGAGTCAGTTATTTTAACCTGCTAATAGAAGTATTTGTATAAATGTGAATTGATAAGTTTCTTGCTCCACTGGCATTTAAATGCTGGCTCTTTTGTATTTCAGTATCACTGCTTATCCCAAATCTTCATTTGCGAAGCCTAGCTGTGATTATGATGAATACTGCTTATGCTAAGCATGAAAAATGATGGGTCAAACCCTGTAAAATTATGACTTGCTTTAAACCTGACATTTTAGAACCGTGTAGATATTGTGCCTTATTTAATATAATATCCTTGCTCAATGAGGCCTGTCCATCACCACAGTCATCTGTGTTTCATAGTCTGCTGATTTCTGTAGTAAAACTAGACAAGCTTCCTTTCCAAAGTACTCCGTTTCTTCTGCCCCTTATTACCTCTTCTAGGAACCTGCTGCTTTGTCTGTGACCTGAAATAGTGCAATATCAGAATTGTTAGTGATTAGGATTACTATCTTGTTTTTCTTATTTCTAATCTTCTGCCACACTGATCTTGATTTCCCTAGCCCTGTTCTGGATAAGTGTTTATTCTCTTCACTGAGGTATCTCATCTTGCTGGAGGAAGGGGTGGTGCCCTCTTCTCACCACTGCAAAGTGGTGATGTTCCTCTGTTCCCCAGGGCAGGGGCAGAAAAGGAAACAAAGCTGCTGTTTGCACAAGATAAGGAAGGATGAGTAGGCAAGGATGCAAAGGGTTTGCGTAGGGAAGAGGTACCACAGGGAGGGGATAGCTACCTGGAGAAGAAATGGGAGACAGGAGGAATCTTTCCCATGTTCAGCCTCCCCTGGACCTTACTGACATCAAATCCAAACATCCCACCAAGGCTGGAGATGCGCGGGCAGGACTCAGAGATTCTGGTGGCAGGCAGAGGAATGCTCTTCTCTCTCTGTGGCCCTGGTGTTAACCATGTTGCTTTGTTTACTCTAGATACACTTTATACTGCTGTTCAGTCGGCAGGGGAAGTTAAGGCTTCAGAAATGGTACACGACGCTACCTGATAAAGAGAAGAAAAAGATCATTCGAGAAATTGTTCAGATTATTTTGTCTCGGAATCAAAAAACAAGTAGTTTTGTTGACTGGAAAGACCTCAAGCTTGTTTACAAAAGGTGTGAGTAATTTTATAAGAACGTATAATTATTATTCATATGAATAACACATGCTAGAAGAGGAAAAGTAAAGACTCACTTCAGGAAAAGCAGCAAACAACACTCTTAGTGTGAGGCTGAGTTAGGAGCCTGCCATCTAACTGTGTATAACAATGCAGTGTCCCTGGACAAACCAGCAGGGTAAATTGTGGTGTGCAAAATACTTGCACAATTTGTCAAATGATAAAGATGGGAGTATCCTAATAAACATTGGGGCTTAGAAGGCTTTAGATTTCACTACTCCTTCTAATTCCCCGAGGTAGCCTGCTGAGTTGTGTGCTGGACTTTATCAGGCTCTCTAGGGGGTTACAAACACCGTTCTAAAGCACATTCAGCATTTTGTCAAATTTTTTCTTTGAAATATTTTTTGCTCTGGAAAGTGTTAATTCCCATTTCCTTTTCCAAAGAAATCACTGGTCCCCAGTTACATATTGCTTAACATTAACTATCCATTCTTCTAAAGTTGTAACAAACAAAAGTCGCCTTAAGTTATAGCACACTGGACAAATTAAGCAAAATCTCCCATTTAGCAAGAATTGACTTCCATGCTGTGAAGGGAGGGATTTAACCATCTGACCAGGTGCTGTGACAAGTTAGCCTCCAGCCACAGCACCATCGAGCTGAGGTAGATCATTCTTGCATCTTAGGTTGGTTTAAACATAAAGTTTTGCTGCAAATTAGTTCTGAAGGTAGTTTAGTCTAAGCAGGTTTCATGCATTCTGGCTCTATGTAAAACACTGTCATTTGATAGCCGGCAGGCTTGCTGAGATGTGACTCCTTTCACCTTTATTTTTGCCTTATTTTTATTTTTTAATTAGGAGGAGTAGCTTGTCCTGCAGTTTAATTAACCCCATTTACTGTAGTGCTATTGCAGTAGGTGAGGGAGACCTGAATGTGCTACTGATTTATTGTTTGTTTTATTTTGACTACTGTTGGAAGTATCCCACTTTACCAAGGGTGGAGTTTGTTGTTCTAACTAAAATCATCATTTGTTTAAACTATCTAATCTTTTAAAGTGTTCTCTAGGACGCTATAATAATGAAAGTGTTTGTTTGAGAGACTAGATAGGGATTAACTGTCATATGAGTAATTTCTGAGACAAGCAGAGCATTGAGGTCCCAGCTGTTCACTGTCATGTTTTTGCCCGTTTCCCCAGGTATGCTAGTTTGTATTTCTGCTGTGCAATAGAAGACCAGGATAATGAGCTCCTGACACTGGAGGTTGTTCATCGATATGTAGAGCTCCTGGACAAATACTTTGGAAATGTAAGTTTCACTTTCTCTCATGAACTCATTCCTGTCTGTTTGATAAACAAAGCTATGTGGAGCTGATTTACTTCACATTTCCATCTGCAGTACTTGCCCTGCAGGCTTTCTCAATCCAGGGTGAAATTTATTATGAGAGTTGAAATCATAAGGTTGTTTTTCCATCCTTTCTTATCCCCCGCCCTCCAGTTAATCCTGATGCTGTGTATACCTATGTTGGAATAGAATCTGAAAGGAAAGCTGGAGGAAAAATTAGTTGAAAAAACCCCCCAGGTTAAAGTACTTTAATTCTCTTTCCTGACAGCTTCAGATATACTGGCTTTGTTTGTTTCATAATACTGTGTAACAATTAAGGACACAGAAAGAGGAAAAAGATCAAGTGGGTGTGTTTTTGAAGCAAAGACCTGAAGAAGGTTCAAATAAATCTTTCAGTAAGTCTTTAAAGAGTACAAGACACTTATCTTTTCTAGGAATATTTTTCAAATTAGCCTGACTACCTTAATTCATCTTATTTACATCAGTGTGCCACGACTCATGTCTGTACTGCCACAAAACAAAAAGTGATTGGGGGCTGTCAGTAGGCAGGGAATTTGTCTTTCTCTCTGAAACCTGTATTAGAAGGGCTATATAGGACCTGTGATAAGGTTAGTAGGCTAGGAAGTCTGCTTTGTTCTCTGAGAACCAGTATGTATTTAGTAATCAGAGTATCGTGCTATAAGTCTGTATATGTGAAAAGAGTATGTGCAGAAGCTCCAATATTACATAATACACAGGTAATTTCTTCACCCTGCTATCTGCCACAAGAGTGTATATTGGTCATCACAACAACTTTCACCCCAGTAGTGCTTAAAATGTTGTAAAAGTGAATTAAATGTGTTTTTTCCTTTTGTTCTGGCAGGTATGTGAGCTGGATATTATCTTTAATTTTGAAAAAGCTTATTTTATTCTTGATGAGTTTATAATTGGTGGGGAAGTACAAGAAACTTCAAAGAAGATTGCAGTGAAAGCTGTAGAAGACTCTGACATGTTGCAGGAGGTAAGGCAAAGAAAGGCAAGAGGCAAACAGCTCATCTTCCTACATCTCCCTTGTTTCACAGGAGCTGAAAATACAGCTAAGCACTTCTGGTATTTAATTATCCAAGTGTGTCTTACATTCAGTTTCAACAGGTACAACAGTGCAGTTACATAAGCTTTCAATTCAACTCTCTTGGAGCCATCTAGAGACTCTTTATATGGCTGTTGCTCTCTTGCAGTTTAACTGCTAGAGTTTCTCAGGGAGTATATTAAGAAATAGTTTAAGACGCATCTAGGATATTTCTATAAGATGAGATTATATTTTAAGATTATATTTTATATCTACATATTTATGTATAAAGACAGAAAAATCTCTTCTGTTTCACTAATGCATTGGCAACAGATGACCCCTACTATTAACATTTAAAATTGGAAAGAGTATGTGTTGGTAATCTCCACTTTCATTCAGAAGCACCTGTGTAGTTCTTCTGCTGGGCACAGATATGTAACCCTTATTCAGAACCTTGCAGGAATTCTCTTGTTGTAACCTGGAATGTAACTGATATCATTGTGCCAGGAATGGCTGAAACAGCTGAATGTGATGGATTTACTTCATTTTTACCTTGGTAGTGAAGGATCCATTGTAGTACTGAAGGATGCAGCACACTGGTACAACTGGCTCGGGACACACTGTGTGAGTCGAGAGCTTTTCCCAGTGCACATGAGACTCAGCCAGCTGTGTACAGAGGCCACTCAGCATGATGAGTTTAACCACAACTGTGGTATGCCATGATTTGGAGATCATTCTAAATTACTTTGTTACAGGTTTTTAAAGCAGAATTATTTCTACTTTTTAATTAATCTGATCTAATTCCATGCAAAACTACAACTGTCCTCAAAGAAGACAAGAGCTTTTATATGAATATCACTGTACCATTCCATAATGCATCAGTTGTTTCTTTTGTTTTCTTTTCCTAGACAGTGGAAGAATACATGAACAAGCCTGCATTTTAATGTTAAACTACCTAGAGAGAAAGCTGCTGCGTGCACCTCTAAAATGCACTTCCTGAAATTGCTTCCCAAAGTGCCAGATCCTCAGAGGAATACCAAAAACCAGTAACTGAAGGGGTTTGTTTGTATAATGGTGAAGATGAAGGTCAGCTTATGTAGCAAAGGGTTTAACAATTCTGTACTTTGCATTATTCTCCATATGAGTTTCTCAGAGTTGTTGTTATCCTTTATCTAGTTTTCTCTTCTTGCTGGACTGAATTCTCATTTTGTACCATATATTTTAGCTACAGGTTTTTTTCATCATAAGATGCTACCCTGAGAGTACTTTGAAGAGGTATTTTTACTAGTTTTGGTTTACTGCTGACTGTATGACTCTACTTTTGTACAAATGTCCATTATTTTGAATGTAATGATTATTCTTCTCTAATAATAATTTTTTTCTAAAAGCCAAATTGTTGTGGGCTCTGATTTCATATGCTTGTTGTGACAAGATTAACCCATCTAGTATAAGAAGAAATACACGTTTCTTTGGGCCAACCCCTTTCCTTCACTGTCCTTCTCTTTTCTGCTCTAGTTTGCTAATAAGCCTGCTCCAACTGCTAGTAGAATGCACTCCATGCCTCCCTTTGATCTGGAGGACTGTTCTGACTGGAGGTACGCTTCTCCTATGTTTAATGAATCCTTTTTCTTGCTGCATGTGGATGGCCTGTTTTAGTCTTTCTCTTCATTTTCCTGTCCACTTCCTAGATCTCCTGGACCTGTGCAAAGGCTCCAGACTTTGGAAGTGGTCAGCTTGAGGGCAGGAGATAACCTGAAGAGAAAAAACTAGTTTGGGGGATTTTAGAGTGTAATCTCATATAACTTTTGGTAGCCACCAACATCATATTGCCCTTTAAAATTTTCCAATTCCAAATTCACACAACTATTGGGATGATCAGCTTTCAGGTAGTTGAACATGGCACATTTTTGTGAAGATTGGACAATTAAATCAACCTTTTATTACTTTGCAAGCTGCAAAAAGGGTAAAATAGTACAGAGGAGAAGAGTCAGCTAGGCTGTGTCCCTTACTGTGTGTTATAAGACCTTGTAGCTGTGTGTGTGGAGCCAGGTGTGTTAACTTGCCTATCTTTCAGTGCAATTTGGACTCCATAAACTGAACTGGCTTCCATAGAGACATTGTTTTGTTCTTTAACAGAATGCAAAGCTCAGGGAAATTCTGTTTCTTAGCCCATAGCTCATAGCTAGATGTTCTGCCTCTGTCAAATCCTGAAATTACCCTATGCAAAAATTAGGGAAGCTATCAGACAAATATGCCAGAATGATCAAAGCACTAATTCACATTTCCATTCAAGTTCTGTTTTCCTTGCTTTCTGGGATGTATAGTCAATGTCTTATTGCAAGGGGTTTTCTAATCTTTAAATGTCCTGCAGGCTTACTCTTACTTTTTTCATTGCTCCTTCTTTCCTAGTCCATTTTTCTCTTCCTAGGGAGGGGTATAGAGGTTGTTTGGAGGCTGGGGGCACTTTGACACAACAAAACAACTGTGTTGATTGTCAGCCCCCTCTTCTGCCTGTGCTTTCTGGTCTGTTAGTAAAACTGTGACAAGCTGCTTCATAGCATCATGTTGCTCTTTTTATAATTACTTTATCCATCTGTTTTCTCAGTATTGATGTCAAAGGCATACTTTGAGAATTGAAAAAATAGTGAATTGCTGAAGGGCTTTTAATAGCTCTGAAGACATCCAATTTAATAGTAAATTAATGAAATTGTATGAGTTGTATATTATTTTCTCGTGGTTTGAAATGAAGTTTTTAAAAGTAGAATGTTTAATTGATTAAGAAACCACTTCAGAATGTGCAAAGAGGCTCCTTCTGCTCTTTACCTTTATTTCTATTCAGTGAAATCATCAGTAGTTTGATTTGCTTTTACTCCTTTTTGGAGCCATGCTGATTCTCTGACTCTTAAAATGGTCATGTTGTTTGAGTTCTGGATTATATCAAAATAACAGTTCCAAAAAGATTTCTTGTTATGAATAAGGATATCGTAAGCTTGTCTTTTCAGTCATTCTAAGAAGAGCTAGAAGACTTCTTTCTCTGTCATTTCAAATGAAGGAAAATTCCTTATGGGAAAAAATAGTAAACTAGCTAGGAGTACTTACACCAGCCATATCAGTATAGCATCTGAAATGAATAGCGTTGCCAAACTGATGTATCCAGTGTCAACCTGAGAAGTATAAAGGAATTAGTATGGTTTCCTTGCCCTAGTGCAAAAATTCATTGGAGTATGATGTGCTTGTTGTGCCGCCTGCCTCTGTACTACAAAGTTGGAGGGAAAGTGTATGTTAAATACTCTAAAAGAACAGCTAGATTATGTTCATGCTCTAAGAAACATCTACGGATTCCTGTTGCCTTTGCCTATAGGTGGGCTACACAAAGCAGGCAGGTGAGTGTTAAATAATGTGAGTTTTGCAAGTGTCAACCTGCATCTATGGTATACTTAAAAACAGGTTGATTTGAAACATAAATCTCGTATTTATACTTCTTACAACCTTCAGTGAGAAAGGGATCCCTCACCTAAGGGGTGGTGTAATGGAATTCAGCTCAGCCCAACACTTTCCCCAGAGGGAAGAAGCTCAAATGAAATCCAGTTACTTTTGGGTTACCCTTAGGTCACTGTCAAAATACCTGTGTCTCCGTCTTTGTGGAACTCCATTGCCACCAACAGGACTCTACATAGATTAGTGTACTGGGGAGCACAGTTCATCACAAGATTGATGTCTCTCTTGGTACCTTAGTTCCTTGATTTTTCTTAGAGCAGGAGATGCACATAAGTTTGTACATATTCACAAAGCTGTGAAGCATTGCCCATTTCATTTACATTTGCTGTTGATGTTTCTTTCCAACTTGACTGACTATTTTAAGTGATTCTGAATGTCAAGTTTTCTGACATGACTTTATGAAATTATTATCAAAAAAGTATTAGCAGGTTCCTTAAATTTTCCCATCTCATCTAATCTTTTGCAGTAACCTAAACTCTCACCTTAATGACAAGCTTGAAGTACACATGTCCTAGTTTGCAAAATTGTGTTTACTAAAATTACCACTAATCATGGTCATGTTGCTAGCCTAGATTCCCTTCCTTGTTTTGCCAGCTGCATCTAACAAAAAGCTGATTGATTTCATATAGGCATCTCTGCAAGGAGGATTCTTACTGTGCTCTTACTGCTCACCAGTTGAGACAGAGCTAGTTCTCCATCATGCAACTGTTTGCAACTCATGAGTTGTGACATCTTTGAACTTATCATGGCAATTAAAAAGAGAGAGACAGATGTTAGACTGAGATAAAAGTAAGTGTAATAAAGTCAAAAGAAATATTAAAACTGTGACAGTTCATCATGAGTGAAAAGCAAGAGTGGCAGGATCTCACAGGATTCATGAATTTTTATAATTTTTGTTTCTTTTTTCATTATGAATTTCTGAGTGTTCTGGCTCATTAAAAGGTGTCAACTCTGACAAATAACTGTAGGAAAATTGACATTTAGGTTACCTCCTATCAGCCTTTGTTTAACAAAGAGGCACAGAAAGTGAATCTTCAACACCTCCCCCTAACTGCTCCTACAAAGCCCCACTGTGCTTTCAGAAATCCAGGTGGGAAACTTACAGTAAAGTTTAGAAGTGGTTCTGTGTCTGAATCTTCATTGGACAGAATAATGCTGTAGTTATAAAAGGATGAATTACAATTTTTTCCTTTATTTTACAGACCTTTGAATAGGTAACACATTTTTTCATCCTCTGCTTAGCACTGTGCTGTATTGGAGTAATAGAGCATGCAGAACTGGTACATTAGGTGTCAGGAGGGACTGGTTTATAAGAAGGATAGAAGAGTGTAACAGTGTGAGTGGGACTTTCAAAGATAGCCAGAGACATTTAGTTAATAGTCCTCTCAAAATAACAAGGCTCAATACATTTCATATAGAGATCACCCATCCCTGCCTGTCCATGACATTCTACTTGACTGAAAATGTGTTTTAAAATATTTCTGTCAGTACAGCTCCTGTGTGAGGGGGATGTTGCTCTCACCCTGCATAAGATGACTAAACCCAAAGAGCTCTGTTAATCCCTATGGTGGGGTTTTCATTAACTTTATCCAATGCCTTTATGAGCATGGAGTCTGCATCATCATCTTACATCATTGTATTTTTTATTTAGGTGGCTGCCAGAACTTGTGAGCTCAGACCAGGTAACAGCATCCTTCTGAGGGAGTTGACGACATTCCTACTGAATTCAGTAGCCTGCATGTTCCTTGGCAAGATCACAGTACAAAGATATAGCTGTTGATTTAAATGTCTCAGGATATTTCAGGGATTTTTTCATGAATATAGCTGGTCTAGGTCAAAGTATTGTAGTGAAAGCTTAGCGTTGAAAGCAGAAATAACAGGCTGTGCTGCAAGAGAGTTAATGTTTGCTGTCATGGAAACCTGTTGCCTTGGAACTTGACTAATGAGACACAGGCTAAGGGAAAGGAAGAAGCTATTCTTGAAATTATTGTTCAGCAAACCCTAAGCAAGACCAGCAGTATACATTATCATGAGTTGTAATTATTTCAAATTCTGTTGTCTAGTTCACTTAACTTTGTATTTTTATTTACTTATTCAACAACTCTTGTAACCACGTTTTCATGCAAAGAGAATAGTTCAAAGCTCTAGTCCTTTTCCCCTCTAGAAATAAATAGCATCTTATTTGCATTTCTCTTTCTCAGTACACTACAAAATTTGTTCAACTTTTGTGGAAGGGACACACTGAATACAAACTTGTGGCTGGTCTGGAATGCCTCAGTAAGGCAGGGGACAGTAGCAGTTTAGCTGAGGATTTTTGCCGTTGATTATAGCTGTAGGTTTCAAAGACAGTCCAGGAATATGAGGTCAAGAACATTCCTGTCTACTTACCCATACAGAAAAATCTGGTTACCGCTGTGTATTGGTGTAGTAAAATTGCTGCTCTCTAATTCTGAAAGGAAATGCTGAGGGGAAACACACAGAAGGTATTTTAAAGTTGACTTCACCCTTCTGTCATCTTTTAAAGTTCCCACTGAGAATTTGCCTCTCTTATGGAGTTCATACGCAAAACCCAGTATGTATCATTACATACCAGATTCTGCGATGGAGAATAGAATGCTGATGTTTTTTTCCTGCAGAGGGGAATTTGGCATGTCTGTTGTGAAAAACAATACTGATTGTAGGATCCCTAGTTACACAGGGTGACAAATTCATTAGAGCTTGCTGTGGATTTCAGCTGCTCTCTGGACCATGATCTTGCATGAATAAATTGTCAGCAGCTTTAAGTCTCCCTGCCTTGTGAAGATCATGCTTCAGGGTCCTTCTGCAAGCTCACAGTGAGGAGTCAGCCTTAGCTGAGCTGAGCCAACAATGACAAGTCACAGAAGAACATCTTCACAGAAGTATCAGGTGAAAGAATCTGTTCTTTTTTATTTCTCAGCAGGGCTTGGAACCTGGTCCTAGGTGAGTATTATGCTGGATAGCAGCTCTGAAAGCACCGTATTACTGTATGGCAAGAAGGCAATATTTTGGGGAAAAAACCAAAGAGCTGGCTGGGCTCTTGAGCCAACAGCTGCATTTGGGATGAAGAAGGGTTTTTTCTGGTGTCTGTTGTCAGGAACAACGTGGTCCTTCCTTGTTCTGAGAGGGAAAACTGGCTTGGGTAATCAGTTCTTGTTTGGCAAGGGCTGACATGGAGGGTTATGTTGGCAATGACAAGAATGTTCTGCTGGCAAAAAGGTACTGCAGAGGGAAATGAAATATCATAAATTATTTTTAAATGCAATAAAACATTGATTCATTCTGGTTGGGTTAATATGAGGAAACAGCAACATTTAGCATGACAGCTCTGTGAATGATGATGAAAATAATTAGCGTGTCAAAAAGGTTATATCCTAATGTATACTCCAGCATTTATGTTTAAGTCTGGCACAGGAGTGGAAAGACTAGGACCTCAAGAAACTTGTTCATCCTTCAGTACCCAGCAGGATCAGCTGCATTTAAATCATATCTGAGTGATGTTGTTCTGATTCAAGTCAGCCTCTGGTGGCGATTCTAAAACATTCTTTGATAGTCTGCCCCAAAACTAAACTCCCCCTCTCAGCTGAAATGCTTTTCTTGATGCCAGCTCCCTTACTGTGACATAAGCCCAGCAGTACTTGTGATATCAAGCACACATATAGAAAAACTTCTATTACATTTCCCTGTGCAGCAGCCCTTTAAGAGATTCTCTGTTTTGCTGTCCAACTCCCAGGTCGTGCTCAGGAGCAGTGAAGTACGAGGCTGATTGTGCCTTTGGTATGGAGTGTTGAGTGGTTTTAACCTTGATTCTGTTATGTGAACCATATTCAGTTGTCGCTCATAAGTAGCTGGTCAGAAAATTTAAATAGCCAACTAAATTGATTCAAATCATAAGCACAGTTCCTTTCTCCTGTTTTCTTACACTCTGTAACTGCTCAAAACAGCTGTGCATGAGGCCTGGATTCAGCAAGTACTTTGGATGTCGTCTGTTAGAAACATGTAAAAAGCTCAGACTACTTTAATGGGGTACCTGCATATTTGAGGTTTAAATCAATCCCTCTGCCTGGCTGGCTCAGTACTGGGGAAACAGCTTTTTCTTTTCAGATGGTGGAAAAGCAAAGTCATGCTTTAAGATAATGAAAAACAAAACTTCTTTAAATTCTAACATATTCTGACTGTGGGTGTGAGGTTCCTGCATTTATATTCCCACTGGAAAGCAGCAGCAGAGCTCACCTCTGACAGGCAGGGCTCCTCTTGAGGGCAGGAGTCTTAAAATTTGAAACAGGGTGTGGTTTGAAGCCAAAGCACACAGTGAAGGAAGGCATTACAAAAGGGATAATTTCTATCTTGCCTGGCTTCTCTGCTGGAGGTGCTGGGGCACAGCTAGGCACAGCTGGTACCTGTGGAGAGAAGAGTTTACATTTCTGTGCCTTTTCTGAAGGCAGAGTTCACAGCCTGCAACAGACCCAAAAGGACAGTGTGGGTTGGGCTGCTTCTTGGCCGATCTGGGCAGAGGTCACGGGTGCTCATCCCTTGTCCCTGAGCTTCCTTGCTGCCCCGCGAGGCCTTGCCAAGCACCCCACTGAGCATCCCACTGGGGTGAGCCAGGAAAAGCCATGCTTTTAGTTCTAGCTGGCTGTGGCTTTTGCATGGCAGTGAGGACTGAGCTAGAGCTCAGACCTGTGGTTTTATAAAATGTAATCGTGCTCCATGTAAGACTCTCCTTCAAAAAAATGTATCAGCTTGTCTTAGTTTTGAGGGGAAGAACCAAAATATTTACCCATAATCACGTCACTCTTCATCAAATTTAAGAAAGGGAACTTTAATCAGAAAATGGATATAAGAAGGATAACTCTTCTTAACTGAGATATATATATATATGTGTGTAGGTATAGATACAACTGTAAACAGACCAGAAAAAACTTCTTCCCCAACACAAGAAAAACTAAACACAACAACCCCCAAGCCAGCAGATTTCCTCCTGGAGAAAAGTTATACTTATGGGCAATGTCTGTGTCACAGCCTGGCTAACTGCAGGGTGAGCTCCCAGTCCCTCTCCAGCGAGACAGACGAAGCGGTGAGCACTCAGATGAATTCTGTCTCTCCCTCTGTGTCCCCTGTCCCAAACAAAGAAGGAAAGCTGGAAAATGGAGAACTGCAGCATGTCCCAGAAAGCAGCCATGACCTCTCTTTCCTGGGTCGCTGCTGCAGCCAGGGCAGGCCGGTCACGACACTGCAGGTGGCGGTGAGACTGGAACGGAGACCGGGACCCTAGTGCTGAAACCAGGAGCAACAGCAGTGGCAGGAAAAAAAACTGGCTTACTCCACGGTAGCAGCAAGGAGCAGCAGCAATGGCTTCTCTCCCACAGCAGCACACACACCGCCAGAGTCGTGTGTAGTCCCCAAGAACAAAAAAGACACAGTCCAAGCCTGTTTCCCACCACATCTTTCCCCAGTCTCCCCCACCCAAAATGATCATGAAGGAATTGGTAGTAGTCAACTACTTCTTTTGTTAACTAATGGCATGGGGAGTTACGGGTGGGGAGAGAATTTACATCAAAACTACAACACAGCTTAAAACACTTTTACTCTAAACTGTGTTTTGCTGCATGGGAAGGGCTAAGAACACAAATGGACAGATGATCTCTGAGAGAGTATAGTGGTCAGGTCAGTCCTGCTCAGCATCTCAGTGCCCAAACAGTGTCCCAAGATACTGCATTGACTTCGAGAAGAAATGGGAAGTTAAATCCTTTGGGACAGCTGGAAGAGTGGAGGGGCTGGTTAGGAGACAAGGGTTTGCTGTTGATTGGCTTGTCCTGCCATGCGTTAACAGGCAGAGCAGCCTGTGCATCCTTGTGCAAAGAAGATTATCCTAAATATTATAGCAGTGTTGGAGCATCCAGTTCTCTCCTAAAGAATGGGGAAAATCTGAAACTGAATGTTTGCAAATTACTCTGTAAAAGAAAAAACTAACAGAAAAACAAAGGGACACTTACTGAGGGATGAAAATGTCTGTTTTTCTCCTGTTCCTTAATGAAAATACCACATTTTCTTATAAGAAGGTACTGATGGCAAATGCAGATTTCTTACGGGGTTTCTGTAATTTTTTAAAGTAATAGCTTTCTGTCATTACTTGGCTTCTGTGTGTGTGAGGCCAAGCAGAAATAGTGTGGCACAAGTAAACAGGTGTTTACTGCTCCCATTCTGCTCTAAGGTGATCCTGGCCCAGGAGCAGGAGGGATGTCCTCCAGGTCTCTGGCATGCAGCTTTCTCTTGGCACAGCCTGGGGAAATAGGAGATCTCTTAGTAAGGGATGGCAGCCAAGAGCATTAGAGAACTCCTTGGTGCCAGCTGGTGGCAGGAGTAAAGGCAGACTCCTCTGCTTCCGTGTCCCTGCAGGAGCAGGGAGCAGGGTAAAGAGGGTGAGCCCTACTCCAGAGGAGACACTTTTGTAAGGAGGAAGGAGAAAAAGGATCTTCAGATGCAGTCTCCACACCATTTGTAGAGGGATAGTTTCAGTGGTGTTATCCACAGCTTTCACTCATTCTGCTTTCTATTTCTGCATGTCTGCTGCCCCCATGCTCTCTTTATCCCTTTTTTGCAAGCCTTCCATGTTTTCTCCAACTTTGTTTTTCTTTGTTTCCTTTCCCTGATATCTGTTCTTGCCTTCTTGCAAACTTCCCTTCATCTCCTGTCTCTTCCTTTCTCTACTCACTTTAACTGACTTTGCACAGAGGAAAGGAAAAGCTGTCTCTCCAGGAAAGGCAGAGAAATGGAGCCCAGGAGCCGTATTCTGCTCAGCCCTCAGCTCCTGCTGACAGCATTTCTGCAACCTTTTCCTCTCTTCTCCTTTCTGTATGTGTTTCTGCCAACAATGCAAAGTCTTTTGGAAAGCCTTGTGTGAGGAATGACCACATTTTATGATATTGTATATTCCCTGTTTCTTGTCTCTAAGTAATTGCAGCAGTTGGTCTAGCTCGGGTGAATTTTGCAGTTATGTGATGCTTTGCATAGGGTATTACTGCCAGTAGATCAGATGGCAGCTTGGTGCTTTTCCAAACTGAAATGTTATTTAGGGTCCAAATATGAGAGTATGAGGCACATGCAAAATTCAAGTCTGTTAGCACCTTTGTTGCTCATCCATTCTAGAAAGATGAGCAAGAAGAGTATTTTCACTCCAATTTTAGTGTGCTCTGCTGTCCAGATTTAACTTGGACACCCAGGGGACATTTTTACTGTGAACTTTCCTTCTACTTGCTGCATATCTATGTGAGAAAACTTCTAATTTGGATTGCAGATAGACAGAGACCCCACAGAAAAAATAAGCAGTTGCATTGAGTCAAGGCTAAGAATACTGACAGCCAAAAGGTCGGACAGGAAATCCATTTCACACCAAAATGACAGACTGTTAAATATTTTTAAACAAAAAAGTGTATTGGGCAGAGCCAGTGTCATGGCAACTTGCAGCCCGTGTGTAACACTTTTTCAGCACCTTTTCTGTTACGTACATTTGCTCAGTCATTTCAGTCATCCTTGGGCTTTCATATCATGTCTGAGGTCTGACCAGCTCTGGGGGAAAGGGCTGCAGGTGGGAGCACAGCCGTACTCCAGTGGCATTTTCCATCTCTAGGACAAGCCCTGCCTTTGTGGATGGCCCAACATTGCCTCGTGCGCTTTCCAAACTTCCACTTTACTCCCTAATTGAGTGCCTTTGGTGAAGAGATTGAACTAACAGCAGTGTTTCTGCTTCCAATGCCATGCTGGGGAAGTCGAGAGTCACAAGCTGTAAGCGATGCTGCCCTCCAGGCAGCCGGGACTGGAGCTAAATTTATCCTCCCCTGCCCTGCTGTTCCCAGCTGAGCAGCGGCTGCTGTCTGGGATGCGCTGCCTTGGGAACTGGGCTTGGGACTCGGCTGTGCTGCCTAAAGCTAGCAGAGAAAATAAGGTATCACAGATTTTAGTAATTAATCCCATATAAGAGCTGAATCTCAAGTTACCCGGCATGTTCCACTCTCCATCACTTTGCAGGTTTTCTGGGTAAGATGTCATGGTCCATGTGGCAGGACTTGCAGCCTGGAGTAAAAATTTGAATTTTAACTACAGAGAAACAGCCCATTTTTAGGTTACTACTGCTTTTCACTTTGATGGCACCCCACTCAGGTTTTTTTCACAAATTCAGGGCTGTGTTCACATATGAGTTTTTCATGACTACACATTTCAGCACAACCTTAGCAAGGTACAGAGGGCAGGGGAGTCTGGAATTTGGCAGTGGTGAAGTAGTTGATGCTTCTCTGCATATCTGTTTTGGGTGCCCTTATCAAGTGTTAATGGATAGTATCATTTGGGTAATTTCAAGGACTGAAGAACAGTCACTTTGGGTTGTGTCAGTATCTTGAGAGTCCTCCCACCTTGAAGTGAGTGTGGGGAGAGCCAGGACAGGGTGTGCACTCACTGCCCTGCTGAGCTCTGCATCCTGTGGGATCCTGAGCTCTGCATCCTGTGGGATGCACGAGCAGAGCTAATGATGGGGGTTTGTTTTGATTTTTAAGTCAGTATCTAGTAAATCAACTGAAGAAGTATGTTTTATGGTTTGGGTATTCAACAGAAAAGTTTACCCTTTTGAAGGAGCTGTTGGAGCATATGCACGGTGTAGCTCTTCAGGCGGCAGCAAGATGACCCCTGGCCAAACCCTGTGCGTTTGAGAGGAAGTTCAGGCTGTTATGTTGATACCTTTTTTTATCTTTTTAATGAAACCTCCTTCCTGCCATTTCAGAGGAGAGGAGGGTTTGACGTCATGTGCTGATGAGTCACTGCTTTTAACAGGCCAGCAAGCGGGGATTGAGAGTGCTGTCTGGAGCAGCTGCTCTGTTAATCATTCACAAAAAGCCTAGAGAAAGCTCAAGGGGAATGCTTGTGAATAATTAAATTTCTGTTTTCATTATGAAGACGCAGTTGATTTACCTGGATCTGGTAGAATCCAGGTATTGGGAAGTGAGGGAGGAGGACAATGATCTCACTGATTTATTGATACCACTGTAAATAGCTTTTGTATCATCATTGGTTTCAGTCAATCATATATAAGATTTAAGAATTTTATGAAAAGGTTACGTAATATAGCTCTCACCACCAGCTACATTTCACCTGCTGCAACCACTTCAACCATACCCATGTTTTCTACAAGAGAGTTCTTGGGGAATAAATGCCCTTGATCGGGCAAGACATGGATTTGACTGGAAGGTTGGATTTCTGGCATATCTCATAGCCTATAGTTGTGCATTGTTAAAGGAAGCAGAATTGTCTGGGTTTGTTCACTCATGGTTCTCCTGCTCATAAGCACCTTCTAGGGAAGACTGGATCATTTTAATTAGTGCTGAATCAGTATCCTGACAAAAGATATTGCACTTACTGTTATGATGAGCTTTAACTTCAGTTGCCAACATGCCATGATCAAAGAGTCATTAGATTCTGCTTTGGTTGAGTCGAACATTTAGTTGAGACAAGGTCCAAAGTGGATAAATTCCTAAATGGTGAGTTTTCACTGCTCAACTCTTCCTCTCTAGATTTTTTAAGTTTCTTAAGACAAGAGCTGCTGCCTTTTACACAGAGGTAGAATAGGATGGGCAGTTTTACCCTCCAAGCAATCCCATCCTCCAAGTGATCAGTTGAGGTTGCCTTAGAACAGAAGAATGCTGCTTGGCCTTGACAAAATGGTAAGTTTAGGTTTGCCTACACAATTGGAGTGCTGGGACTGTGTTGGGGGGTTGGCGTAGGATTGCTTACAAGCATTGACTTTAATTACCTATACAATGTGAGTAGAAAGTCATTATTCTGCCTGTCAGATGAATAATGAGAAAGAAAACCCACTCTATAAAACCATTTGAGTCTGATAAACCTTTCTGTCTTTGAGCATTGTTTTCATGGGCTTGAGAAATCCCACGGATATGTAGGCAGAACTTAATTAGCTACAGCCATTGAAGGAGCAAAGTTTGAAATAATTTGTTGAAAATGGAATATGTTTTTCATCTTTTAGCACTGTGGCCAATTTACTGTGGGTTTGCCATCTTGAAATGATTAGTAGAAAAGTTTAACTGATTGTATCAACTTCTCCAGACACACATTAGGCCCAAATTCTGAAGCTTCTTATCACAATAAAATGCACTTATTCAATGGGCCACACTATTCTTGATAGATAAAAAAAAAATGTTGGCAGATGAAACCAGATAGTATTGCTGTGGAAGAGAGAGTTGTCCTAGAACTGCAGTAGCTGATGATCTGCCATTTCTGTAATGAGATGATTTCCAAAGCACATTTCTCAGCCTGCAGATACTATGGCCAGTGTGGAAGCTGGGCAGGTACAGGCTTCTTGGTAGAGCAGGGGAGTGGGGTGGCAAAGGACCGTCAGAGGTGATGTGTGAAATCTTATGTTGGGGACCAAGGGGGTTCATTGAGATGGATTGAAGCCTGGGATGTCAGCAACAGGCTGACTGTCCTGAGCTGAGAAATCAGAGCCAGAAAGATGGGGAGAATCGTGGGCTAAATTGGCAGCTGAGCTGTAGCTCTTCTGAAGAGCAGCAGAAGCAGAGGTAAATGAAGGCCAGAGGAACACTGGAAAGATGTGCAGAAATGGACATCAGCTGAGAAAGCAGGATGTCCCAGCTCAGGAGTTCAGGGGCTGGACTGGCTCTTTCCCAGGAGGACCAGAGGTGAGCCTGAGAACGGTAGGTGCTGGGACCAGGATAGCTGACATCTCAGTGTGGTGAGTTTGGGGTTGTTAAGATTTGTGAGCTGTCTGTAAGTAAATGAGAGATGGCAAGTCTACCATCACACAGCACAGGAAACTAGCTGTGGGGAGATTGGGAACAAACTGGGACTAAAGTGGGAGAGGAGGATCGGGAAACCAGTAATGCTGTGGCCTTTTCATATGGGTGACCTGCTTTCCACTAGGGGTATGGAAGGGAAAATTTTGTACCACACATTATAGCAGTGCTGATGAAACTGTAAGTGAGCAGGTTATATCCTGCTTCTCAGATCGTTGCCATACAATGATCCTGTAGGGAGTGGGTAATATTGTCCCTGCAAATCCATGGAAGGTGTGATCATGAGGAAATGAGGTTTGCACTGATTTTGGCAGTGGTAGAGCTCAATTTACAGGTGTCAACAGTGAGAGGTTCTGTGTATACCCTGTCACAAGCAATCACAGGTCATGAACCAAGTGTCTCTTCCCCATAGAATCACAGCCTGAGAAAAAGCATGTCCAAGCATGGATGATTTGTAACTTTGATCCTCTAGCACATCCTTCCTGAAGCTCTTTATGTTTGCCTTCTGAGCCTTTGAGATTCCTCTGTTCAAGTTCCTAATAATTTCAAGGCCTGTAGAAACTTACATATTGAAAGACATGATTCTAATAAATTAATGACATTATTAATAAATCCAGGTATTCTTATAACTCCTGATGCCATGAGATTTGAATTCTTCAGCATCACAAACCACAGTCTGAGATGTGGGATAGAGCCCAGTTTGGACATCACAGCTTGGGGTGGTTATTTATATTAGCAGTGGAAAAGGTATCAGCAAAGCAAATTCTGTTGCTCACAGATAGATTGTCTCTCAGAGCAGAGTTGCTAGCAAAAATTGAGGAATATGGAAAATAAAGGAAATCAAACAGGAACTTATGAAGTATGGGAATAAAGCAAAATCAAAAGGAGGAAAGCAGTTAAAATCTAAAAAGAACACTGTTTTTGAGACCTCATGTCAAATGCTGATTCTACAAAAGATGATTGTTTTTTTCAGTTGCTCATTAAAACGGAGTCCTACTGAAGAGCTATTGTTTCCTGGGAAATCAGATGCATTGTGTAGTCGAATATAATCTTAAAAAGAGAAGGATTTCTGCAAAGGTGTGGATACAAGAAAGCAGTAAATTCTGAAGAGTTTGTTAAAAGCCATCCAGAGAAATGGGCCATGTGAGATGTATTACAACACTGAGAAGCCATCAGCAACAAGAAATCTTCTGGGACACACCAAAGCATGAGTCTGCAGGTGATCCTGAACCCGTGGGAGCCTCTGAGCTCCCTCTCCTGGAGTCCTTGCCATGTGGAGGAGGACAGCTGATGGCCTTTGCTCTGACATTTGGACGACTGGAAGCATTCTCTTTGTGAAGGTCTGGCAGGTTTAAAAACAAGTTTGAAAATTCTCCATATTCTCCAGACACATTTTTTTTCTCCTAATTGCAAAGCAAGTATAGGATTTCTTTTAAAAATAACTGATTCAGACAGCCATTTAATCTTTTGCTGTCTGTACTCACCAAAAATGTGAGTTTGTCTAGAAAAATAATAATTGGAGAAAGATTCACACAAGGGACCAATACAATCCATGATTAAACGATGTGTTTGGGAATCTTTCCCCAGCCTAGATCAACAGAAACCAGAAATTGTCCCGTAGGTTTTGACATAAATCATGGTCTTGTGGCACTGTCCAGGGGTAAGCATGAGCCCTGTGGCATTAAAGGGTGGATATTCCCTCCCTCTGGCACTCTCATCAGGGCACAGGCCTGTCTGCTTCCCTGTCTTGGTGCTCGTTAGTGATCACAGTGCTGTGGGGTAAGAAGAAGCACAACTGGTTCTGGTAAAATCATTAGGTTTCTTTGCTCACTTCTGACCTCTCAATTTGTGCTAGGGAGAGCTTGTCAAGGCTCCTTGAATCTGCCAGCTCCCCAGGGCTGCAGTCAATGTCTTACTCACACAGCAAAGCATTAGGGAGTTCTCGCAATGCCAGGGCTGGTTATGTTAGGTGTGTCATCATTAATTATTGACAGAGCACTCAGAGATGAGATTGTGATATTTCTGTTGTTTCTTTTATAAGAAAAAGAATAGTTTCTAAAGTTAAAGAGATGCCTATTTTCCCATGCCTGAGGGGATGCATTTGTTTATTTTTTAAGGTCAGAAATAAGTTTCTTCTCCAGGTTCCATCCTTGATCCAACACCATGGGATTTCCAAAGGACTCTGTGTCCCATGTAAGCCAGCACATCAGATGACTCCAATGCATCAGCTATAAGCTGCTGCCACAGGTACCAAAGGCAGAAGAGAGGTCTGGCTTTGGTGCAGTTACTAACTACTCCCTGCTTCTCTGAAGTGCTGGGCAGGCATCCTCAGAATCTGTCACAGCTGGTTGATGCTCAAAAAGATGGAAATACCTGTTGCACACCCTCCTCTGGTAGCCTGATCTTGCCTGTAGCATCCTTCTATACATTGTGGCAGGGATTCTGCGTGTCCCCGTGAAGCTGTTCTGCATTTCAAGAGCATGGCACCTTGTCTCCTCAGAGAGATGAAGACATGCCTTTCTTTTAGCTGTTGGCCTACTGGAAAACAAGGTCAACCTGATTATTTTGGAACAAATGGCTTCCTTCCACGTAGTGGCATTTCCTTGGCTAAATGGAGCCTGGCTACACATAAGTATCAAATGTAGCTATATGTGAATCTATAAGTATAGTACACAAATTTAAGGCTTAGGTGAATTTATAGCTGCTGAAGAAATTACAATACTTTTCCCAAAAAAATCAGTCAGCATTTTAAGTTCCTGGTTTTTTCTATCTTCCGTTGTCATCCTTTAAGCTAAGCTAAGCTGGCAGGTGACAGGTTACCCTGGTCCCTCCTAGGGAAGGTTTTCACGGGAAAGATGGCTAGAAGCAACTGCACAAGGAAAGCTTGATATATTCTGAGCCATTTCCCCCAGTGGAGCAAAGGTTTGTTGTGTTCTGTGGAAATGTGAGCTAAACCAGATCTGATCTGGATACTAAAACAGGAGATTGACAGAGAAGCATGGGTTATGAGGCTGGAAACAGTACAGGTGAATTAATGGCACACAGAAAGACTGCCTTGCTGTTTCCAAGTAAATGCATGCTGCTGTCAGTTTTGCTTGGTTTTTTTCAGAATATAGGGAATGATTGTGCCCCAAATTCTTCTCTGTCTGTATTACAACATGCCTGGTGGGGAGGGGAGTAGGAGAGTGACCTACATGCTTTATGCAAGAGAGCATTACTTGAAATTTCCTGTTTTTCAGGATGTCTGTATGCTTTTCCTGGTCCCAAAGAAATAACTTAGATAATATTAATTAATTTTTTCAGTATTATTGCGCAGGAGGGCAGGAGACCATGTGACCTCCACAGGCCCCTTCCAGCTCTATTTTCATATATTAAAAAAGCAGGCAGCCCCAGCAGTGAGCATCCCTGCTGCAGGCTGTTTACCCCTGTGTGAGAGAGGGGCTCTGGCAGTGTGTGGAGAGCCCTGTCTTTCCAAGGGGGCATTCAGAGCTCTTCCCTCCAGCTTTATCTCATTAGCTCTTTTCAGAAAATACAGCAGAAATAGAATGTATTCACTTTGATGTTCAGAGGTCCTGGTTCAGTAAGGAGAAATGCTGCTTCATGAATCACTTCCACTCAGCCACTGTTGCTAGACCTACCTGGAAGTGTCTGAATGGACTCCTGGGTGTAATGGGGGAGACGGGTTTTGGCCTGGTACAGATGATTCCACAGGAATTAGCAGCAACAGAGACTTTATTATTACGCGCGCAAACTTATATACACTTTTGAAACTGTAACCTTCCTCAGGTGTTGCCACTCTGACACTGATTATTGGCTAATGATGTTGTTTACATTACAATGTCCTTCTGTAATTGGTTAATTGTACACATCTGCTGAGAAGGCTGGCAGCAGCCGTTTCTGATTTCACTAGTTTCATCCTTAAGGCTACATCACACTAATTACAGAGGCAAGTTCAGTACACAGCTTTACCCTTTAGGTCAAATACCATATGAAATCCCAACACCTGGGCACTTGGTATTTCACCCAACTTCAGATGTCTGAGGAGTCACTTACATACATGGGAGCTTGTCACCTCCCAAACATCATGAACTACCCTAAGATTTAGGAAGTGTGTTTGAAGGCCTGGCTTCAAAATATGCATGTTTCTTTGGCTGGTAGGTCATATGTTGAAAAAGGACTGAACCACAGACTTCAGAGATGTTCATGTAGGAGCTAGAGCTGAATTTCTCTTTCACAGCTTGGGCTTATTTCCAGAGCAGAAAAGAGAAATACTTTTAATACTGTCAGTCTTGCAAGTCAGGCATCAAGTTCAAGTGTACAGTGAAGTGAGGATGTTGACCAAGGTACCTCTGTGGTGCCCCGCTGTAGTAGAACACCTCCAGCCTACCCCTTTGGCAGATCCTCAGCTTCCATCTGCCCAGGTTTCCTGACTCTGTCATTGTGCTCTTTTTTAAACTGGTGGTTCTGCTTCCGGAAGTGCTGCCAGCTCTCCACAAGGCTGTCTTTTCTGTCAGGTTTCCCAGTGCCCAGTGTGACTGTATCCCACAAGCCTCTCCTGGTAAGTCTCTGTAAGTCCAGAAGCTGAAGTGGTCTTAGGCATGAGCCTGCTCAGTCTCTCCTAACATAATCCATCTGAATGTGCCAAGAGATCCAAGGTATTTTAAAAGCAAACCCAGTTCATTACAAAATAGAGATTTTTTTCTGAAACAAATACTTGTATGTATTTTAAGAATTTTTTGGTCTTTCTTCACTCAAAGTTTTTTTGTCCCTCTTCAATATTGAAGTCATCCTGTTTTAAGAAATTTAGATTTTTCTCTTTTGAGATGAAAACTACTTTAACACAGTATACCTCATTATTCTTATTAAAAATGCTCACTTGTTTAAACTTCTTTACAAATCCCAGGGAACAAAGACTAGCTTCAGCATTAAGGGACTGAAGTGAAGCTAGATTCATCATTTATTTCTCAATAAATCTAGGCCAGCCAACTCCACTAATTCATAGATTTTTATTCTTTTTCTTGTGATTTCCTTGTCTAAGGCAACAATTACATAGTGAAGCAATATGATGTAGTATTCCTTCACATAGACCTTGTCTTTAGCTCCAGTATTTCCAAAGGAGATCTCCCAACCTGCTTGGAGCAACCCGGTAGAAGTCAAACTTGTTATTCAGAGACATGCTTTTGTTAGATGTCCTTTCTGCTCCCAAGTGTAAGTGATCCTAGTCATGAGAATGAATTGCTGACCCTTCCCATGTACTTTGCAGCATTCATCAACCCAACTGTTAGTCCAAAACAGTTTTGGGGTTTTTATTTTGTGAAGATCTAGTGAACATTCAAAGTGACTAAAGGAGAGTTGGAGCAGCTCCACAGCTGCTGGCTGCCTTCCCAATCCTGTGCTTTTGGTGATGGTGTCTGACTGCTGCATAACTCCAGTGGCAGCAACCAGGAGCTTAGGCTTACATCTTTCTTTCCCCAGTAAGCTGATACAGCCCCTGTAATACACAGACCAGAATATTACTGTAAGTAAGTCTATTATATAAGACAGCTAAAAAATTAGCGAGAAACAAAGCAAAACCTGGCTCCATTAAATCTGATTAGTAGTTTTTGCTAGAAAATGCTGGCAGCACAAAGATTTTATTTGTGTTGTTTCACAGAGCTTGGCTGAGACTAAATGACTAAATGAGCAAGGACTGACGTATATGCTTGATTTACATGTGCTCTGTCAGAAACAATCTTGATGTTCATGTGTAAGTTTAAATGTTCCCAGAGCTTTTGCAGAAGCAAGTCTCTGGAAATTAACTTTCAAAGGCTGGAAAAGTATTTCCCCAAGGCTCATGGATATTTAGATCTCTGTTGTTTGGCTTTGCTCACTATGGGATGCATCCTTCCCTCTAATTAAGATGTTTATCAGATATGTATGGCTAGACAAGCACTAATAAATAATACTGAATTTATGAATTACCAGCCCTCAGTAACCCCTAATGATTGATGTAGTTTTGGTGTGGTTTGAGTTGCACCTGCAGTGCAGCTTCTTAGAGCTGTCTGTACCCTCCTCGAGGCTTTCTTTCCCCTCTGGAAGGGAGAAGAGACAATTGCTGGAGCCTGAACTTGGTTTCTGAATTTCTGCAGTCTTCCAACTTCACTTTCATTTGTTGTATATGACACATCTCATGAAGTGACTTAGTAGTGGGGTATTGAATATCACTGAATATTTGGGCTTCTTTGTTTGGTTTTAGTTTTACAGCTGCATTTTAGTTAGTCCCTATTTTCATAATCTAAGTCATATTAAAATACAGTGTATGTTTTGGAACTGAAAATTATATATACTAAAGTAATTTGAAAACTAATAGCTACCAGAAGCTAAATCTAAATCTGCGAGCAGCCCAGGGATTTGCAGTTCTGTTTGTTTGCAGACAAGTTTTCAGCAAACTCTGTGGATCAGATGCAGAAAGGTTATATCATTGCCACAGCTCTGCCTGGCAAAACATGCCATAAGAGCAGAATACTGTTGCTTAGCGACTTGTGAAAGATGATTAACCCTTTCCTAGAACTGCCTAATATTTCTATGGATGCCCTCCTGAGGCATCTTTGTGGACAATAATTGAATATGAAGAAACTAATATCTTTAGCTACTACATGTATTGATTTATTCATCATTAATGTTAAATGAAGGACCATCAGTTACTGAAGATCACTTAATCAAAAGTCATTCGTCCATAGTATGACATGCAAATATTGCAAAGGAAGGCTCATATCATTACAGTAAAGATGAGTAAGAAGTGATTAGAAATAATTTGGCAGTGATGGTGGTTAATGCTACTGCTGCTAATTCTTCATGTAAACTCAAGTATTTCTAAAATTTCAGCTGGATTTAAAGACTTAAGCCCATGTGTTGTCATTGCCCCTGCATAGGGTACCTTGAAGCAGTGTCTACTATAGCAACAGTAGTTAGGGAAGTTCCTCACCTCTCATCTCTTTCCAGTGCAACAGGGACATTATAAAGGCCATTTCAGTGTGAAGACGCAAATTTTAATTAAAAATGTAATCAATCTTTGAGGTTGATGGGCTGAAAAATTTCAGTTTTCTTCTTTGAAAGGTGCCTGAAATTCAGCACGGGCTGATAAGCAGGAATGTGTGGGCGCGGTGGACAGGTTTTGTTGTTCGTGGTGTTGCCCTTTCACAGATACTACAGAGCAGAAATTTTCCACTCATTGTTACTAATGTGTTCCAGCATTTGGATTGATGTATTTTTCAAACGTGATTGGTTTGGATGGCATTCACCTCAGCCAGCTTGAGCTCTCTTAAAATGGGATGTGGAGTCAGTCTAGCCATGATGAGCAAATCTGAGGGGTCATTCACTCTACCTCTCTCAAACCTCCCCTTGGGTGGGCTGAACTGGCCAGGTTTGCCCTCTTTGGAAGCAGCTGGAAAGACCATTGGACTCCAGCCCACAGAGAGTGCTGGATGAGAGAAGCCCAGCCCTCTGGCTTGAGTGGTGCCCTGAGTAGTGTTATTTCTGCAAGGATGGCTTCCCAGTGTTCACTGTGCTGCTTAACAACAGTGACAGACCGATATGGTGTTCAATTACAGTAGTGGAAAAATCCTCACGTGGGAACAGAGGTTAAAGTATGATAGAGGATTTTAGATTGCAATTATCACTCTTTGTGGAATCAGCTGGTAATAAAGGCAAGAATTCCCCTGGAGCAAGAAACTCTTTGTTTCACCTCTCCCCCTCAGAGTTCCAGCAGCAGTAAGTTTCTGTAAGTATTGGCCCTCAGTTCTGGTAGCTTGAGAGTGGGTTGGGGCTGTTGGCAGTGAGAGCTGCTGCCTCATGCATATGGGCCTGTGTTCAGCAGCATTCCCAACACCTGTGTGTATCTGCCATCATCCATAGGGAGAACTGAGCTAGAAACACTTTTACTTGGTAGTGTTGAGATTGTGTTCTCCTCTTATCTGCAGCAGGGTTAACTCTGTGACCTTAACCGAGATTTGTAAGGTGTCAGAATCTATCCAGGTGACAACTTGCCATGAAGATAACCTTTGCTATGACATATCCAAATGCAAGCCATGCCATGCATTTCTTACTTCATCTTATTTGGTAATACTGTGTGTGCTGCCATTAGGCAGATACAGAAGCTGCTGGAGGTCTTGTTTCCCAAATGCATTTCCTGATGCATTTCAGACCTTCGGCTCCAGAGAGCAACCCATGTGACAAACAAGCTGACTGTGTGCCATGTGGGATTATGCACTACTGCTTTTTGTATGAGTCCATGCCACTGGAAGATCTCCAGGGCGATTAATGCTATAACGGAGGCACAAACCAATGCAGATGAATTGTTAGGCAGATTAATTACTGCTGTTTTGAACACGCTTTCCTAACTCACCAACAGCAAAAAGAAACTTGTGTGACTGATATCTGAGCTGTTCTCTTTCAATGTTGTCAGTAAGGAGATGGAGCTTCCAAACTGGGATGTTTTGGCATTTCACTAGAATGGATGGATTTGACTTGTCTGAAATATGGTTTCTGTTGGCAACTATGAGAGGAAACAGCAATTTGTCTTACACTGTGCTGGCTGCCGTGTCATGCAGTGGGGACAGCATGTATTATTAGCCCAGCTCTGTCCCTCTCCTGGCAGGCGTTAATCATGCGAGCTGTGGTGGTTTGGTTGTGAGCAAGTAATCCTGTGTTTGGACTTCCAGCTGTTTCTGGGCAGAGACCAGCCTGGGAAACTGTAATGTCAGTGCTCATGTACAGAGAAGTCCAGCAGTATGATGTGTGCTCCAGAGGAAGAACAAGCAGAGCAGTGCACTCCTGGGGCTGGGGAGGGACAGGGCAGAAGCACCAGAGCCCTGAGGTCTCTGCTGAGTCACGGGCAATATTGGCCTCTCCGCTCCTGTCTCTGTGCCTGCTCACTGAGGATGGGAATCAGACCACTGATGGGCACAGCAGGAGCAGTGAGTGCTCACACCGTGGGCTCTGCCCTGCCTGGAGGCTGAGTGTCTCTGATCTCTCATGTCTGTTTTTGGGTGGGGGTTTCATAGAGCTGAGATGCTGGAATTTCATAATATGCTTCTGGGAGAAACAAACTTAAGCTGGGATTTGTGTGGGCAGTAGGGCCATAGTGAAGTAATATGTGTAGTTGAATCTGGTTGCCCTTGGGGAAATTCTTGGCATTTCTCGTACCTTTTCTGGTTCAGATTTGGTGTGATTTTGGGGTGCTGTGTCGTTTTGACTCTGTAGGAGAGTCTGTGCTATGGAAAGGCTGCAATGTACTTTGATACTGAAATGTGACTGCAAATGCTGTACACGTCCTGTGGGGTATGTGAGTTTCAGGGTGAAAAGTGGTGTAGGGCCCACTTGGGCAGCCTTGAATTGGCTCTGGGTTCCCCCACAGACATCCTACATGAGCACATTGGATACCTGGGGTTTACACTCACTGTGAAGCCGTGGATATTTGTAAAGCACTGTCCTCCATGCGGCACCAGGAAAGGAAAACTGTGGCAGAGAGAAAGCTCAAATACCCTGGTAGTGAGTGAGGGGAATATTGGCACCTGAACACATGCTGGGACCTGCCACTGCCTACCTGTACACTCTGGTGGGGTGGACCTGGGTCAGCCCTCGTCCAGCCCCACAGAGCTGTGTTAGCACCAGGAGGGATTTGCTGCCAGCAAACACATGTACCTGCCCACAGGGATTCATTTCCCATAAATTCTTTAATTTAAGGGAAAGATCTGGATTCATGGTTATTCATTAGCTCCAGGGGTTCTTCAGCCATGTGAATTGTAAATAAGAAAATGGCACATGAAATTCTAATCACTAGGATAGGAAAATAAAAGGCTACTCATCTAGAAATTATTGATTTTTTTAAGTTGTTCTTGGTTAATATTTCGCCACCCCCAGCTGTGCTTGAGTGCAGCTGCGAACACAAAATGTGAGACAGGCAATAAGGAGTGGCTGATCTCATTGTAACATCCTTTAATTAGTGCAGAAAATAGCCTGTCTCCCATATCTGAAGTGGAAAGTCTGCACACTGAAGCGTTCCCTGGGATGAAATAATATGTGGTTCCAGGTGAGGCTGTTTCTTTCAGTGCTGTAAACAGTGAGCCCTGGGGAGTTTGTTCTTTCCAGTTGGATGATAGCTAGTGACAGATTTCTTAATATTCGTTACAGTGTTGATGCCTTTGACTGCATGGCACATCAGGAGAGAAAGATTCACTTCTCTGAATAGCTCAACCTGGCCTTTTTGTTCTCACTATTGGGGTTTAATGGTATAGGTTAAAATGTAAAGCCTGTGATATGAGATTACCAGAAGCTCTTTAGTTAGGCTGTAAACCACTATATTTTGAATTGCATTAAATTCATTGTGCTTCAGAGTCAGGACGCACCTTAATGCCACAATGCTATAGAACACCAGTTTCTGCAGAACACCAATTTTGCTGTACAAAGCCATAGAAAGCTGTTCACAGGCACAGTACAAGGGGCTGTTATATCATATTTCCTTTGAGGTTTATTTTGAGCAGTTTTCTACCCCTATGAGTTGTTTCCCTTCCTACACCCCTCAAAACTCACTGAAAATTTTATGACTCTTTGTACTAAAGGGCCTCCCAGTGTTGACTGCTTAATGTTGTGATAGTCACAGAAACCTTTTTGTTCTGAAGAGAAAGAAACTGGGAACAGAGGGGCTACAGAAGCTGCTGAAGTTCCTGCAGGAAATCCATGGCAAATGAGGGAAGTCATGCTCTTGGTTGCCCTGCTAACCCACATGGCCAGCCTTGCTCCCCAACTTGCTTTTTGGACTCAGGTATTAGGCATCTCCCATGCCAAAAGCATGGCCCTCTGTACTTGTAACAAGCCCCGTGCCCAAGCAAAGTGCAACAAATTCTGGAAAAAGAATGCTCAGGACTTTGGGTGGATGTGCTGTCAGACACAGTGCAGTAGTGACTGAATGCCCTCTTTTCCACTCAGCCAGGGAGATGTTGGGGTGCCTGGGCAGGCTCTGCTGCCACAGCTCACAGCCAGCAAAAGGAGGAGCAGAACCTGGAACCCTGTCATAACCTCTCTTTGGAAACAGCAATCCATTATTGTGTCTGGAAAACTTCATCATCTCTTTTGTTTTCAGTGATTGGGAAAACATGTTGTTGTAGTTTGTTACAAAGGAGAACCTGCTTTCTGTCTTGGCTCTTCCTAACACAGGCTGCCATGTATTAATGGAGACTGAGTAAAAGCAGCTCGTAGCAGCATTTCTTTCCATTGAGATGGAGATAATGGGGAAGGATGGCTACAGGTATTTGAGAGTGTTGGACTATGCTCACAGACATTATGTGCAGGCAGCAATCACCTTCATCCAGTATCAATCCCTTGACTGGGATGTGGCTGAGTGTTGGTGGACAACTGTATGGTTTGCCTTCAAACATTAGAGAGTAACTGCTAGTTATCCTAACAAGTATTTCAGTGTTCTCTAGCCCAGCTTGGATAGTATCACGGTGCAATGACTAAGATAGTGTTTCGTAAGCAGTACTGGAATTGAAAGGTAGGTACCTTTTTTTTTGGATACTGGAACCAGCTCCGTTAAAATGGCTTCCCCCTCTGGCTCAGGGAAGTTCCTGGTAACAGAGGTAATAGTTGGATGTCTTGAGTCTATCTAAAAACTAATTTCCATAGTATCAAGAGGGAGAAAATGCTACAGAATCACATATATTTAGGAAAATGCACATATAAGAAATGCTATATTTTGAGAAAGAGGCTCTATTTCAGATAAAAGGTGTAATTGTCATTGAGAAAGATCAGAAGACACCCATGAAATATGTGACTGAAAGTGTATTTGATAGTAGCCAAAAATTATCATCAAGCCCAGAAGTGTTGTAGTTACAGACATTCAGTGCATTTCTTGTGGTCTGGATCACCTAATTGTCTGATAAACATAATTTTTACTTTGGGAATGCTTTTTGCCCCTGACCCATGTGAAAAATTTGATCTTCCTGGTCCATTTGCAGCAGCATGGAATAGCCAGGGTTTGATGCCCTGAGATCCTGGCTATAGGTCACAGCTTGGAGCATTGACAATATCCAGTAACGAGGCAGTGTCATGTCAGATACAACTGGATGAGTTATTTGTAGCAAACAACTGATTTAGTTTCTTTCCCTCAGCCCCTGAATGATCTGCTGTGAGGTTTTGACTGCCAGAGATCTGCGTGTGTGAAATGACAATGGCTGTTTTATGCAAATAGGTTTCATGCTGTGTATTGCCTATCAGCTATTCAGAGGCATTATTTCTCATCATTTGCTGTTCCGGCTGAATGACAGTCCTTGCAAGTCACGGAGCGCTGACTCTGATCTCTGAATGAACAGCTTCCAAACTCACATGGCACTTTCAAGATGATCTTTCAGTAGGGCCATATGCATGCTCTGAGCATAAATCCTCATGCAAACAGATTTGCTGTGCTTTCCTCGTGTTCCTGTACTGTGTTTATTGCCAGCAAGGAATAGGAGTGTTGCCTGGTGTGCAGGGCAATCCCTTGTCTGACTTTAGACAAAGCTTTGTGAGTACGTTTTGGCAGCATTTTCTTGGTTATAAATACCTGACAAGCCAGTGCAGGGAGGCAGAGCTGAACTCACAAGCAGTGTGGCAAAGGGCAGTGGATGTCCTGTTTTGGGTTTGGCCACAGGTGGGTTGAGCCAATCTGTGCCAGTGGATTCTGCACTATCCCTGCTCCCGCTTGCACAGACCAGGCTTTGTCTCTGTCCAGGAAGCAGCTGATGTTTGCTGTGTTCCTTGTGCAGTTTTTCAGCAAGAGGTTGTACATGAGAGAGCTACATCAGTTGTGACAGTTGTAGCTCTAAATAGGAAATGATTAATATTTCATGATTACTTTTCTGTGAGGCATGATTCTTGGGAGAATGCATCAGTCTGACTTGCTGGAAAGAACGAGCCTGCCTTGCTCAGCTTCAAATGAAAATGTAGTCAGGCACTGCATGCTAATATTCCTACATTAGATGAAAGCTCTCTGGCTGTCTGACTAATGCTCTGCTGCCAGTACATCAGTGCAAAAGTGTACACTGCACTTTTAGAAACTTCTGTTTCACTCGTCAATCTTGCAAGTTATTGGCCTTTCTGCCTTTGCTTTTTGCACCTTTAATCTACGTTTTAAGTAGTACAAGAGGTCATGAATGTCAGCTGACTGCATCAACTGCAAAATCTTTTATTATGATCCTTCCTTTTTTAGTTACTTATTTTTCCCTTTCTTGAGTCATTCGCAAATCACTTTGAAATATATCAAGGTTGCACCAGAGAATAGTCAACAATTGGTCAAGGAAACATTCTTCTCTCTGTGATATGACTTTTCTGTGAATGTGGTTGTTCCAAATGCCTCTAGATTACGTGTATTTGCAAATATCTTACAGAACTTTTGTTTATATAACATTAATTGAATGGTCACAGAGCTACTGTTAGTCAGCAACAAGGCAACCAAGGCCTTGGCTTATGCCCTGGACTGCTACAAGAAAGTCTACAGGAAGGTCATAGAAAGCTTAGTAAGAAAAGTGTAATGGAAGCTGCTCTTTTTTCTTCTCTGCTAGTTGTCCTGTAGGAAGAATTACACCTTATTGTAGTAGGATGATGTTAAGTGCTGTGAAACAGGAAGAAAGAAACAGAGGGACAGAGATTTCTATCTACATATAAAGGTTCTATTGTTTAATCTGAACTAAGTTAGACAGGAAGAAAATGTGGCTGAAAGATGCTTTATGTGTATATAATTATAATGACCTAATGTTTGCACAGACAGCTATACTGGAGTATAAACTATTCACAGCAGATTCTGCTGGTCCCAGCCAGGGTTTTGTTCTGTTAGAACACTGTAGAGAATACTCAGAAACGTGATGAAGAAAAGTCAAGACTGCAGAAAAAATACATGTTAGGATGTGTCAGTGTTGAAGTGGTTTGTGAAATGTTAATTTAACCATTCTCCACTCCTGTCCCCTGCAAGTGCCACACTTGCTCTTAATTACAGTCATGTCTACGTACTCTGTACAAAGGAGTGGATATACTCGCTATCATCAAGCAAAACAAGAACTCCTGGTTCTTTCTGGAATGCTATTTTACAGTTGGGTTTGGTTTTGTATCACAGCTGTTCCAGGTTATTTTTAAGTATCTTGATAGCCTCTAAATAAAGCAGAAAGGAATGTGTAGGAATGGCAATTACTTTGCAAGATAGCTCTGCATTCACAGGACACTTGAAAATAAGTTTTGGAGAGGTATAATTTGCAGCACTAGAAGTACTTAGAGACCTCACTGAGGCACAGGGTCATCTCAGAATTTTTGTCTGCTCTGTGTAAGAATTCAGGGACTTAGAAAACTACATTGCTTTGCTTTGCTTTTCTGCCAAAAAAAGCTGATAAAACAACCCCTTTGGGGTGTGTGTAATTTTCCCCACATGTGGTTATATACTACAGTATTTGGTGATCCGTCTTTTTTAAGCTAAGGCAGCTGATAAGTCAGGCAAGACTTGCTCAGCATTATTAAAATTCATGTTGCTTTATGAATTTAGGACTTACATCAGCACAATGCAAAGTATAATTTCAACAGCTACTCCATAGGTCAGAGTAATCTTCAGCTAATAGGCAATATAGCCATGGGAAGATACCACATTTATCAGTGGATTGGAGGCACCTTTGTAGATGTTGCTTTCAATGATGAACACAGCAATCAAACTTGCAAGCTTGTTTTATGATCTGTTTGTCTGAAAATCAGTGCTTGCTAGCTTGGTTTTTGGGGGCGTGATTGGTTTTGGTTTGGGTTTTGGTTGCTTTTTTGGGTTTTATTGAGCTTTTCTCCTAAAGTGTCATTTTTTGATAAAAGGACTGATTGGACTTGGTTGTAATGATCACAAAAGGATGTTTGGTTTGGTTTTGTCTGATGTCACTGGCACAGAGTTCTGTTTGTTTCCAAGTTAACACTGTCTGGGTGCTGCTGTGGATAGGTGGTCTCAGTGCCCTGGCTATCTAGGCAGTAGTGAGAAGTAACAATATAAATTTAGGATTAAGAATTTTGTCAATAGTAATTAAAAATCATGGTTAAGGACTACCACTCAGCAAACACTGACTGCTGCTCAAAGCATTTAGATATGTTTTTGATTTTCTGTGTATTCCAAATGTATTTGATCTAATACAATTGAAGTATGTACTTTGAATCCCATTGTTTTACTGCTTTTAAAAAAGCAAATAAATGGCTGTCATTCATGTATGTACTTGGTGAGTAAAAATCAGGAAACAAAACTGTAGTTTGTGTATAGATTTACTTCTGGGAGCAGGCTCTGGATTTCTGCTTCCCTGTAGGTTAATTGTGCTGGGATTTGCTCTGTTATACTTCTCCCTTCAACTAATTTTTCCTGAAATTTCTCTTCTATTGTAAGCCTCATTTCATACATTTAATAACGCTGTTCATCAGCCTAATTACCCTTTGGTCCCACCTCCTTGGCACAGACCCTCAAAGAGAGATTTAGTATTCCTGCCTCAGCTCCTGCACCATCTGGTCTTTCCAGCTCGGAGGCTCTGTCTGTATGTACGTCTCCGTGCTGTGCTGGCTCATGTACTGCAGCTGCATCCCTGGCAGCTGGCTGCTTTCTCCACTTACCAGTTTCTGCTGTGTCCCCTCACATGTTACAGTTCTTCCTTTCTATCTTGTCCCATACAGAATACCTCCATTCTTCAAAAAAATTATGATGAGGTTGATGTCCTTCACAGGAGCTCAGGGAGGACTGCGTCTGCACGGGTCTGCATGCACCAGGCACTGCCAAGTCCTTGCAGAAGAGAGGATGAGGAATGAAAAAAGGGCCTTCATGCAGCAGGGTGAGAACCAGCCAGCAGAGGCTTTACAAACAGCTACTGAGCTGGGACAGTTGCTGCAGCCATGGTGGGAGAGGCACCAACAGCAGCATGATGCCATGGGGAGCATAATGTGATGTACATTTTCTGCAACGGGCAGCAGCACACCAGGAGAAGGTACCATCTCAACAACATATTGGTCATGGCACCCTGATGAAAAGCAAGCATCAGCAACCCTGAAGAGAAGGGCTGTGTTTGGTTTTGTTTGTTTTTCATATAATAACATCATGAAACAGTTAGGTAGAATTGAGAACCTCATCATCTCACCTGTGACAGATGGTGAAAACCTCCCTGCATGGACACGTAATCCATTTAGTTCTTCAGACAAGATCTCCAGTGCCAGAGATGGTATCTGGCCTTTTGGTTCATCCTGAGATACACTAGCGGAAAACCACAGCCAGCCAACAGCTCCCTGTGACCCCGTGTCCATGCAGGAGTGTATGCGAACCACATTCTTGGTGAGGCTGGCAGTAATTCATCACAGGGCTTTGTGACCTGATTTTAGACAGCTGCAATGAATTGCTTTTGCCTTGAATTTCAAAACAATTTATTTTGGGAGAGCAGAACTCTTCTATGAGATGCAGCATCATGCCGAGTGCAGTAGATACGGATGACAGATTATCTGGCATTTTTTGGAAGATAGTCACTGAGTCCATGGGGGATGCAGGTTGCATTGGTGAGCAGTTCCTGGGCTGTGCTTCTTGGCATGTGCAGCCCCACTGCTGGCAGGATGGACCCAGGGAGATGCTTTACAGCACAGTGGCAGGACCGCTTCAAAATAAAGTCACCTGCTACAAGTCTGGTGGAAAATGTATCTTGTCAAGCACAAGCCTCAGGGCTGGGAAGGGCACTCAGCCCATCTCAGGCACTTGCCAGTAAGATGTGTCACTCAGAAAGTATTTGCCTTAGGGGAAAATCGCAGCATTTTCTCATGAGTATATGGATTTTACTTGCCAGTCAAGGCTCTGATAGCTGAGAGAGGTGCAAGACTGCTATGTAAAACAGTCAGGACATCCAAGCAAATGTTCTTCCCAGCTTACAGAAGTGTTAGTAGTTGTCCCATACATTGGAGCCTGTTTGGGGAAACAGTGTCATGTCTTATATTTTGACTTTGGTAGAGAAAGGAGCAGCCTTCCTGTCACTTTTTTCCTTCCCCAAGAGACTTTTCCATGACTTGCTGATAAGAAAAAGCAAATTATAGATGTTAACAGAGCTCTTAATCTTTTCAGTGGATGGATGCCATGTTGTGCCATGTACCCAGCTGTACCCACCC
This sequence comes from Sakesphorus luctuosus, assembly GCA_013396695.1. Lineage (NCBI taxonomy): Eukaryota > Metazoa > Chordata > Aves > Passeriformes > Thamnophilidae > Sakesphorus > Sakesphorus luctuosus. The sequence goes on from VWZD01008227.1 coordinate 1,076,196, forward strand.
TCTGGCTCCCACCACATCCACACTGGAAGGAGCTCGGTGGCTTTCCATGTATACTTGCACATCGTGGAAGTGTGCAGCTCTCAGACCACATTGATTTCTCTGTCTCCTGATATTCAGAATATGTCTCCTGCATATCTGGGCGATGGCATTGCACCCTCACCACTCAAGAGTGCCTCTGTCAGTAGGTCAATGGGCTGTGCTAATTCTGCTCTCACACCTGACTGCAGCCTACAGGGAGGCTGGTGCAAGGGTGGGTGATGAATTATTCACCTGCATCTCTTCTGCTTTTTGCACCAAGATTCTGGACTTGCCTTGATCCTACAATCACTAAACTAGTGAAGCTGCCATTGAATCCAGCCAACTCTCCCTGGCTCTATATCCTGAATTTCAAAGTCAGTACAGTTCAACCCTAAAACTACAAGATTTCTGCTTTGATACTGATGTGACAGATGCTAATAGCTATAACCATATGGAATGATATGAATGTGTGCTCTCTTTTTGATGCACTCATTATTATGTTGAATAAACTTTTAATTTAGTATACACTTTTTAAAAAGGGCGTGACATGAAGTGGTTCTTCCTTTTCTACACAAGCTACCAAATCAAATTGTTTGATTTCTTCTTGAAGAAGTCTCTAGGAGGAAATTCTATAACACTGTGTCTGTGCTATGCCTTGCACTGAGTGTCATTTTTCAATTTTTGTCATGTTCTTGACCAACTACTAGATTTTATTTTGACCCAGATCTGTATAAATTACAGTAGAGTTGAAATGTATGCATGTGCATACTAAGCAAAGGACAAACCTATGGTCACAAAAAAAGGCTATAATTATACCAGTGAAACTAATGACAGTAGTAAGGACAACGCAAGAGAAAATTGTAACAATGCCACAGAAACAGAACATGGCTTTTTGCCCTCCTAGCTTTAGCACATGAATTCTCACATGCTGCTTTGCTAAAGCACCTATTGCTCTAATGTCTTGGGGACAGAGGTACATTTGCCCATATTCAGTAATGCCAGTAGAATCCAGCATACTTGGAGAATGGCTGGATTCTCAAGAAACAAACAAAAAAACCCCACCGACCAACCAACCAACCAACCAACCAACCAAAAAAACCCCCACAAACCAAAAAAACAACACAAACCAAAACCCAAAAGACTAAGAACGGGAGCATTAATTTTGGAGCAGCAATTTTGCTGCTGTGAGTCCTATCCTGTGTTGTCAAACCAGGAAGCGGATAACAAAATGGAAATTTTTCTGCTGGAGACAGGGAGATCCAAAATCACTGAGCTTCTTCATGTTTATGAGTGATTAATGTGAAAATTAATGAGGTTTTAATGTAAGTAAGGGATAGAAATGGCATAGCCCCAAGACCATAACGTTTCTGCAGAGCAGAATTGCTGAATGATTTAGCAGAGGACTAAACAATGGAACTGGCCTTATGCACAGCTCAAGCTCTTCTCTCTATTTAAAGTGAAAACTCACATAAATGTACATACAGAACAATATAGTGCCAACTTTTTTCTCTCTCTTGTAAAACTTTTGAATTCTCTCATGAAAAAAACATCACTAAAGGACAACCCTGACTGACTCAAATACCCTAAACTGGCCAATACCCCAGGTCAGACCCTCACACCAGCTCAGCAGCAGTACATGCTGGGAAGGCAGAGACAAACTGGTTTTGCTGTCTGCTGCTGCTGGTTGTTACCAAAGCTGCTCTAAAAGGGTCGAGGTTTCAATTATGTAATCTCCCATGATTTTGGGGGAACCTCTGCAGTTTCTCCAACTTCCAAGCCATAGTTGCTTTCCCTCCTTCCCCAACTAGCCAGAAGTGAGGAGTGGGACAGCCCCTCATAAAGAAACAACCTGGTTATCAGCAGACTTTTTTGACTCAAAATCAGCCAAGAAAAGTTGGCTGAGGCTTTTGTATCCAAACAATGCTAAAAGTTGCTGGGTTGTGCAGTGTCCTGTGGGGGATACATCATTAGAGCAGCCTGTGAGCAGGAAACCTTTCCTGAGCGCAGCAAGCCCTGCAGCTGAGCTCCTTGGAGTTTCAAGGGAAAGGGGAGCCTGCCCCACACTAATTAAAACTCTTTTCTCAACTTCTCCTTGGCAAAGTGCAAAGAAATCTGCTTTTCATGCTCAAAGACTAAAAATAAATCCTATTTTGGGTTTCAGAAGCAGCCGTATGACTAAAATGAGCCCTTCGGTTTCATTCATGTTTGCTGTCTATTAATCTGTTCTCCTCACCCTCAGCAGGGTATGACTCAGGGTTTCACATTGTCTTCCTCCCTAAACTATCTTTGTTTTGACTTTACATTTTGCTGTCTGACGCAAAGCAGTGCTGAAATCATGACAGTTTGATCCAACCAGCTCCCAGGAGGCTCTTGATCTTTACTGGCTGGTAAATGTAGCACTCAGAGCAGCCGTGCAGAGCAGACACCGATATTTTTACACCAAATGTTGGTAAGCAGATGTCACCGGCTTGTGAAAAGCCTTGAAACTCCATAGAAGAAAATATGTGAGTATGTGTGTGTGGGAGGCCTGGAGATAAAAATAATTTGGTGTTTAAATGAGAAGACATATATTCCCTAATCCGTCGGTGTTCTGCTATTCCTGTGCATTGTACTCAAACTGGAGGCTGCATTGGAACAAGTATAGCATTAAACTCTTACCCTGTTGATTCATCTGCTGCTTTTATGGCTCCTTCCAGTGCAGGTTTCTCTGACTTTGCTGAGCTGATAGATCCCATTCTCCTGCTCTGAGCAGGGCATCTCTGCTGTGGGATGGATCCTGATTATCCCAAGTTTGAGGCATCGAGCGTAGGCCACTGGGCAGGGAGGTAGGAGCAGTGAGGCAGCATGACTGAGCTCCTCCAGAAGTCACTGGAGAAAATGAGAGGCACTTGAGAAGTGACAAAGCCCCAGCAAAGGACTCTAAGCAGGTGCAGCACAGCTGAGCTCCACGTGATGCCAGTCCTGGTGCAGGAGGGCTGAGGCACAGTAGGTGTGGTGTGGTGATTCCCACTGCAGGTCATTGATTCCCATTGCAGGGCACTGGTTCCCATTACAGAGCACTGGTTCCCATTGCAGGGCACCAGTTCAACTCTGCCGTAGTGGTTGTGCTGCCAGCTGGGTAGCTGGGCCAGGATGGCTACTGTGCAGGCTGCTGGGCATACATGGAGTGAGAGCCTGCCAGGGCCCCTCAGCCAAGCTGTCACCTGTCTTTCCACCACCTCCTGTGAGAACCTGCACAGGCTCCCAGGGCACTAAGCAGATCTCAGGAATATGGGTATGGAAACCCCACTGGTGGCACAAGGGGCTGGTGCTGAAACAGCAACACTGGCAAGGTGGTTGGTATGTCAACGCTGCAGAGGTGGGCACACATCCATGTCTCAAGTCTTGCCTAAGGTTCCTCTTCCTAGTTAATTTTTTTTATAAGCAGGCAGCCTGAAGTCTCGAACATGTAAATATTGGGTAAAAATCAGGATTTGGCCTTTTTGATTTTCCTTAGCAAAACCTGTTCTTGAAATGTCCCTTTTGCTCAGGCTGATGTTAAAACTACTTAATCTCATTGCAGCGTGGAATAAAGCCCAGTGATTTACAGCCAGCAGACCCTTGCCTTGACATCCCAGCTTTTAAAGGCCTGTGGCTAAAAACTGCAAAGCCCTTACTTTTCCTTACAATGCTGTATTTATCTCTCTCCTTATGGCTTTAGTAATGAAATTTGAGCCATTTTTTGTGCACTAAAATTAGGGAGGCCAAAAATATTTGCATACAAATATGATTGATCTTTCAAGCATGCAAAATGAGCAGAAAATATCAAGTCTGATGTTGGACACAAGCAGAGTTGAAGTATTTAAAATTAAAAGAATTTAAATCTATATATGATGACTGATGAGCTTTTTCTGAAGAAAGAAAACCTTCTCTTTCTCATTATATACAGACTAAAGGCAGATATTCAAGTCAGATATGGGCTGAATTTTTAATGTGACAATGGCACTTATTCTGCAGGAAATGCCATGTCTGTAATGAATTGTAAATTATTTTTAGTTGCTACTGGAAACAGAGGAGGGGGGCAATAATCAGTATTGACAGAACCCTGCTTTATTTTTAAGCAGTGCTGATCTTTGGTGACACCAATTAGAGGAGGAGAGAGCTATAGCTGAAGTGAAGTGCATAAACTGCAAACTATTTTGGTGTTTAGAAAAGGGCTACAGAAGCCAGACAAATGTGCTACTGCCTGCACATTGCTGCTGGGATGGTCATACCAGCAAGAACATCATCCCATCCTCTCCTGTGAGCAGGGCAGGTGTGGTGGGAGGCAGGTCTCATTGGGAGGCTGCAGTCCATGGACAATGGCGGTTCTGGCCATGGTCCATCACCCCACTGGTGCTGGTGCTGGTGCTGTCCCTGGGCCTGGGCAGAAGGACAGTGATACTGAGAACCATTGAAGACAAGTTGCTTGACTTTTCTGTCTCTGTTAACTTTAGTAATGATGATCTTCCAGCTGGGTATGATACAACAGAGTAGGCTGGAGTCCTCTTGCCTCTGTTGGCTGCAGTGAAGTACCCTCCCACTCCATGATCTCTTTCTTACATGAAGTGAAATAAAAGCTCTTTGAAGCAAGGTGCAGGGTTGACTGATTAACTTTTATTTTGTCATGACGCATGACTAGGCAAGGTAGAGCATGGAACGAGGCAAGCTGTTCAGAGAAATCATTGCCTATATAGCTAGTCTGTTCCCAGGATCCACAAAAGGATGCAACATGGTCAAAATGCACTCAGAAAAACAAGATCATTGAGCTCCTTTGCTTAAGCAGTTGATACTGAGCTAGTTCTAATGCAATTTCCTAAAATTCAGAGAAGATGTGATGTGATCTTACTCTTGTATACTCTTGTACTCTTGTATAAAATGCCACGGAAGATGACAAAATAGATCAAATTTTCTGTTGCATGACTCATTCTGAGGAAAGGAATGCCATACATTCAATATGACCAAAAAAAGTACATCCAGTAAGTCGCTCCTTTTAGGGCTGTGCGGATGCAATCAATCATAAGTGCAAAGTCCAGGTAACATTTTTTGATGTGGAGTAAAATTGACAGCCCAATTGCAGATAGCCTTTGGAAAATTTTGTCCACTGAACCCAGAATAGCCACAGAAGAGACCTAAGTCAAGTTTCTGCCTGCCTTTATGTGCTGTAAGTCTCAGGTGAGTGGTTAAGGAGGATGGAATCTTGCTGATGTGCCAATTGATCTGGGTTGTCTGAAATACACACTAATGCTGAAGAGCAAGGATAGATGGACGGGGCTTAGCAGGATGATTTCATGAGAAATAATTTGCTAGATGTGTTGGGCATTTGATGGCAGAATGAACAAGAGTCTGTTGGAAATGCCTGCAAAGGCATAAGAAAATTCCTGAAAATCTGAATAGAGTAATTTTCTTCTGGTGTTTTCTGTTATTGTTTTTTTTGTTGGTTTTGATCACATTGAGTATTTTCTCCATGGACTGACCAATAGTCTTAGCAAGGCTAGGAATAGCTCATGAGTGGACGATGTTGTCAGTGTCATGATTACTTGAATAGGGAATTCTATTGGAACAACAATACAGTGGTCTACTTCTAGTAGGCAGAAGTTGCAAAGTGGAAGTTCTGTTGCTGGTAGCATGTAAGAGTCAAATGACAGGTCTTTGAAGTCTGTGTATTCATATGTTCAGTATCATTGGAGATTGATGGCCTTTAAGGTCAGGTCAGGTTCATCAATTGCATTTATTACGTAGAGGATTCGAAGGCATGGGAGGGCAAGTATGATTAGGACGATGACAGGTAGGATTGTTCAGACCAGTTCTACTTCTTGGGCATCGACAGTGTTCGATGATAGTTTTTCTAAAAGCATTCAGGTTAGGAGATAAAGGACGAGGCTGCAGATAGCCAATGCAACTATGAGGGCATGGTCATGGAATTCTACTAGTTCTTCTATAATGGGTGATGAAGCGTCTTGGAAACCGAATTGAGAATGGTTGGCCATGTGGGATGATGGGGTGTACTGGGTTTTCACCTGTGATTTAGTCTTGACAAGATTATGTAATAGTTTTACTAACAACCCTTAAGAAAGAAGCATGAGTGGTTTGATGCGGTTGGCTTGAAATCAGCTTATGAGGGTTTGATTCCTTCCTTTCTTGGACTTGGACAAAGGCTGGTTCTTCAAAGGTGTGGTAGGAGGGTGGGCAGCTGTGGATTCATTCAATGTTAGTATTGGTTAGTTCTGGCTGTAGTACTTTGCGTTTGGATGTGAAGGCTTCTCAAATAATGAATATTAGTATGATTACTACAGTTATGGAGATGAGTGAGCCAATGGAGGAGAGAGTGTTTCATAGAGTGTAGGTGCCTGGGTAATCCGAGTATTGTCGTGGCATGCCAGCTAGGCCTAGGAAGTGCTGTGGGAAGAATGTGAGGTTTACTCTGGTGAATATGACTCCGAAGTGGGCTTTGGCTCATGTAGGGTGGAAAGTATATCTGGTGAATAGTGGGAATCAATGTGTGAAGCCTGCTAGAATTGCAAATACTGCTCCTATAGATAGGACAAAATGGAAGTGGGCTACTACATAGTAGATATTGTGTAAGGCAGTATCTAATGAAGAGTTGGCTAATACAATTACTGTTAAGCCTCTGATGGTGAATAGGAAGATAAAGCCTAGGGCTCAGAGCGTGGGGGGTTGTCATTTAATTGTTCCTCAGTGTAGGGTGGGTAGTCAGCTAAAGACTTTAATACCTGTTGGAATTGCAATGATGATGGTGGCTGATGTGAAGTAGGCTCAGCTGTCTTTGTCTGTGCCTACTGTAAATACATGATGGGCTCATACAATGAACCCTAGGAATCCAATTGAAAGCATGGCCCATACTATTCCTATGTAACCAAAGGATTCTTTTTTACTGGCATAGTTTGCAACTACTTGGGAAATTATTCCAAATCCTGGTGAAATGAGGATATAAACTTCTGGGTGGCCAAAGAATTGGAATAGGTTTTGGTACAGGACTGGGTCTCCTCCTCCAGCAGGATTGAAAAATGTAGTGTTTAGGTAATGGTCTGCTAGTAGCATAATGATGCCGGCTGCAAGGACTGGGAGGGAAAGGAGTAGTAGGACAGCAGTAATGAGGACAGGTTAAACGGTTTGGTATTGTGATAGGGCTAGTAGCAATAGCAGTGGCCTTGCTGAAGGGGATGTGGTGTTCAGCCATACAGTTCCCAGCTGCTCAAAGGGCACCTGGACCTTGCCTTCTTCTTATTGCAGCAGATGCCTTTCAGTTTCCCTTCACAGTTGCTGTCATGGGCTCTAATGCAACATTTTGTTTGGCTCTTTTCCTCCTGGGTCTGGTGATGAAAGTGAGCATGTTGGGTGGTATCTGGGATCTGAATAAAGCTGCTGCTGAATAGTTTCAGCACAAAAACTGATAATATATGTTATCCTAAAACTATGTGCGGTGAAGGAAGATCTTTATTTCCAGATCTCCATGTCAACTACAGCAAATGTAACTAGGATAGTCTTTTTGTCTGTGTTCATGGCTACAATTATTTCTACCTTACCGTTCTTATGACAATTTAATTTGGTAACATTTATTGGTTTGGAAGATACATTCATCCTAGGGGTTTTTTTTGCATTTTGTGCTGTAAAAGGTCAAAACTGTCAGGAAAGATTTATTTTTTGGATAAAAGGTATCCTTATTTAAAAGCCAAACTAAAACAACCTTTCTGGAATAGAAAGGAAGCAGAAGGAACAAGCTAAACCCCAGAGCATCAGCTGAAGCAAGGTGTTACATCTCATGCTTTGTGATTTATGGCATGATGGTATTTACTCACTCTAGTGATCCAGGCATGTAGTGCTACCCATTTTGCACTTGGAGAGCTGAAAATGGACTTAGAACTGTGAGGGCATCACCAGCAGTGCCTGGCACTGGTGCCAGGGATGGGTAGTCCCTCTCTGGCTCCATCCCCATCTGGGGGAGTGCCAAGCTGGTCCCAGTCCTGTGCCACAGCCCCTGGCAGAGGCAGAGTCCTGTAGGAGTGGGGGGGCTTTCCCCCTCCCTGTACCCCAGGCCAGGGCAGGGGGCTACTGGAGTGGGGAGAACCATCTCCCTTATCTTTCCCTGACACGCTTCATCTATCTCATGCACACAGTGGAGTGGTGCCATTCCCCCACTCTGCTCCCTTCCCCAGGAGCACCCTTCTGTAGCTGGTCTGGAACTCCTGGGCCTCCCACACCTGATGATGAGGCCACAGATGCCATGAATTGTCCCTGCTCTATAACAAAGCCACAGCTGTGCTGCAATGGCTTAGTCAATGAATAAATAAAAAACTCCAGCTATCCATAGCTGCTGAAAGGCCAATTCCTGCCGAGACACGGGCACAGGCAATGGCTCACACTGACCCTTGTGCACAGGGTCTTCTTCACACTTGGGCTCACACCCACCTCCAGCTGCTGTGTGTCCCCAGCACCGTTCCTACCCAGTAAACCCAGGGGTGTGTCCCTCCTGCTGGCTTGGCCAGCACCCACCCTCGGAGTTGTGGATCGGCTTCTTTCACCCAGCTGAGGTGAGGATCAGCTTCACCCACCACCTGACATGTGGATCAGCTTCACCTGCCACCCGAGGTGTGGATCGACTTTACCAACCATCCGAGGTGAGGGTCATCTTCATCCACCCCCCGAGGTGTAGTCCCTCCTCCCCAGTCCATGGGAGCTGAGAAGCAGAAGAAAAGGCTGTACCATGTCTGCCTTTTCGTTTTCTCTTTTTAATCCCTTTTCCTCCCCTTTATCCCTCTTTTTTCCTCGCCTCCCTTTTCTCGTCATTTTTCTCATTCTATTTTTCCTCTTTCGTTTTCTCTTTTCTCCCCTTTATTTTTCTTTCTCCGCCCTACTTTCTTGACTCTCCCGGTTTTACTCGCCCCGGTGGTTGCCCATCCCTTGCGGTGGACGGGGGTCCCTCCGCCCGCCCCCGGGAGGGTCCCGCGGCCCCGGCGGGGCGTGGCGGGGCCGTGACGTATCGGGCGAGGGCGGTATAAGCGGGCGCTGTCCGGGTGCTGAAGGCGGCAGGAGCGGCGGGAGAGGCGGGAGAGGCAGGAGCGGCAGGTAGGGGATGCGCCGGGCGGGGGTCGGGGAACCTGGACCATCCCTGGGCTGTCTGCGGGGCTCGGCCGGCACCGGCGGGGAACCGACACCGAGCGAGAGGCACAGCGAAGCAGTGGGGCTGGGGCATGCGATGAGAAATATCTCTATAAAAATATTACTGTAAATATTATATATGTATTCTCAGCATAGCTCGTGACTGAGGACGGGAAGCAGAGCGCTCCCGTTAGGCGATGGCGTTCAGTCATGCCAGGTCACCGACATGGCACTTCAGGCACTCAGAGTATGGGCAGAGAGGTTCCCTCGGATGCAGACACCTCCCGACTCGCTTTTCCAGATGTGTCTGTGTGCAAACAGTCGTTATATTTGCTCAGAACTGATGGGGCTTGGGGTTTTTACCCTTCTGCTCACCTCGCTGTTGTTTTGTTCATGTTTTCAGTCCCTTACATGGGGTAAAGGGTTAGAGATGCTTTTAAACAAGGCAAATTTATTGCAGGCATGTTATTTATGGGGGAAAAAATGGAGGAAGAGTGCATTATATGTATTTTTTTTTTAATGAAAAACTGCTGTTAGGTTTTTCCTCAGACTCTCGGGGCAGGGACACATCTATAGGAAAGCCTGTGAGTTTTTATAGCAAATTTTCAATGGAAACATTACAGTCACATCAGAGACAACTGCTGAGAGAGATCGAGAGAAAAAAAAATTCTGCTACCATGGAAACATCCCAGAAAGGAGATTGTTTTTTTGTGTCTATTTTTTACACAACTTTTGTCAGTTTACATCACCTTTGTGCATTTTAAATTGTGAACGCTATTGCCTCATTTTTTAAAGAGGAACTTCATCCACATTTGTTGGCTAAAAGATGATTTTCCCGTTTGTTAGGTGCTAATAGAGGAGAAAATATGCTCTCTATCTAGACTAGCTTCACAATTATCCATCCAGAGGCAAAAGAGCCGTTTTAGTATATTGTCCTTTGAGAGAGAGAGTCTAAAATGTCATCAGTTAAAAAAAAAAACAACCAACAACAAAAACCCCCCACAACGAACTAAAGTCTGAAAGGCTAGGGAGGAGTCCTCTTACCTTAGGGTTATATTTAATGACAAGATCTATGACCAGAACTCAAAGCTTTTAAAATAAATCATTCCCAAATCCATTTGAAAAGGCTTTCAAATATTATCTACCAACAAATTAGAAGTGAAAATTGTCCTAGAGGCCAATGCACAAAAAATATTAAGATTGGAGCCAATGCCCTGTTATTCCTACAAAGGAAATATCCAATTGAACAGTGTCCTTGTGGAACACTAAACTAAACTTTGCCTGGCTGCACACATTTCAATTTTAATGGGATACAGACAGCTCTTGCAAAGGCTGTAACAATCCAAATTGTGTGCAGTGAAGGAGACCGAGTTCCTGGGTTTGTGAGTGGGAGGTGCTTGGTAAGTGATTATGGAATGAACCTCCCTTCCCTCATCCCTTGGAAAGGACAATTTCTCATGTGCTAATCAAACTAACTCTGTTAATAACTGGTCTCTTTGCTGGAAAAAAAAGTCCTAATTTCATTAATTTGCTACAGAAAGTAGCAAATCACCTTTTTTTTCTTTTTTTTTTTTCATGGAGATACCATTTATGCACAGGGCTTGTGCCTTTCCTGTGACAGAAAACGAAGCTATGTGTTGGCTTTGTTTCACAGCAAGTTCAGGTCTGAAGGGTGTGACCTTCTAATCAGCTGTTGAACTAATCAAATGTATCCAGGCTTGAAGGCAGAAGTGTTTGGGGAAATTATTTGCTATTATGTCTGTTAGTTTTCTGAAGCACCCTGAGGGGCGAAAATAGCAGCTCTCTGACTTGACAGTGCTTTAATTATTTAGTTAAGTCACATTATATTAAGAACAAAAACTGAGCAGAAAAATCTACAAGTGAGCTGAAATGAACCTATTCAGGCTCACTTTCTACTTCCAGCAGTGGGCAAATAGTGGTAGACGTAGCTCATTCAGTCTGTCATGAACCACCAATGTCTCAACAGGATGCTTTCACCAAGCCTTAAATCAAAGGAACCAAAATAGCTCAATTAATCAAAGCAGTTTCTGTCTTTATCATCCTTTCTTGTTATTGTGCTTTATTTGTTAATGTAACTGGATCAGAAAAAATTCTAACCTGTCTCATGGCCCAAGTGTCAGTGCCTGACCATCTCCTAGGAAATGACTGATGGCAGTTTTTCTCTGTGCCGTGTGGAGGGTGCCCAGCTCCCTGCAAGGCTGGGCTTGTGCAGCTGTACCTTTATACACAGTTGTGCTGTAACCGTCTTATTTCATTTGGAGGCATATTTATCCCAGTTCTGCTCCACAGTTTATTGTTGACTGGCATAAGCTGGGCAGACATGGGCTTCTACTGATCTATTCTAACTAAATTTGTCTATGGTCATGTTTCTGCCTGTCCTGGGACCTGATTCAATTTCTACTGAAGTGAATGAATGAGCAAATGAATGAAATCACCACTCAAGACCTACTTACTCGAGCTCATTTCCAAGATGGGTTTTAGAGGATTCAGTAAAATTATATTGTACCTTTACAATAAATTAGAGTTTGTCACTCATATAGGGGATCATTGCCCATAGGAAAATGACTCATAGAGTCGTTAACTAAAATTCACCTGTAATACAAATAATGGATTTTTAAAAAAATGAAATAACAAAAAAGGAAGAAATAGCACTATTAGTAATGACAGAAATAAACTTGCAAGTAATTTTACATACCATGTTCTCCACTTTGTCACATTAATTTTATTACAGTCTAAGACCATTCAGCAGTATTATCCTGGCATGAAATTAGATGCCTTATGGAGCAATCTCACAAAATAATTCTGTCTGAAGTTTTTATATTAATATTTTTATCAGCATTTAAATATATGGATACACTGATTTTACCATTTAGGAGTTTCATTTTCATAATCAAAACGACATCTAGATTTCTCTGTGAGCATTTCATAAGTTATATAGCATCCATATTTTGTACTTTGGTACTGCCATTGAAAAATTAATTTCCATAAAGTACGTGGAGCATAGAGATAAGAAATTTCTAGCATCACTCGGTTTCCTAAGTCTGTCTCCATGTGTTAACTGCTTCTTTTTTTTTTTGCTTTTTCTTCTTCACTTAAAGGAAATATTTTAAATATGGCAGAAACTAAAATGATCCAGCCTGGAGCAGCCTGCGCTCTCACCTTTTTCTTTGTCCTAATCTGTTGGGTTGATGCAGCTTCCTTCCAGCAGCATCAGCTGCTTCAAAAAGATCCAGACTATGTAATGAAAAACTTACAAAGACTCCCAAATCCTGATATGATCAAAGCATTGGAATACATAGAAGACCTTCGCAAGCAAACTAACAAAGGAGAAAGCAGCCCTGATTACAACTCTTATCAAAGTGTCCCATATCTCCTGCAACAGAAGGAAAGTACGGATCAGGTTCACCTACCAGATAATGTAAGGGATTCTTTGACTGAAGATGAGTCCCAATGGGTTAAGGTAATGTTGGAAGCCTTGCGGCAAGCTGAGAAAGAGTCAAAAATTGGCCCAAAGGAGAATAAACCTTATGGTCTAAGTTCAGATAACTTTCCAGCTGGAGTAATTGATGATTATGAGGCTTACAAGTGGCCTGAGAGGTGGCAAAAGTATCTCAAAATGCCACTTGGGCACTATGAAGACAGTTCAAGAGACAGCCCTTTCAAGCGTACTAATGAAATTGTGGAAGAGCAATACACCCCCCAAAGCCTTGCTACGCTGGAGTCTGTGTTTCAGGAGTTGGGGAAGATGGCAGGACCTAGTAACCACAAGAAAGAAAGGCTGGATGAGGACCAGAAACTGTATACAGATGATGAAGATGATGTATATAAAGTGAATAACATTGCATATGAAGATGTGGTTGGAGGAGAAGATTGGAATCCCATAGAAGAAAAAGTGGAAAGCCAAACCCAGGAAGAGATAAAAGATAGCAAAGAGGAAATTGATAAACATGAAGAGGAGATTGACAATGAAATGAAAAGATCAGGGAAACTCAGCTTCCTTGAGGATGAAATAAGAAGAGACAGTAAAGATCAAATGTCAGAGGATGTTTCAAAGCTAATGAATTATTACCTGAAGAGGCTAATGGGTAGTCCTGGGAGTAGGAGACTAAGGACTGGAGGAGAACTTGAGGAAAAGAGAGGATCAACATTTTTGGATAAACAACTTGATCCTCAGTCTATTGCTCAACTGATAGAAATCTCAAGGAATTTACAAATTCCTCCTGAGGATTTAATAGATATGTTGAAAGCTGGAGAAAAAAAGCAGCTTCAGAGTGAAAGGTTGGAAGCTGAGCAGGAAGCAGAATTCCCAGAAGACCTCGATGAGATAACTGAAACCAATCTAGGACAGAGTGATATATTTAAAAATAATCTGAACTCTAAAAACGGGTACATGAAGCAGCCTCTTATTCCAGAAAATCTACCTGAAGACCTCAATATTGAAGATATTGTCAGTCTTCTGGGAAATGACAATTTAGCTAATCAGAATCCCTCCTACTTACTCAATCATCTTAATCAAGAAAATGATTTGCCAAGACTGTCTTACATTCCCAGAAGATTGAAAGGCCACCTATTTCCTAAAGCTGCTTGGATGAACGATTTGGAAAGACGACAAATAGAATATGAGAAACTGAATGAGAAGGATGAAGAACTGGCTGATTATTTGGCAAAGGTGTTGGCAAAATATCCCGAAGTAATCAATACAAACCAGATGAAACGAGTCCCAGCTCCAGCTTCTGAAAGCAACCTGCAGGAAGATGATCACCTGGAGCAGGCCATCAGAGAGCACCTAAATCAACTGGGACCACAGGAGACTGCAAAGTTGGCTTCGCTCAGCAAAAGGCTTTCCATGGCTGGGGAAGCCGATGACACACAAAACAGGCAGTATCTGGATGAGGATATGCTAGCAAAGGTGCTAGAATATCTAAAACAGGAGAAATCAGAGCTTGAAAGAGATCACATTACCAAACGAGCAATGGAAAACATGTAATTGTTCCCCAAATACTATTTCTCTTCAATGTGTTGACTTCTATCCCAATTCAGTTGTGATTTATTCCTGCTCTCCCACTAAACAACCTATGGTAGACTACTTACCATTGAACAGTCTGCATATCTTTCTCAGAGCTGTTATATTGTTTATTGATATACTTATATGTTATAAATTATGGGGCAAACAACCAATTGCTTCAAGTGTTTTAAGAAAAAATTTAATGATATCAAGTAAAACCATAATATGTAAACAAATGACCTTTGCATTGTTAATAAAACATGATAAATGAAGAGTGATGATTATAATTTGAAATTTTTAAGATTAATTGGATTATTTTGTTACTGTCTGTAGTGTTTTTTGTGGAGTATCAAATAAAAAATAAAGCATTATATATATAGTTTTATTTACAAGGCTTTTTCTATTCAGTGTTTTATTGTTGATGAATAAATTATTTCTGGACAATGGACTGTGTTTCTTTGTGACAGTTGATAAAGTTGTACTGACTGGAAATGTACTTTTACTTCTACAGGTTCCCCTTCTGAAATATATTATTTTTCCTATAGAATAAGTTGGTAGTATAAACTTTTGGGGTTTTGGGGCTGTAAGAACACCAATTGGCATTATCTTTAAGGGCAGTGGGTACCTGAAGAGCTTGCTGAAGTCTACCAGGGCAGTAACTGAAAACTGGGACCCACACAGTTAGTAAAGATACATCAGTATCTCTTGGTATCAGAAAGAAGAGGATCTGTCCAGCTAAGATTGACTCTATGATGAAGCTCTAAAAAATACAAAATTGAACCTTCATATGTGAGTAGCAGCAGCTATGAGGAGCTCTGATGCAGCAGTTGGAAGCTCTGCAGGCAGGTTCCTCTCAACCTGTCACAACGGTGACCACAAAGAAAGAGCCAGGCTCGCAGGCATGGCAGGCAGGGAACTCGCCTCTAGGGAACATAATGGGGTTTGTCTGATAAAAATATTATTTCCCCTTTCATTAAATGACTATTACATAAGTACACAGACTACCTTTATTGTTCAGTACACTACTTTGGACACTTGAAATGTCTGTTGAGCTCCTGTTAGGACCTTCAGTAGATGGTCTGGAAAGGTTCTGGGTCTTTTACAGTAGGAAATGGGCTTGTGTAACTCTGTGAATCAGACATGGTTTTCAGTAGGACAGCTCATTTCCAGCATTATAGTTTAAAAGTGGTTTTCCCTGTGGTATTCTTCAGCAGCTCATCTCTGCTAAGTAGGGTAGAGATGATTTTTGGCAAAGAAATGTCTAATCAAGCAAAGTACAAAGGCTGCAGAAACGAAACATCTTCAGTGTCCCCACTACGCTGAGCAATCATAGCTGACATGAGATCACTCAGAGTTCTTGCTCTGGGCCACACCAAAATCCTTCCATTTCCAGAGTTAATTTCATGTCTGTTTTCTAAAGAAAGACAAACCTGATGTCTTCTGAGATGCACTTGCTTGTGACACTGGGAACTTGGAATCGCTTTGTTTTATTCTAAACAAAACTGTATTTTTAACAGATATTATTTTTTATCACCTTGATTCCTAACACTTTTAGTCTCCATATTCCTAATACTGCTCCTACAATACTCATATTCTAGAAAAACGTCTTCAGTCAAATCAATAACATTTAATATTTAAATATGTAATATGTAAAACTGAGGACAAGTAGCAAAACCAGAAGTACTGAGACTTAAATAAATGTTTGCTGTTTTCAATGAACAAGTTTCACAATTTCACATTTGCCTTCCAAGGCCATGTTTAAACAGAAGATTTTACTTACTCCTCACATTGACATGCACAGACAGCATACCACAGCTCTACTCCGTACTGACTTGACAGGTACTTTGTTTTTCCAGGGCTGTAGTTGAATGCTGGAAGGGGTTCTGCAGTCAGTGTCCCAGAACTGGCTGTGCACTTGCCTGGCTCTCCTGGGCATAGTGAGAGCACCTTCTCGCTGCTTCATCTCATGCACCACATGAGGAATGGTTTGCAATCTCTGTGGAACATCACTGCCTGAAGAGTTTTGTTGGAAAGTCTGACTGCACAGGCTTCATTGCTGTCCAGGGACAATGGCCCCTTGGGAGCAGTTTGCCATTCCATGGTTCAGCTTGGTGAGAGACAAAGGACTCTGTGATTATGACACAGAAGTGCTGTGGCTCCTGCAGCCTCCCAGGCATGGGGATCTGGTCCCCTGGCAAGGTTGCAACCTGTGTGCTGCTGCATGGGGCTGACACTGCACAGCAGCCCAAGGTAGCGCAGGGTCTCAGGACTCACAGCTTCACTGGAGGCACATGGTGGTGGCAAACACGCTGTTTAACATGCTTAGTAAATACCATCATGATACCAGACTAAAAAATAAAAAATACATTTAGCAGGACTTGAGCAGACCTCACTGAAGACAGCAATCTTCTCCCTGATTCTTGCACAGATCCTGAAATGTCACATTTCCTCTGTCTCAGACACTCAAAGCATGAGCAGTGTGTCAAGGAGACACTGTGTTGTCTTATGTTTCCTTTTCATAGCAATAGCCTTAAAGCATGAGTGTGTACGTGTGCCCTCTGCTCCGAGTTTGGAGCAGATAGTGAAGTCACCCATCAAAGCTAACACCATGCACCACTCCTTCTACCACCCTAAAGGCATATTGTTGATCTTGTCCTTGTGGCTAAAATACATAAATTCACTGGGCAGTGGGAGGAAGCCCAATGACCACCCAGCAGCATCATAGCGCTGAGGAAATGAAGGTGAATATGCTTATAAGTGGCAACCTTCATTTCTGTTTTGTCCTAAAATTGCCCTTACATGGTCTCTGCCCTAGCCCAGCCAACCTTACTCTGGGTCTCTACACTGCACATTGATAAGGACAGATTCTGTTAGACACTGTGTAGAAGAGGAAATAAGCTTTGGAAAATTCAAATCTTGCCATGAGTAACTACATCACTTTGTAGAAGACCACCTCATTCACAATGTGTACAAGCCACCTGCACACCTTGTACACTTGTACACTTGCCACTTGTACACTTTCTTGTTTGTGATTCATCTTCATAAACAGGAATAGGAATGTTGTGCTTGAAACAACAGAATTACACGTATAACAGAACTACATGGAAGCTTCAAGCTGATTTCAAGCTAAAAATTGTCATCAATATCCTTTCCTCTTCAAAACAGAAAGTAGACAACTAATCTCCCTATGAAGTACTTCATGTCTAATAAACTCATTTCCAACTCCATATTGAAATTAAATGAAATGAACAAATATTAAATAGGCAGCACCCTTTTGGTAGCTGTAGCTGCCTCTTGCTATGCAACCAAAGCTCCTGCAGAAGAACAGATAGTTACACCTGAAAATGCAAGACAGTGTTACCCAAATGTACATCCTATCATGAGATCTGCTTCATTAAACCACTCCATAGCCACCCCTGCAGAGAGACTGTGTACTGCTTAATTGCTCTTAATAGCCACTGCCGCTTCTGATTTCATTTGTCTGTGGTTTATGTTTTCCTTATGGGTGTAGTGGGACAAACAGTCATGTTGTTAATAATGCACACAGAATGCATAATCCATAACAGATACACTATCAAGCTTATTATTATAATTATATACAAAATAAAGTGACCACCCAGCAATTTTTTCTCAGGCAAAGTAAGGAGCGGATTTTTAATTCCTCCTTTGTGTTATGACTTGACAGCATCCCAGATGCAGCTGGTTTGTACTCTCTGTCTATCAGTGGCTTTTGTCCAGCATAGAAAATGTTTCTGCTCACATATTCCTCTTAAAACTTGCAGTAGGCTTTATTGTATCCTCATATTTAAGGTCCTCCAGAACACACAGATTGAACAGAAATTCTGCATTTTATCCGAATACAGCAAGATACTGAACACCTCCCTCAAATCCTGAGGTAGTTCTTTGTACATACATTAGAATTCATTACATTAATATCCATAAGAGTTAAAATCTTTTTGTTTTTCCACTGATTCATATGCTACTGCAAGTGGTTTGTTTACATCTGCATCTTGATGGCTCCATTATTTTGTCAGCTGGAGCTCTTAAATGAGAACACTTGTTGATTCAAAAATTAATGTAACGAAATTGCCTCATCTGGAGAAATGAGACTGCTGCAATTATTTTCTTCTAAAAGGGTATTTCCACATTACAGTGGAAGGGGTTTGAATTGCCTGTAATATGACAGTTGTTAGTGTTTCCTAGAGCACTTTACAAGACACCTCATTTTGCAGGAGAAATGACATAAGCAATCTATGATTTTCTTAACCTGCTAAAGGACAAGCCAAGGCTGGAGCACTGATGCCCTGAGCTGTGCTTTGCCTCACAGCTCCACTGTGCCATTCTTGCTGTTGCTAACTCATGAGAAGACTCACAATTCAAACCTGCCTCTCCAGACACACCTTGCACAGCCCAATCTTCCATTAGTTCAGGTCAAACATGGCATTGTGTGAGTGGAGTAGTTTTGTGGACAAGTGATGTGCAGTGACGACTGCCATGTGGGAGCATTCTCTGGAGCATCCCGTACCTTCCCTTCAAGATGCACAACACCGATCAGTGGCTATTTACTACATGATGCATAAATCTATCCAGACACAGCTGGATGCCAGCTGCACTCTGCATTTGTTCAGCTACCCAAGTGCCTCCAGAGAGGTTGATCTGAGCTACAGGATCTCCAGTTAGCAGCAGAGGGCAGGTGCAGAGCCTCTAGTGCCTAAAGTGGAAGGGAGAAGCCCTGAATCAGAGCTGATTAGCTAAAGAGCTACGTTGTTCCTGACTTTTGGATAATTCAAAAACATTTGAGATCATTAATAATTCATTTGCAGATATAGCAGAGCTCTAAATGTGGCTGATTAAATGCATTTGACGTTTCTCTTGAGAGAGGCTGTTATTCCAGGAAACCACTTGGTATCTGCAAATGTCTTGGAATTAGCGTACTCAAAATTACAGGTTCACTCACAATGTTTTCACTTGCAAAGAAAGGAAAGTGACCTCTGATTCAAAATCTAATGTACCCTGGTGAATAACTATAGCACAATTATTTTAAGTTCTCCACAGCCATTCAGCAGATCTGCTGTGTAATGACGCGGTCCAGTGTGGAGAGCTCTGCCTTCCTCTACTCAGACAAAAATCTGCACACAAATGAGCCAGGAAGGTCCCACGCACCTGGGGAAGGAGAGCTTAAAAAGTGGTTGTTTGGCAACTCCCCAGCTCCTACAATTGTTGCTCTGTGATATGCTTCCCAAAAACCTTCCTAGCATCTGCCTAAAAATAGAGCCCCCACGTGTTATCCTGTCAGAGAAGCCAACCTCTCATGGGGTGCCTTGGTCCTCTGGGTTGGATGAGCAGAATCCAAGATGACCTAAAAGAAACAATGAGCTTTATACCACCTTTGTGTCTCCCTGATAATGTCAGCAAATCTTGGTCCACTGAATTTGTTTGGCTTCATGCTTAAGTTAGAGTAAATCTCAGCATTTAACTGTGGGGTGCATTTTGTGCCACTCCATTTAAATGCTTAGTGAGAACTAATCATTTATGCAAATTTGAGCACATATTTTTCAAGTGGGTTGAGCACATATTTTTCAAGTGGGTCACCCACATCAGGGCTATTTCCCTACTACTCTGCTTAGTGTAGTCACCAACACCAGGACAACTGATCTGCTGGAGACAGTGGGATCCTTCCCTGAAAGAACCTTTCTCAGAGTCACCTTGGTAAAGCCTTTTTGGTTTATTTTCCTCTTACCCTAATTTCATGCCAACACACAGAAAGGAGGGACTCTGCATCTGTCTTTTGAGATCTCCAGGTGAAACATATGGTTACTTTTTATTGCCTTTTAAAACTCTTTCCAAATCCATATTTCCTTTAACTAGATCTTTTTTTCCTACCCCAAGGTTTAGATTCCATTTAGTTTCACATTGTAAATCTGTTGACCCTGAATGCAAAAGAAACTTCCCATCTCCACTTTTCTCTCTCCTCTTTGACCTAAGAGAAGGTGTGAGACTGCTTGGATGAGATGCAACATATAATTTCTGCAAGGAACACATTTTCTACCATGGCTGCATGTTTTGCCACCTGCTAATAAATGTCACAGCAGCACAACAAACCACCTAGGCACTCCCAGCACTTGTACTCCAGTATTAACAATGTCACAGCTGAGCAGGAACAGCATGTACAGACAGTGAAAAAAATAAAAATAAAAACAAAGATAAATCATTAAAGGAGATTAACCCAAAATTCCTTGCTTGTTATTTATCTGGCATAACCACAGGAGATGTATTAAATCCCTGCTAGTAAATTTGGAGATATAAGTGTAATCTACCAGGAAAACTGTTTTCTTCAAGATTAAATTTGGTCAGGTGCAACACAGTATCAATTGATTTTTTTCCTTACAAATGTGAATGCAACAAGGTGTAAACTTTCTGCTAATGACAAGCACCTTGAAAGAGGCTGTTCGAAAAAACCCCAAACCAAAAACAAACAAAAAGCCCCACAAAACAACAACAAAAAATAAAAAACCCCACCAAACTAGAACATTTTATTTCATATGTAAGTCTGTAACTACCACTATATTCCACCAGTTGATTTAGACAACAGAAATGTTACTGGGCAAACTCATAAGCCCTGCAGTCTCACCCATGGCCCCAGCCTTCACTTTCCTAGAAGCAATAGTCAGATTGAACTTTGTTTACACGTATTTTTGGCTTTCTAATTTCTATTTAGAAACACACCTGCCCCCTGGTTCTTTCCTCATCAGAGTGCATGGTCTGAAGCTGCTGCAACCACAGTCACACGAACCTTTGGGGATGGCTGGGGCACAGTGGTCGCTTTAATGCCACAATGTTCTCTCTTCTGTGATCCTAAGCCTCCGCCTTGTGACAAAGGAGCTATTTCATCCAAAGGCTCTTTACCTGCTGGGAAAAGCTCATGGACATTTCTATTCTAGAAGAAAAATTACTGTTGAAAATGATGTGACTATGAAAAACTTTTGAAAAAAGGAAAGTTAGGAAATCCTCAAACTTTCTTATTTGTTACTTTCTTACTTGTTACAAAAGTACCGATTTTGTTTTATTTTATGCTGTTTCTCCTTTGCTCCTTTTAGAGTCAGCACACTGTGCTTTGCTGATGCTGCACAATAGCTCAAAGCTGCTGTTGGCTTCCCCTTTTGGCAACACCTTTTGCATCAGTGTTACTTACGTCTGACTCAGTGCAGGTCAATCTAACAACTTCACACAACTTCTGTGTTGTATGGTGCTATTTGTTTACATGCCAATAAATTTTGTGATAAGCCACGTAACAAGGTTGTATTTAAGCTGAAGCTTATCCCTGTCCCAGAGAAGATATGGGGGCAGAAATCAGAAAGCCATCCTCCACCACGGACAGACCAATGCTTGACCAGCGCTGCCTTGACAGCCCCATCTCCCCCTGCTCAGTGTGGGGAAAGTCAGGGACATCAGTGTAAATACTTTGAGACACAGCAACAAATGTAGAGCTGAGACATACAGTTTTCTATGTAGTTACACCACTTTACATGGGGAGACACAGAGCAAGTCTGGTTTTCTTCCTTTCAGGTTAGTGCTATATGCCCTCTGCGGAGCTGATCACTGCTTCATGCATAGATGGCCAAATCAGACTCCAAATCTATTGGCTCCAAACGAAGATGTTATTTACAGGTTCCCATCACCCATTCCCACCTGCCTTCCAAACAGGCTGAAGTATCAACTCTGAAAGTACAAAACCCTGTTCAGGCACAGAGATGAGAACAAAGGGGATGTTAAGTAGTTTGGACATTAAAAAAGGAGTAAGATAAATTGTGGAAGGCAGGTCAAGTCCATGAGGAACAATATTTTGACAAAAACCTTCCAAGAAAATTCTGAAGTACAATCAGTAAAATCAATACTATGCTCAAACACCTTTTCCCATCCATCCAATCCACAAGTAGGCAGCCAGAAAATCAGATAAGCTTTATTTCATTAACCCTGTTAAAGTCAACATTTACATTTTTAACTTAATACTGGATGCTTACCGAAGTGCTCTTCAAAGCCAGGTGATGAATGAGGCTGGGGAGGCCTCCCATCCCTGTCACTCAGTTACCACCATGTGCAACGGAGAAGATAAATGGTAATTGGGAGCCTGACCATGCTGCAGACTGATGGAGCTGTCTGGGGAAAACGGGACTGCTGATTGCCTGCAGATCCACATTCCCCTGGGCAACCTTAGGCTTTGGGAGCCTTCTATCTTTGAGCTGACACTTCAGTGGTTACTTTCTTGGCTAACTCATTTGTTAATCAGGTTGTGTAATTTCCTTTTCTTCCATTTACCATCCTGCTGACTTAGCTCAGCGAATGAGTCAGTAAGCTTGGCTTAATCATCTTCATTATAAATTCTGAGTCTATTTCATTGCTGATAAAGTTCTTGCTGACCAGCTCCTATAGCTAAAATATCCAGGATGGAAAAAAAGATGGGACTTCACCTTTGGCTTATGGGTATTTTTTAAAATTAACTCCTGTCCTATAGGACCTTTCCAAAGAAGCAGCCAAAAGCTGCACCAGCAAACTGTTCTATAAATATGAAAAGGATGTGACCTTTTAAAAATACATACTTCATATATCAAACTGCAAAATAAAGTAGAATTTAGTTATCTTATATCAAGGCCATTGAGACATTTGCCTTTTTCCTAAGGAAATTACTTTGCGTTGTAGCTCACCTTTTATAATGCACAATTTTCTGTCTGTGAAATTCATTATCCAGTACTCGATCTCCTCGATAGCCTAACGCTGATGTCCTTAGGAAATTACTTTTTTAATAGTCTTCTTGAAGAACATGTGTTTTGTGGCACCTGAAAATAGATGTACTGTAAATCTAGACTAGATGCATATTTTACCTATTGAGCTGTACATTTCAGGAGCTGTGGCTTTCTATGTATGGAGATGGAAATAGATTAAACTCATTTACCTGACAAGATAATATGCTTATTTGTCCTCCTACATATCCTGTGAGTATAAAGTTGGATTTATAGCTTGCCCTTTTTACTTTACATCTTTCAAAAGCCAAGGAACAGGGAATGTACTACTTTATTAAGACCTGATGGGTGAGCACAGGAATTGTAGAGATATATCCCTCTTGTAACGAAGACTATTGGGATGTACAAAGCAACAGGTGCTTTAGTTCAGCTGTTGCTACAGACAGGACCAAAAAGATGGAAAGTGGGCAAGGAAGCCCCTGCTCGACATTCATAGGTTAGGAATGAGGTCTGGGGGACCTTTTCTGCTACCAGATCTGACTTGAGCAGCAGGAGATGGGACTTCAGCTTGACTTTCTCACAAGGAAGACACCCTGCCCCTGGCTAATCAGTGCTTCTGCTACTTATCCAGGTTTCCGGTAAAAGAAACTGTAGCCAATGATGCTATTCTCCTAAAAATATATGACCTTGGAAACTGAGAAAAAATTTGGCTGCCTAAAACTGGGCATCTACATTAAACCAGCTCATCTTTCAAACTTCCTATGCCTTGGCAAAGCTAAGAAAATGTTGAAAATATTGGGTTTTGCTTTTCCTTATAAATGGACACATTGTGTACTGGCATAACTTTCTGCAGCTCTGCTGACTGCACTGCGTACAGAGGGTTTGACCGTCTCAACAAGCGATTACAAAGAGACAAATTATTTCCCATGTCTATGTCCTGTTTCAGTGTGTGACAATTACAACTCTGGAGGAAATCAGTCCCTGCCCGGGACAGTTCACCTCCTCTCTGTGCCCCAGTGAGCAGCAGGCAGTAGACGGCTGCCATGGCATGGGGACATGACTGTAGCAGGACCACCTTCCCTGACACAAGAAAGAGGAGAGTCAAAGGATAAAATGTCTGAAGTCTCTTTGAAAATGCAGGTGCAACACACTTTCACAGGGGCACCCTAGGGAACACTCACATATCTGCTTGAAACCCACTCACTAAATGTTTATATACCTTGTGTGAACAGGTAGGGTCCAATTCTCCAGTCCCCTGCAGGGCCTGTGCCATTCCCACTGCAGCCCAGAGCAGCTGGGCTACCTCGGGGCAAGCCTGGCATCTTGGCTAGGGAACCTCACCCTTGGGTGCTGTGCAGGTGGGTAGCTCTTCCAGGGGCCAGGAGCTGCTCCCAGCTGTGGTGGGCAAAGCTCCCCCTGCCCGTCCCTGTCATGGGCAACTGCCTTTGGGCAGGGGTTTACTTCTTCAGCTTCCTGACTACCTAAGCCTGGGGAACACAGAAGGTAGTGGCTGGGGCCACTTAAGGACAGATATGCTTATAGTCTATCCATGTTACATTTTCTCCAATGCTTATATGAATCAAAACATTAACAAACTCCAAACTCTTCATTTCACACAACACAAATTTTTATACAACTCTTGTAGTGTTTTTTAAAGCTCTTCTATAAAATGAAGTACAAGCTGAAGATAAGAACCATCTGAACATAAACTGAATTATATTCTCTTCTGAAAATTCCCTGTCTGTTCAGCTTCTGAGGGTTTTTACTTTTTCAGGGATCTGCAGACTGCTTTACTCAAATGGGTCTGTCATTTTTCAGTAAAAATATTATCTTGTTTCAAGAAAAGAAAATATCATCCTCCTCTTTAAACCTAGAAAGCAGAAAATAGGATCTTCTTCCCAGTTTTTCTGTCACTGACAGCATCTGTAACAGGCTTTCTGCATTCCTTCTCACAAGAGAATAGTGAAGAATTAAATATCTTATAAATGTGTTGAGAAATAACTACAGCCCAGTGCAAAATATTCTGCATCAAAAATAAAGTATCTTTCTATCCAGGGAAGTATTTTGATTTCAGAAAATCTGGCAGGCACCGTTACTGATAACAGCATATTGCTGTTCTGTTCCCCAGAACTAGTCAGTGTGCTTTCTTCACCTGTAATTTGAAATTTGATATAATTTTCTACTTAGAATGCTGGGAGAGCAGTTCAACTGACTTTTAAAGTTAATTTCAGGAATTCAGTTCAATTTAGCAAGTAATTTGCAGAGCCCAGTTCTCTGATGGCAGCATGTTTTTCTGCCCATTGCAGAAAGCAGCATTAGTGACCCCACATAATCTTCTCTAACACAGCAGGCAATTTTAAGTGAATATATTAAAGTGCTGAGATGCCAATTAGCTACTGTAATGCAAATCATTCTTTTATTTATAGGGTGGTTCTTCCTTAAACCTGAAGTCACTGTAGCTCTTATGCTATCACCGAGTCATGAGACAAATGAATCACAGAGCCAGGTTACTGCATCTGCAAAGAGAGTTCTTGAGTCTAACCTGATGTTACAGCAGGAGACATGTATACGTGTGCATGTATCTGTCAGATGAAGCGATTCCCATGGGACTTTCTGGTGAAACATCCCCTGCGTGCTCACAGGGCCAGAGGGCAGGGGCTGCGCAGGAGGCACAGCCCCTGCTCACGCAACCAGCCACAGCTTTGGGTCCACGGAAGGAGGACACATCCATCCCCTTCTCTGCTCTTGTCAAAGGCCCCTTTAGGTGAGTTCACCCCTTCCTGGGTGCTTCATCAGCCCCTCCAAGCCCAGACCCAAATCCCATCTCACTGGAGTGGGCAACACAGCCAAGTGTACCTATGTTACCATAGAGATCCTTATCTGGGAAGCTTGTCCATCTAATCCTGCTCTGTCAAACCGGTCCAGTTACTGATCTCCGTGTTCCTTTAGAAAGCCAAGTCTTCAATGTGGCAAACAGGAGCCAGCAAAGAGGAAAACAGGCTGTATTGTCTTCAAAGATGGATAGCTGGAGGCTTTCCACAAAAATCTGGAGGTTTTTCCACTGCTGTTTTCTTTGCAACACCTAAGATGAAACCAAATCCACAGGGTCAGCTTTCTGCACCACAATTCAAGCTTTTCCAGCAGCTCCCCACCCTGTTCCCCAAGAATACAAGCTCTTCTCACCCATGACTCAGCACCCCCAAGAGCTGCTCCCCCATTTCAGCATGGGCTTCCCATGCATCCCACCTGCACTAGCGCTACCACCACCACATCTGGCCTGCTGCCAGTTAGAAAATGGCATCTGGGAATCTGTGGGTACTACAAACGATCCACAGCAGTCCAGGAGGGAAACAGGTCCATTGCTGGTCGGCTTGAACATACAGTGCTGCAGTCCACACTGACAGCAGGAAATGTCTGAGAGACCACAGATTGAGTGAGAGATGACGTTACACAATGTACACATAGTCAGAAATAAGCTCATAGGCTCTTGGTTGAGGTCATACAACACAATAAATAGAGAAATGGGATTATAACTGCATCAGCTTTGGGCTTTTCAGTTCAGATTCTCAGAGTGGAAATACTAAAAGTATCAACAAGTACTCTGGCCAATTAGTTACCAAGTATTTCTGCAATATCTAAAGCAACTTCACAAGTCAGAGTATTTGCTGTTATTGGAAAAATACTTAATTTTCTTACATCCTGGTTTCACCCTTTGCAGAGCTGTAACACAGCCCATTATCATGTGCCAGCTCCACCCTGCTAATAAATGCCTACAGGGAAATTTATGGCAAAAATCCAATTGCACTGAGATCAGTGGAGGCCCACCATTGCCAGAAGTATCTCCTAGACTTTGTACTGGTCTTTAGAGACCACACCTATGAAATATGTCCTGTCTCTAAGGCATAGCTCTAAAGCTTCCTCCTGTTTCTAATCCTGTTTCCAAGCTTTTAAATCTTGTGTTAAAATTTGCCTTAACTGGGCATTATGTTCCAAACCCTTTCCACAGATCTAGGAAGGATTTCATTATGTTCCTACATTTGAAATAGAAAAATTACTCAAGTTTTTGGTAAAAACAACATAGCTGCAACAGGACACTTCCAGCTACCCAGTGGGAGTTGATCAGATGGCACAGACAGTCCCAGGACTGGCTCCTGGGAATCTCTCCACCTGCAGCTGGGAAGGTACAAGTCTAAAGGAGGCTCATTAGAAAGCAGCAGAACTGAAAGCACCAGGCCTTTGTGGCCACCTTCAGACACTCCTGGCAGCCATTTCCATGTCACAACGTTTTCCAGCATGTGCAGGGGCAGACTGGTACTGCATCGGTCCTGATGAGGTGTTGGCTCCTGTTGGCAGCAGCAGCTGCCTCTGCAACATTAGTCATTCATGCAGGCACACGCAGAATGACTTGGGGAACTTAGGAGAGACAGCAGCATAAACTGTTCTTCAATTTCTTATTTTGTTATCTCTGTACGTTTGGTTTGCTTGCTTGTCTCCTGTCTCCCAGGCCTGATCTCAAGAGTAATTTTTCTGCAGGGCTGATTTCTTTCTCAAGGACTATCTGCCTTTCCCAGGCTGATTGTGTGAGTGGAAATGAAATTCCGTTGAAACAGATTCATTAAAAGAAGATTAGCAGGATTAGTTAAAGTATAACTGGTTTGTGCCTTCTTTGTTGAATGTAAATTGTATTACAAACAACAGAGCCAAGGACCAGCCCTTCTCTGTAAGTATCCAACATCCCTCCCTCTGTTCTGGCCCTGTCAGCAGCTACTTGACAGTAAACCTTACCTGCTGTAAGGTTCTGGTGCTATACAATCACATGAACACATTAAAAAGGACTTCTGTGGCAAGAAAAAATTTTGATCATGCACAGTGCAGCACTGCTTTGTTTCGGCATGGTGAGCTGGGGGTCAGGGCTCTCACCAACACAGCGCACCAGCCAAAGGGGAGCTTCATTTGTAACACACCCGAGCTGTACAACTGTTTCATGGCATTAGTCAAAAGACATAGGTATTTCTAGCTTCCCTCAGATTTTTACAGCTGTTTTCCAAGAGCTACTCATACCACTCTCTGAATTGCTTGGGTGATAGTTTTTCCACCTTGGGGCTCTCTGAGAGATTTTGGGATTGCCTGTGGTACTCAGCCGTGCCCAATAAAAAACCAAGCATTTTCCCTGGAACCAGAGCTGGAGGAATGTCAACAAGTCTCCAGACTGGGCAGAGGCACTGTGAGGTCCAGCAGTGCTTTGAAATAAGGACAGGAGAAAGAGCTTATCACACCCATACTCTCCAACACATCCCTGCTTCAAGCGTGTCTCATGGACTGCTCCTGCTGTGTCCAGCCAACCACACTGCCACAGTGCTTTCTGCCACTGTCTTGTCCCTGGCAGGAGAAGGAATGGCAGCAGATCCCCAAGCTCCACAACAAGAGAAGGGAATGGAGGGTGTTTCATTATTTGGGGACTGGAAGAGTCCAGGCCTAACCAGAAGCTATGGATCTCACAAAAAAAAGTCTTCCTGACTGAATTGTATTTTCCTCAATTACACAAGAAACCACCCCACTGTGGTTAATGCTAAGACAGGCTTTAGCTCCCCAAGAAACAGCTGCAATCTTCCCCTTTGCATTTTCTGCTGCCTGCTTTTGTTTCCAGCTCAGGAAATTAAAAAAAAATAGGAAAAGAGACAAACAACAGCAGAGAAAGAACAAGCCTGAAGTGAAGCACATCAGGTCAGGAAGAGCAGAGAGAAGGCAGATCAGGAGCTCCTGTCCTTCCCATCTCAGAGCGCATGAGCAATCAATGACATTAAAAGCAGCAAATACAGAGCTGATGGAAGAAAGGACTGTTTCAACTGGCACATAATTAGACAAAAGAACTCAGTGCTCTGGATGGGCATCCAGTGTAAGGACGTAGTAAGGTTTGAACAATTAGCTGTGTAACAAGAATAGCAGTTTTAATAGCTAACATTCTTGTGTGGAGGTGATGTAACACAGCATCCAGTTTAAGCCAGTCAGGATTAGGAGAAAGACTGTTAGAAATATGTGCTAGCCATAACAGCTGAGAGTGAGGCTTCCCAGTCCTGCTGGAAAGTGCCTGGTGTGCCCTGTTTGCTGAAGATCCATTTGACCAGATGGACTGTGGGTTTGCCATGCTATGGTAACACTCTGCTCTTTTCCCTGTTACATTCCCATTATACCTATGAGCACAACAGTGGCCATGAACCCGTCCCACTCTGCAGCTCTCCTGCCTGCGCCACACACCAGTGTCTCTGGCTGCCACCTGTGCACCCACCTTTGAGGAGGAGAACAAATCAGAGTGTTAAAACACTTAGGACAGTGTTTAAGAAATAGATTTCATTACAGTATATGCAAAGTCCACTTGCAGCTTGAGCACACAAGGAATTTGCTGCTGGAGATAATGAGCCAGTTTTCAGCAGCGTGAATCTACAGGCTGCTTGTAGAGGCTCATGGGCTGTCAGAGCACAGATCATTGCTACAGAGTGCTCTGCTAATACTGTAAACAGTGATGACATTTAGAGTATTTTTTAACAGAGGGAGGAGATTTAAGTCATTTCTACAGTAATATCTAATAGGGAGTAAACCTCTGCAGATAAACCTGACAACTCTGGCAGCAGTCTGTAATGTCTTTAAGCCACATCTTTAAATTATGAATAATGACTATTAAAAAATCATACCACTTAGTTGTGACAAACATCTCTGGGTAAGATGCTGTCAGAATGATTAGAGCACAGATCATGAATGCAGTATCTGTCCTCATCCCATGGAATAGTTCATAGGATCAGCACACTATTATAATACTTTATTGAACCTCTTAAACCCATCATCCTACCAGAGCACACCTATAATAAGAATTTCTCACAACCAACATTTAATTGAACAGTTTGCATTTACCCCAACTACCAACATTAAAACGAGATGAAGTGAGAAACACACCAGCTGCACCTCCCACTCTTCACAGTGTCCATGATGGCCAGTGTTCTTTTCTAGCAGATTATTTCCCTTGAAGAAGCCAGCTGCCAACATATCAAGTTCATCTGTTTTGAACATAAACTCTCTCTAATTCTCACCTGCTTAGTGGGCTTTGCCATAGAAACCTTCCTTAGCAACAGGGAGGCACAGCAGCAGCAGCTTCAGCCAGGGACATTCATGAGGCAGCCCTGGACCCCCTGCATGGCACTGCGCCTTGTGCCCTGCCTCTCCAAAATACCTTTTCCAGCAGAATCAATTATGGGGCAGGAGGAAAATGGCTGCATTGGAAAACTGTTTTGGACCACTTAAAAATCTTGTTTTGATTAGGTTCTCTTGGCCTGGTTTGTGACCCAGCTCACCCAAAGGAAACGCTTTGCACCTGTATTGCACTGGTGTGCCAAGCATGATTTCTGATGTGTGTGGCCATGGGCGCAGGTGCTGACAAAGGGAGTCGAGAGGAAAGTGGGGAGGGGATTAGAGCTGGAGCATCTCAACACGGGCTCAGGAGCCATTCTGCTGAAGTGAGAGAGAATTAAGTAGAATTGCTCAGGCCACTAAAGACAGCACCATGAGCTTCAAGGAGAAAGAATACCCTGAGCACAATCCCATCTTGCACAGTCTTTTGTGATCCTCACTGGCCAGCAAGCAATGCTCTCTGGTGTATCTAAGCCTAGGGGCAGCACTGCTCTCTGAGTGATGCTCAGATGCTCTGGCATCATTCCTGCCACCCTTTTCTGCTGTATCTTGATTTAACTGCTATTTCTTCTACTTTTTAGAAAAATCAGCATTTGCCTCTCTGATGGCAGGGACACTGTAAAGAGAAAATCAGTAGCTGCATGAGTAAAGGGGCATTCCCTCAGCCCTGTACCATCACAGGCAGATGGCAAGCAGAAATGCAAGCAAGAAAAGCTAGCACTTTCAACTCCTAAGCAAGCAGCATCCAAGCTGTAAAAGAGGTGGTGAAGGATCAAGGACAGCATTGTTACTGCTTTTGCATCATCCTTCCTCCAGGCCTGTGCCTTTCTGTTCCCAATAGCTTTATTTTGGCAGGCAGATAAAGCGGGATACCTTTCTGTGAATTTTCCACTTCCTTCAGGGAAATAGCTGCTGCTCTGCAGACAGGGGCAAGTCAGCTCTGCCTGTGCTGCAAAGCAGATCTAAAGTGGAAGTGTCTCACCAAGGGGAAACATCTCAGCACAGATTCAGAGTCAAGCTCAACCCAGTGATAACTCACTTCCCTTGCAGAGCTTGCTTGCGTCCAACCATCTTGGAGGCCAAGTATCCTAACAAAAAGCTTCCCACCTCATCCTCTCTGAAGAGACAGCACAAGGACAAGACTCAAGTACTGATACAGGCACTAACCACCACTTCCAGCCTCAGGAACCTGTACCTTTATCCTTCCATTCGCTGACTCATCCTGTCACAAACACACCAAGCAAGCCCCCTGCTGCTACCAGCATTACACCATGACTCACCGGTAAACCTGCACTGCTCTCACTTCCAATCCTCCCTGCCAGGTTTTTCATTATCTGCTCTGCTGCCTGTGGGACAATCATCTCCGGGGAGAGCCCTGGTGGTCTGCAGCTCAAACCCCCTCTCCCCTGCTCACCTGTCAGCACAGGACACAATTAACTGCAGGCAGTTGACCTGAATTCACAAGCCTGGCTTGTGGGGAAGAGGGAACAAACAATTCATCCTCCTTGTCCTATGCAGTAGGAGCAAATACTTTCATCGTTATGGGTCACTAAATCTGCAGAACTTTTATTACATATGCAGGAAAACACTTTTGTGTTATTTTTTGTATGCTAGTTTGGTTCCATGTTTTAATATTTTCTAACTTTTATCCAGTGACAAACAATTCTGCTCTTAGATGATAAAGCAGTTGTTTATGCCTCTGACCAAAACTCTGGTCCTGAGAGGGTTTAGATTTAGCACATTCATTCAACACCCAGCTGGGGAACTACAGGCTTGACTTATATTATTTATTTGGTATGTTTGATCTCAAAGACATTTGAAAACTTGATTGTATCAGAGGCAGCTATTTATAAAGTCTGTTTCCCATAATGTAAAGACACAAATCTAAATTTTTAGATAAATGGTTAGTGAATAAAATAAAGGAATCTAATGGGTTTTATTACACATGGAAGTATTCTCACACAGAGCTATGAGTAACTACACATAAAAAGTTCATGGAAATATCAAACATGCTAAAGGTTAACAGTAACGTAGTTTTCACCATCAAAGAGGTAAAGTTTCAAGACTTAGGATATACTTAACAAAAAATCAAAAGGGAACATCGTTCCTAAGAGGTAAACCACCACCTAAATAATGGTAAAGTATCAAGACTGGGCAGTGCCTAATTGGTTAGGGCTAGGAATTGGTTACTGGCACATGCTCAGGCAGCTTCATTTGGGTGCAAGTAATTCAAGAAAATGGAACAGCCTTCAAATCAGGTTTACTCCCTGGGTATTCACATGCAGGGCAGGTAATCCCAACAGATACTTGTTTCTGCAGAAGAAAGGAGCTCTGCAGAGCCACATGTGCCAATGCCAGCACTCATGCAGGAAACCAGGCAAAGGCTGTGCAAGGGACAGACAGCAGAGAGCTTTGTTTTCTGCAGACAGGAAAACTCCAAGGACTTGGCTTATCTACAGAATGAAAAAACCTGGAAATATTATCCAGCATAATGCCTATCCTTAGTGCTTTATTCTGATCACAGCCTCCTGAAAATATTTGGTTTGGTATTTTTTTTTCACCAAGAAACATAAACAAAAAAGTGTCTTGCTTTATAAGTGCATTTGGAAATAACTTCTGCTGTTTTAATTCTGATAAAAGAAAAACACATTACAGCTTTATTCTTTATATTTTTTTCGTTCAAAGAAAGAATAATTCCTGGTTTGTCTATTAATTGTCAGGACAAAATCTCCCCTTCTATGAGTTCCAACTTTTCCTTTTATCTTATTTTTTTTTTCATCTCTATCACTACTAAGTTCTCTGAGCTTGCAGGCACCCAGAGTATTGGCAATGCATTTCTTCTTCAGTTTGGCAGCCATAAAGAGCTGTATCTTCACAGGGGAAGGGGAACAAGGTGCGTTTTCCTCCTTCCTCTTTTATCTTTTGGGTGTCCTGTTGGAGCACTGCAGAGAACAAACTCTTGCAAGCAGATGGCTGAAAATCTCCATGCAAGACAGGAGGGATCCCCCACTGCCTCTTCAGGCCTCACACACTTCTTAATCATAAAGTAAGATGACCTTGGCTCTCTTAACACATTATTTTCTGCCAAAATTATGAAACCAAATTAAGTTTCGCAACTGGCTGCAAGCACTGACTTCAATTTGGACGGCTGGGAAAATTCACAGCAACCTCCAGCTTCCATGCATGTGGTTCACACTTTCTCCACAGGCTGAGTACCAAATAAACAGTTCAGCTAGGATTCCAGTGGAAACCTCAGCAACAGAAAGCAAGCAGAAAGCAAATGGGGTTCATGGATGAAGCTATTTACCCCTATTTATCTCTCAATTTTAACCCTTTGGAAAGGAGGGATGGAAATCACAGCTTGATTCATGGTGGCACTGATGGGGCTACAGAATGACTGGAGCACATCTCATGCTGGATGATGCTTGCAGTGTCCCTCGTATGCACTAAACCCAGTGATAAATGAGACTGTCACTCCTTGAAGATTATGATAACTAGACAATCACACTACTAAACAAAAAATGCACACTGCTGTCTGCTTGACTTCTTCCTGCCCTCTGCATGACTGTCTCTCACTCTTTCTCAAGTACCATTTTATTCAGACAGCTACAGTTGTTGCACCTGCAAGCAGCAGAGCAGCAAAGCACCCAGGCCCTGTGTGCCATGGCATCAGTAGATAGGCCTGGAAAGAAGTCTGCCCTCTCTGCAAGAATTTCTTGCTCCATACCGGCTCAATCCAGTCTGCTGCTGCTCAGCACATTCAGCAAAGTCCATCAGCTTCTGCAACATGCTGGAAGGGCACAGGCTTGCAGGAAGAGAGGTGGTACACACAGCCCCGAGCCTCTGTATTGTACACAGTGTTTGATGAGGCAGTTAAACTGAGCAGTTTGCCTTGGAAGGATCCAACAAAGACCAAAACTCCCCTAAAATTAAATGGATCTATTAAGTACATTGGGAAAACCAATTTTCATGTCTGATTATTTTTAGACGCTCTGTTAAAGATAGGAAAAACTTCAAGAGCCACACTACTCCAAAAAGCTCTTAAGAGCTGAGACACCAGCACAGCTCTTCTCTAGACTTCCCAGAGCAATAAAAAATTGCAGATCCCCTTGTCACCCATGTGCCAGACCTCCCTAACCAGGCTGCAGGCAGCTCTGAGATAGAAAATGTACCTGACTAGCCAGGAGGCTTGCTGGAAGGGGAAAGTAAAACCTAAAGAGCACTTCAAAATGGAGTCTTCCTTCAAAGAGCCCTGCTGGAGGACCTGAACCTTCTCATGTTTTCTTGCTTCGTTTGACTGTTTATCGTTAAACTATTCATTGAGCCAGATTGACACAACAAGCTCTTTAATGGAAAAGAATTTAGCCTGAAAACGTAAAAAGGAAAAACATAATCTTTCATGAAGAAAACTTTGATGTATCTTAAAATAATACATTTTCAGAGGTAGTTATATATTCAACCTTTTTTCCTTCCTTTGGGCTTTTCAAGACTTAATAAATCTATGAGCTCTTATTGACCAGGCACAACAGGTGCATATATTGGAGTGTCTCACTGGAATCAGAATGAGAAGACTGGCTCTGAAGTCCTACGACTGCTGGAGTGCCCTGCACAGGGTCACACAGGAAAGTCTCCTCATGCGTCAGTAAGTCCAGGAAGCTCTAATCACGGAAACATCTGCAAAATTTTCAACCAGCCTAATTCTCTATGAATCAGTGAAACTTCTGATTTATACCATCAAGGACTTCTCTCAATTTCATTAGATTCCCAAATCCAAATTGAAACACATAAGAAACTTTCTTGCTATCTGCCGACTCTTGTTATATAGCCTGCATTACCATAGTATTGGAGTGCTCCATGATTTTTAATATATTTATGCTCATAGCACCCCACTGGGATGGAGAAATGTAGCTTTTTCTTCCTTTTATAGACTAGAAACTGAGATAGAGAGACCAAAGAGTGTGATTCATTAAAGAATACAGGACTCATAAGGACCAAACTCCAAACTTGTAAGACCCTCAGCCTCTAAGTGTTCTTCAAAATCTACCCAGTCCTTTGGCAAAAATTTGTCTTAAATTGTTGGTATCATCATCACACTTTTTCATATCAGACTGTTGGAAAAATCACTCAGCAGAAAGTCAATGCTCAGAATATAAAAGAAATCAGATGTTCTGAAATTATGAAAGCAAGCCAAATCAGAGAATCCTGGTTAAGGCGATGTGACATATCCACTTTATTTATCCTAACAAACAGGCCTCTCTGGACCATGCAGAAGTCTCCAGACTCTCTCTCTTGGCATCAACAGCACCCCGGCCAGCATGAGTCTGTTGGAATATTTTAAACTTGCCTTACCTTCTCAGACACTTAGTGGGAAAAACTAAAGAAAGTTATAGCTGAAAGGGATATTATGTGGCTGTGTGACTGTCACGTAATGGAACACTCTCTCTGAGCAATTTTGTGGGTTTTATTGAATAACTCAAGAAAATTTAAGCCTCCATAAAAGGGTAGTGAAATTAAAAAATAACTCTGTTACAGGAAGACAGGTCCCCACATAAAGAATGCCAGAGGTACATTTATGAATGTATTGGAATTTTAACTTTTCCAGAAATATTTCAAAAGAAGTAGGTTTTGTTCAGATATCCCAATTATTTAGTTCACAGCACACAAGTTCTGAATGTTGTGCACACATGATCTGTAACTGCATTCAATATACAAATGCCATACAAACCATAATGGAAAGAAAAATTAATGTTCTAAAAACTATTCCCAGACACATAAGGCAAGGGATAAGAAAACCTTTTTTACACATCAAATATGTTTCCTTGCCACTATACCTACACCTGCCTCCACTCATACACTTACCACTTTAAAAATCAGACTATTGCCCAAGATACTCCTGAATCCAGAGCCAAAACATAAAAGTTACATACAATTGTTGTTTTGGTTTGGGGTTTTTTGTTTATTGTTTTGTTTTGTTGTGTTTTTTTTCTTTCAAGGGGAGCATTACCATCAAAACATTCAGCCTTTTACCCCCATCTATCCAGAATCACTGTGGCAGATCTGGAGAGCCAATCTTGACCGTCCTGCCTTCCAGCCCTCTATTTGACCAAGTGCTAACAGAAGATATTAAACATGCCACCAAAGATAAAAGCACTGAAAACACACCCTGAGACATGGTATCCAAATTTAGGGACTATTTGGTTCTCTAATTTATTTTAGTTCGTTTATTTTTCCTTTTTAAAGGAAACATCAACATCACATCTTTCTCAAGGTGAGGATTCTGTGAGTAGTGCTATTGTTAATCTTGCTGGGGAAAAAACCCCAAGTAAACAATGACAAGCACAATTCAGTTCTCACAAAAAAACCAAAACAAACATATACAGTGGCAGGGAGCCAGCTTCTGATCTCATTTGCACTGGGGCAAAGCCATGGCAACGGCACTGCTGAAGCGTCAGAGCCTCTCCTGCCGTAAGGGAGATGGGCAGCCAGCACAGCCTCTCCAAACAGGGGTTTGCAGCACGGTGCAGGCAGCCTCTCTCAGCAAACGGGAAAGATCTAGATTGGTACTTGGAATGAGCAGCAATGTGCTTATGCATCACAAAAACGTTTTCCTGTCTCGTTTAGGCATTTTGCTGTTAAGCTTTTCAAGTAAATTCTAGAAAACCCTCATCATGGTTTGAATAGGCTTTGATTCTGTATTAGAAGGTTTCAGAAATCTGTTTCCCTTCTTCCTTAGGAAAACAGGCCATGAGACACCAGGGTACTTACTCACTTGCTTCAGCCAGATGTCAGCAAGACTTTGCCAGGTGCTTGCCTGCAGAAAGAGGTCAGGGTCAGCACTACTGCCCCCGCACTCCACAGCACAGCTGCCTGGCTAAAGTCACCACACTGAGCCATCAGGGTGCCCTGCAGATCAAGCATGTTCTGTCTTGGGCAGCAGCTGGTGCCAGCTGGGAGATGTTCTGGGGAGTGCGGTAGCACTCGGTGCTGAGTCAGACCGAGGGGGAATGACTCACCCAGAAACGTCAATGAAAGACAATATTTCTTCTCTTCAGGCTGCCCTTGTGCCTTGTGTTGCTTTGTGCTTTCCATCCTAAAGGACAGAGTCCCTTTACACCTTTCTGGACAGCAGCTGAACAGCTTTCAACAGCACAGAGTTTCAAAATGCTGTTCTTTCTCAATGTTTCTCTCATAGCAGATGCTTTGTTCTGTGCCTGACACAAGACACCATGTGCCATTGCAGCACAAAGTGCAGCAGAAGCCGCAAAGAAGGCAAGATGTAAACAAGCACCAGGCTTGGGAGGGTAGATTGACTGCTGGAACAGCAGACAGACACAGGACAGCCTGGCTCCCGCTTTTGCACAACACATGGATGCACAATTGTCCTCTTCCATCTCTCTCCAAACCACCCAGTGACATGCTGCTTGTTCTACGTATGAAGCAGGAAGAGTTGTCAGGTCATTAAGTACATGTAACAATTATGTAAACATGTCTAATTGTTATTTTTCATACTCCATGATTTCAAGAAATTGAGATTGTTTCACAAAGAAAATGCAAACACTCTCAAGAGATGCAGATAGTGTTGTTAACGGGATGCTCCCTGCCCCTTGCTGAGGGGCCTTGTAGCCTCTCTATAGTCAGTGATGGGCTTACCTTTCAGGCTCTTTGCTCTTGAGACCTTGCACATACTTCCCTGTGTTTTGAAAAGTGCACTCACATTCATCTGGGTCCATCTTCTCAATTCAAATCATCTTCCAGGCTTGTGAAGGTGATAACTATATTTTGAACAGCCTCATTACATCACTACATAGCATTTGTTCACTGTGCTTCCATCTACTCAAATGAGGGATACCATCTGCAGACACAGTAAGAACACAGAGCTACATAAGAAACAGAAAAAACAAAACTTCTGTCATAAGCCTACCAAAACAGATGAAACACCTCAGACCCACACTAAGGTATTTATCTGGCATCATTTCATGACCATTTTACTTGATAGGTCTACAGAAAAATCTTTAATTTTTAAGAGCCAAGTGTAACTCAGGGACTGAAGAGTGGGCAACTACAAGTTGACAGTAATTCAGGACCTAACACCATTTAGGTTAGAGACACCAAATGTCAAGGCTTATTTGTGACAATCCTAAAACCTGGAAGTGCTCCTACCTTTTTGATGATATTGGGAAGTTACTTTGCACCAGATTTTAGAGGTGCTGCAAGGAACAAGAAATTTGCTTGCATATTTTTATCCAGAACAGAGGAAAGCACAAAGCCCTGCATCCCCGTTTAAACTGTGGCAGTAACATGTACACATGCTCCATAGCACAAGAGATCTCTAATCCTTCTGTGACAGGACATGACTGGGTATTCAGGGAATGTGCTCTTGGGCCCTACACTGACACTGAGAGTTTACTCAAACCTGGCCAATCAGGGGAGGGAGGAGAGAGTGTGACGTGCTTCTTACATCATCTTTTCTTTAGTCTGCTCTCCTAAATCTCCAGATTTTCAAGTGTTTGCTCACTGTGGGTCACACCTACCCACCAGCACATCATTGGGATCCAAAGAGATGCTAGTGAGTGTCTATGTATGCCAGCATTTTACTTAGAGAAGGAACAAGCAGTTGACATTTTAGTGGTATGGTTAGCACCCATAAAAACTCTGCATTCTAAGAATAGTCACAAGGAACGGAAATATGGAGTGGGAGCTTATAAAATATTATCAGTTTTGTCATGTCTTGGAGAAAAGCTTGCCAACTGGCCTCATTTCATCCTTCAAGGGTATAGTAAATGCTGGAAAGTAGATTTTCAGAGCAGTTCTACTCTAGCCTCCTCAGAAATTTAAATAGTTTCTTATTGCTCTCTCTTTGAACAGCAAAGCTAGTGTGTCACCAGAGGTAAAAATTCTCAGGTTAATTAACGAATTAGCTAATTCATTGGCCACCATACTTCAGTATTTAAGTCCAAAGCAGCAGTATTCAATTGTCAACAGACCTGACCAGGGTATAGCATGTGTACATTTGTACACAGGATCCAAGAAGATTAATTGGCACTGTAATGGATGAATAGTAATTGGCATTGGAATTTGCACAGGTTCATTAAACTCAGTTTTCTGCAGATATGGGGTGGAATTTAAGGGAAAAGACAAACATACGGATTTTTATTAGTTTGAGGGCTGTTGGCCACAAATGGCACATTTTCAAACAACAGTCAGAATTTAAATCCAGATTTACTTAGCTCCAAAGCAGTGTCCTTTTCCTGCTGCCACTTGGTTGGATCTCACGGGGCTGACCCATTACCCATTAGGCAAATTGCTGGCTGCCAGGCAGCCTTGCTGAGCAGCCTTGCCAGAACAAGGCAAGGCACCTGCACTGCATCCCAGCACTGATGGCTACCAGTCTGCAGTCCTTTGTTTCATCAGTGCCGGCACAGATCAGTCAAACCTGCTGGTTCTTCTAGGTACTCTAAAACTTAGGTACTCCACTTTCATTATTACAACGTACACATTCCCTTAGGTCTGTAATCTTAATCACCCTTCTAATATTGTGCTGCTGTTGTGGGATTTAGGTTTCTTTACCACTTTTGTTCTTATCTCTGCTGTTCAGAGCGGGTAAATATTTTTGGATTGATCCAAGCCACTGTTCTTTTCCTTTGCAGCCTAACACCCATCTCTATTCTGTGCATCTCTCTCAAGAGAGGATTAGATGGTAGATTTGCCTGGCTTTTGCCCGACAGTTAGGTAAAGATAGAGCAGATGAAAGAGCTATTCAGCTGAAGTGGCTTCTCCCTTCTTCTCAGCGCAATGTGCATTTTTCTCATGACTCCTTATTTCTAACCTAAAGGTCAACCCCTGGCCCAAGCCTATGCTGAAAATAAGGTATGGCCTAAGGGAACATAAGCTTCTCAGGAC
The DNA here is from genome assembly GCA_013396695.1 of Sakesphorus luctuosus. Taxonomy (NCBI): domain Eukaryota; kingdom Metazoa; phylum Chordata; class Aves; order Passeriformes; family Thamnophilidae; genus Sakesphorus; species Sakesphorus luctuosus. The sequence goes on from VWZD01008227.1 coordinate 1,116,195, forward strand.
CCATACATCTACATCTGCTCATTCTCCCAGCTGCAGAGGGACACACACATAGAATAAACAAGGCATAGGTCCACCCTGTTTGCATCTGTAAGTTAAGCAACACAGATCACCCTGAAAAAAAATCCCAACAAAATAGCAAAGAAATTAATTAATAAACCAGTTTCACTATGGTGGCACTGAATTCACAGTAAGGGAAGGAAGCTTTTGGGAAACAATTTATTTTGATAGGAAAATTCCACTTCCACTGGGAAGCCTAAAAGATCAGTTGCAAATTCCAGTTAAGATATTGTAATGAAGATGAGCTAATATACAGCAAGGTGTGAGGATATGATGATAAAGTAGTAGACTGTGCTTTCAAAACAGTGCAAGGGGCATTTGTGGGGAAAGCTTATGATCAAAGGTTCAGGAGATTACATGATGCAGTTCAAGGCACTGGAAAAAAAAAGCAATAAGGAAACAGCCATAGTTATTTTTAATTCTTTGCTCTGTTTATGAGCTTTTAAGTGCTTTATAGATAGTACTTTAAAAAGGGGTTTGGAAACCTGCTTTGATTGCTGGAGTGGGAGAAAATCACCTTTAATTATTATTTCATCTCCAACTAAGGCTTTAGACACTGTTTCAGAGGAAAGGAAGTGCTCAACCTATTCTGAGATACAAAACAGCTCACCAAATCACCCTAAGTGGGACCATTTCAAGTTATCATAAAATCTTACAAAGATTTCTCAAGATTAAGAACTTGGTCAGTGAGAAGAAAGACACCATGAATTTCCTGTCCTCTGAGACACAGGACAGCCCTGACAGTGTTCCCTAGGATGGGGTTCTTAGAATATATACTGAGTATTGAACACAGCCCCTTCATGGAGGGCTGACCACACACTGCATGCTTACCACAATATCCTACTTTGAATAGCAAAATTATGCTCCTGCTCTGGAACCAACCCAGCCAGGAAATTAAGAATTTAGTTGCTACTGGTAGATGTACATCATTATTAAACTTTCCCTGAAAATATCAGATTGTCTATTGTTATCTTAAATAATTCTGCAGTTTGAAAGAAGTCCAAACACAGCCGAGGCAGTTAATTACCCACATAAAGTGAAGGAACACAGTGCTCTCAGGTAGTTTCCCATAATTCTGAGGTATTCAGTAACAAACTGGAATGGGCACTCATTGCTGGATTTCTAAAAAAATCCCCAACCCTTCAGATGACAGAGAAGATACTCTGAGAGGAAAAGTAAAACACACAGGAAAACAAAGGAGAGTACCAAAAGTCAAGTATAACATGTAGTTTCTTACTCTGCTTGAAGACAGTCATGTTTAATGCACAGCTCATCAAGCACAATTGTCTCACTCTCTTTGGAGCACTGCACTTTCCTTCTTCTGGCAATGTGGGCTTCTTCTATTGCAGATCCCTGCATTGCAAGATGGCCCTTGGTTTCTTTGTTTCATCTTGAAAAACAAAACAAAAAGACGCTCCTGTTTCCTTTAGGAACTATTTTGTCATGCGCATTTTGAGGCAAATCAAAACATGCAAACTCACTCTAATTTAATTTTATATGGAAAACTAACAATAGCTATTCCTGCAAATATGAAGGGGAGAAATAAACTGCACCTTTTTCACGCATGAGGATATAAGAAAGACAGGCTAAAACTAGAATACCCTTGTACAGCTGTAGATGTGCATATGTCCAGATTTCAAACAATTTCGTAGGTGGGATTCTTGGCTAAGCTCACTAGAAACACAAGGGCAAGGCATGAAGGTACAGAGGAGGGTCAAACTTTTTGTAATTCTCTAGCCAGGAAATCATAGAGCCATAGAACTATTTGAGTTGGAAGGGACTTTAACAATCCTCTAGTTCCAGCCTCTCTGTCATGGGTGGGTAAAGATTTCAAAGGCAACATCTTATTTAACAGGATAAAGGAACAAATAGGAACCTCATATGACATGCTTCTGTTTTGTCTGCCACACAACTATTTTCTGTATCTCCCTAGGTAACTGAGAGAGCAAACTGGCAGATACCTTCATCTCTGATGTGCCAAATCCCTATCAATGCAGAAGCATTAAATTCTGCAACACCACAGAATTAGAACTCTTAATAATAAGAAACAGAACCTAAATTGTAGCTCGCTTTAAGGCTTTCCTCAGATCCAAAAGCATGGATCCCTTTCATTCATTGCAATAGGAACAGTATGGCTTTTTCTTTCAGAAAGATGATTTTTTGTACTATTACTGTGTAACAGGATTGATATTTGTCCAAATCTTAAGCTTAAAGGCAAGTTATCTTCAGAGATATTAGCTGTAAGTCCAGGAAAGATAGTGATTTGGAATTCAAACTCATTTTTTTTCTTTCTGTGTTGTTCTCTTTCCTTCTAAAACACTGTTAGTCTGCAAAATGCACTTCCCAAGGGGTCACATTGATATTAGAACACCACCTTAACTGACCAACATCGGTTAATTTCAACACCTACATGTCATTCCAGACCAGCTGGGAAACATGTCTGTAATATGCCTCTACCCAAAAGATTAAAGCACACTTTGACCATAAAGGTACATATTCCTTCCTATTACTAGAAATGTTGTGACTCTGTAGGAAAGTAAACATCACAGCGTTATTAAATTTCTACCTCAAGGTACAACTGTGAAGAATGGGTACTTAGCAACCAGAAACAGAGGAGCACAAGATATTCCACGCTAATGGCATATTTTGCAAGGAACTACAAAAGCTTGCATCAACCTGTAATACCTAGGCCAATGCAACTAATGTCTGCAAACAGCTCCAAATTTGTATTGACAGGAAAGGACCAAATCTAAAAGCCTAGCGTGTCTGACAAATATAAGTCAGCCTCCCAACTTCTTTGACGTTTTTTGTCCTTACCACAACCCTTTTCCAATCAGATTTAAGTGAGCAATCTCAGTTTTAAAAGGTTGGTTCAATATTTATTGGTTGGTTATTAAGGTTGAGGAGTCAAGAGATGAGAATGCTAATTTCTGCAAGCAGATTGCCTGACATTTCAACAAGATTGAAAATTCCATCAAAATGGCACATTTTTCTTTGTGAATCGTTCATGTAATTTCTCAGGCATTAATCAGCAGAAATCAATTCTGAATGACAAAATAAAAACAACATCCTGGATCCTCTACACCATGTCATCCAGTCCCATTGGAATGTTCATGCAAAGGGGAGTACAGTTTATGCAGCAGAAGACAAATCCAACATAACCTATACAGACCTCAGATCTGATTGGGAAAACTGTATGGGAATCTGCTTAAGAGAGCAGAACAATTCAGGGATGCACCTAAAGGACCAGTCACATGAAGCCACCATGTAGGCATAGGAAAAGGAGCAAATGGGTTTGGGCCCAGGGGATCTGACTGCAACAAGCTATGTCTGTGATTTCACTAAGGCAACATGAGGTATGGAAAAGGAAGGGCTATTGTGGTCTGTAGGCTTTGGAACATCACGTGTCAAGTGAGCATTATCACATGTCAGAGGCAGCAATGTTGCAAGACCAGCCCAAGTTTCTGCCTGTTGCCAGAACAGGGCACATGAGTTGGTCAAGGCACTGGGACATGAGACGACCAGATGAACTGCAGTACTCTTTTAATGACAACTTTTTCAAGCTTTGCTCAGCTCTCAGAACACTCACCTTCTCTTCCCTTGCTGCCAGCAGGTGTGGACCCTGCCTTCTTTTTTTCCATCTCAGAACCTTCAACCACATCAAACTAAAGTACATGGAATTATGGGGGAATACACCTCTAAGTGTGTATCATTCAAAACGTTATTTAATGAGTCTACTGACTTGTAAGGAAACTGCAGCCAGAGGAAATAAAGGCTTATAAGGCATCTTACTGATTGTTCAATAAACAGACCTATAGCACCAAGATGTTTTCTCTTTACAGGATCATCATCGTGCTGGGAATCACATATAAACCAGCCAGCTCCACAGCTGCATTGCAAAAAAGGAGAAAACTGGGAATGCCAGGGGGGGAAATACATCAGATTCATAGATGAGAATAATCTTAAGGTGAAGCCAATTAGAGACTTCTAGAGGCTTAAGCTGAAAAAAATAAGCTTTTGAAAATGCTCCAGAGTTTCACGTATGTGAAATGTTGAGGACTACTGTACTCTTTTTCCTTGAAGAGTATTTTTCCTTTCCAAGATCTCCCAAGAAATGTGTGTGGTACTGAAAAAAACATTCAGCTACCTTGGACATGAAAAAAAAAGGGGAAGGAAAAAAATCCCGACAAACAAATACAAATAAATAAATAAATAAATAAATCCCCCCCAGTTTTAAAGTGCTTATTAATTACCAGAAATTGTTCCCTTCAGCATACCAACTGTACAGTCTCTTTCTGTTATTTGGAAAGTTTTGTGTTTCTTTTGGTGGTTTTTCCCCCCCCTTACAGTGTGATTAAATATTGGCTGTAATTTACAGAAAATATGTTAGCCTGGAGTTCCTTTGAGTGATGAAACCTGGGATGCACATTGCATTCCTGCCGTGCCCTACTTTCAATATCACATGGATCTGAGGGCAGCCTATCACCTCCCCATGGACAGTTTAGATAAAATCCCTCTATTGTCCACGAACTAGTGGCTGGTTTTCCTGGTAATGCCTTCTCCTCCTGCTCTACACGTGCATCTACATAGATGTTTTGCAATGCATTACAAAAGGCAAGGGCTGGGTGCCTTTTGAGTTTTGTCCTTCCTTTGGAGCTCCATATAAGTTTAAAAGGAATGGAGGTAGCCTTGTATACACCCCCAGATACATATGTATAGTCTAATTATAGGGAAAGGTAAGTTACATGCCTATGCTAAGTGAGTCAAAGCTCAGTTATAGGTCATGTTTGGTGTTTCAGTGTTTTCCAGGATTTTTTTTTTCCTAAGAGCAGAATTTGGTTAAATTTTAACCAAAGTACAATAAAAAGAATGATCATGACTGAAGCCTGAATATGGTTTCCTCAACTTCTCTGTTAAATCTGCTAACACCTTCAGGAAACTTCAGGGAAGAAACCTCCCAAACTTAGAAAAGGGCAAAAGAAGCTGTTTTGAATGAAGAAACGGTCAGCTATTTTCTAAGAACTGAATTTAAAATACTTGTGTTGGTCCATTTCCATACAGCCTGTGGCATTCCTGGGATTTGTGAGCTCCCTCTCGTGGCCGCGTTAAAAATTCTGGGCTGTTTTTTGTCACACCGGCACTGGCTGCAGATTAATGCGGCACAAAAGGGCAGTTTGTCGTTCTCAGAGGCAGAAATTGATTTTAATCTCCTCGGTAGCTAAATGAGTCACCCGAGTTCCTGCTGAATCACCGTCACAACCGGTGAGAGATGGATCTTTGCTGAACGTGGGAGATGGTCAGAATTCAGAGGGAGCGCCTCGGGGAGGCAGCGAGGGAGGTGCTCCAGTCTGGGCTCCTACAGCTGCAGGTTGGTATGGCGAGCACTGCCTTGGATGCCATCGGCTGTGCTGCTTCTCAGAACAGCCTAAGGGCAAATGCTGTTCAAAAAACGTGAGCTGCCATTACAGTCTGTAATTTCAAAGCTGCTCCAGCAAAGATGTGCAGCGTGGCAAAAGTGAAGGGTGGAGATGACACAGTGACCCCTGTGCTGCTGACCCCGGCAGTCAGGAGAGCTTGGCGAGCACCAGCCCGACTTCTATGGGCCAATTAATGGGTAGAAAGAAAGAATATCCAGCTACCACACCTGTCTGTAGAACAGTCTACAGGGAAGTACTGGGTCAAGACAGCAGCAGAGAGATTTGCAAAACAAATCTTCCACCAGAAGCTCCAGCGTTGGGAGGCTGGATTGAAAACTACCTTTTTAAAAATAAAAGGTCATATTGTGCAAGTGTATCATATGAGTTCTGGCAACGGGTGCCTTTTGAACTGGCAGAACACTATTTACAAACTTATGATATCAATTTGCAGACAGTCATTAAAGGCATGAGTGAGATTTCCCATCTATTTTTAACACAAGTAAAATGGAAAGACAAAAAGAAGAAAAGCTGTTGCTTTCACTCTAGATTTATTTTCCCTTCAAACCAAACACATTGTCTCAGAAGATTGATTGTCCTCTTACTATTAAAAGCTGGACTGCAGTTTTAGTGACTTAACCCTAGATGGATTTAGGTGCTACACATGACAATAAATGAGTTATAGCCACTCAAATCCTGCAAAATTGCTAATTTTGGAATGTTATTACTAAGACTTATTGCAGACACGGTACCACAAGAAGAAACATACAGTCCTGCAAGCATTATATAGATCTTCCATTACTACCTCCTAACAGAGGAATTGACTGAAAAAATGTTTACTTACTAAAAAGTGTTCATTGAAATTCATCAATAGCTTTTATCTTTATTGTAGATCAATACTACTTAATAACAAGACTATCTATATCTGATGGAGCTCTGGGGCATACGTACCAGAAACCCCCACTTCTTTAGTTTGTGCACAAGTACACAAATTTACTTTCAGCTCATTTGTGTAAGCTCAATTACCACGGTGCTGTGGGCAAATAAGTTGCTAAAATGCCCACACAGCTACAACTCTTGCTGTTCTGTTTAAACTGGCAGGTTATCTAATTGTAATGCAAAGTTTCTTTTTCTAAGCTTGTTGATCTGATCATGACAGTAATAATTCTAATGATTAGACCTCAGGCTTCTTAATTTAAAAAGTGGTACTCCCCAAATCTGTCCCACTCCCTGTTGCTGTCTGCAGCCCTCCATTTCCCCTGGCTCTCCTCAGGACTGCAAAGAGCTTCTCTCACTGCGTTTTTCAGACTTTGAACCCAAGCTTCCAGAGGCAAGCCCTTAGTCAAAAAAACTTGTAATGCTTCACTTACAGAGATAGAATAACAGCAAATCTGCCTGAAAAGGCCCCACAACATAAGCTGTTGTGGACACTACATTACAAGCTCAGTTCCTCCTGAAGTAATTATTTCACACTGAACAGCATTTTCCTTTTTCAGACGTCTCAAAGGAAGAAGAAATAAAAAACAAAACCCAAAACTCTCACAACCCAGGGGAAAATCCAGGTCTCTGAAAGGTGGACATCAGCTGGAAGCCCTGAAAGCCACAGTACCTAAGGAGCTGCTGCTTGCAGAGAGGGCTTCAGCACCTCACTGTGCCTTTTTTCTGGCAGTTGAACATTGCACTTCACCATGGCTCTGCTCTTCATCCCTGTGCCTGGAATCCCACCATCTGTGTGTTGAATCAATTCAGGAGCACAGGATGCAGTGCCTGGGAAAGCCTTCTTTAGGCTGTCGTCCCTGGAGCTGTAGCAGAGGGGTAGGGCTTGACCTCTCTCAGGGGTGGCTGTGCCCCAACCCCACAGGGGTGCCCAGCCCCACCCGAGATCCTGCCCAGAGGCAACAAGGGGAGCTCAGCATCACCACAGGCACCAAAGAACCTCTGGTAAAAAGCTTTCCTCAGCTGCATTATTCCTGTCTGACTAACATATGTTAATGCAAACAGATATTGAAGATTTCTCCCTTCACTCCCCTACCTTCCCCTTCCTCTGTGCTGGTGCTTGAGAGGGAAAAAGGATTTTAGAGATTACTCTCACCACCAGATCCTAACGCAGATAATTCTGTTTATAGGTAAATTTTGAGCTGAAAGCTCACACAGCAGAGAAGAGTTTGATTCCAAGATAATTTTAAGGGAAAGGCAGATCCAAAACAGCATCTCAAAAGTACTCATTTCACCAGCCTGTTTGTCTAACTCTGTCCTTGCTGGGAACACAGTCTGCAGAACAGGCTTGGAGCAACGTGATGGCAGTGATAGCTGAGCACTGAGCAAGGAATTATGAAGTGCAGATGCAAAGTTTGGCTACGACTTTCAAATACTAAAAGGCTACTGTTGGAATCTGGTTTCTGGAATTATCAGGGTTGTAAGCTCTTTGAAATGTAACCATTTTTGCACATTTTAACACTGCTTATGTAGATTAAATATTTTTTTCACCACATTCTCTTTCAGGCAGAAAGAAATTAGGCAGACTAATAATGCACACATTTCAGAGATGGTGCCTTTGGGGAAAAAATAATACTCTATAGCTAATTTACTGAGGGAGATAAGCAATACTCATCTCCTTTACTACCTAGTATGATATTTAAAGATGCTGCAAAAACCCAATTACCTTATTGCTGTGAAGCAGATATAAGAATAAAACCTGTTTAATAGTTAAGCCTGTTGCTATAACAACCACTCTTCAAGGACATGGATATACAAAACACATGCAACAACATCTGCATTAACAAATTGTCTCACTGCAACTGAACTCTACCTGGCAAAACTACCAATTAAATGTGAAACTTCTTTGTTCAAAAAGAGGAAAAACCCTAACCCCCCCATTATTTTGTTACTGTCAATGGAATTCGATCTTTAAACACCAGCAGCCTCTCCATGGGAGATTTGCTATTTAATTCTTTTAGCTTTGGATTCCTCCCTAAATGTTTCCCCTCCAAGGACAAGAAGAGAATCTCAGTGTTCCTACCTCAGTCAAGCAGACATTTAAGCATCTGGCTGTTTCCATTAAGCATGTGGGAATATTGCTTTGGATGTGTATTGCACCACACTCAGAGATATGACTTCTTCCAGATTTTGCTCACAAAGTTAAGAAAAAGAGAATAAAGTGCAGAAACAAATGCGTCCCTCTAATGTAACATAACAGGCCAAGCAAGGAATGAGCAGGGGTTTTGTTTGTTTGACAAACTGAGTAATCATTTGCCACAACTTTTCCCCTTATTAGACCTTTATTTAGCAGCCCAGGACAGAAAAAGACCATAGAATAATTTTATTTTTTTTTAAAGGAAGATAGGATAAGTCAAGCTGAGTCCAATAGAGATATGTTCAGTGATGTTCAAGAGCAGTACATGGTTTCTGTTGCTCTGAATAAATACGAACAATCTTTACAGGCTAGGGAAGTTCAGCAACACTTAAATACAATAATGCATAAAGGACTGTTACGCACAAAACATACTAATGGCCACTGATTAGGATGACAAGACTGTTACTTCAAAATGAAAAGTAAAGAGGATGTAGACTTTTCCATAATACTTTAAGCCATTTTAAAGTCAGCCTAAATGGTTACATTGCAGAAGAGTGTAGCTCAGCTTTACATGGTGATTATTTCCATAATTTGGGGAGATTTCAGTTCCCACAGAAAACATCTCACAGCTCAAAAGACCAGGAGTGATTTGGATCTAATTTAGGAAATAATTATTTTCAGCATAAAAAGTATGCATTGTGCAAGGTTTAAGTACATAATAAGGGACAGATAATCACATTGCTGTTTGTAAAAGGATGAATACAGCTGCCTCCTCGTTAAATCCGTGCTTTGCAATATTAGTCATGAAACACGGGAGTGGAGAGATGAGGCAGTAGCAGCACTTGTACACCTCTGATCTACAAGTGTCTTGACATTTCTGTACCTGCTTCTCTGATCAGAGCATCTCAAGCAATGTAACTCCAAGAATAAACACAAATTCCTTTGACTCTGGTCCATTCCCCTCTCCTCTTTCTCAGTTTCCTGGATTTACATAATTACATATTCTAGGAAGACAGCTTTAGAAGAAAGATAAATTCAGCACAAGTTTCACAAAGCTTTCCAGAACTGTGACTTTGTTAATAATAAACACAAAACACAGGTTTCTCTGCAAGTATCTTTTAGTTTTCTCTTGAAAACAGCAGCTTTGAATTTACATTATTGTTTTCATTTGACTGCACACCTGTTAAAGAACCAATAAGAGCAGTGGAAGCAGAAGTCAACAACTGTTTTACATTGTTCAAGGTTTCTGGTTTCAATGCAGATTGCATACTAGGAAGACAGCCTGCCAAAGTCAGACCGCAGAAAGATTTAGCAATAAAAATCACACTTCTTCCCCCCCACTTCTTAAATGTAAACACAAACTCTGACATTTATTAGAACAAAACAGTAGAAGGCAACAAGAACATCATATCCTTGATTATGGAACAACACAAGCTGCAAGCCTCTTAAGCTTAAACAAAACGAGCCCCATCTTTAAGATGTGCTTTTTGGCTGGATAAATTTGCAATCACCATCCTGTATCTGTCTTTAAATTTACTTTTAACAATCAAGTACTTTTAACAATCTGCTTATCAATTACTAAGCGTGCTCAACTCTTCCAATTCAGAGGTCTAATGGCAGGGGAAGGAAAGGTTAAATGTATCATAAAACGTGTTACAGCAGCTGTTAAAGCCAGAGGCTGAAATCCAATCCACTAATGCAAAAGGGACTCTTATCCTAAAAAAAAAAATTCGAAAGTCAAGATTTCACCCACAGAGCAAATTTATTAAATCAAAAGGTGAACGCAGAAGATGCTGTTGTGATGATAACCAACATAATCAAATACCCCAAACTAGCAGCTCTTTGTTCAAAAATGTGTTAAGATTAAAATCAGAAAAGCTAAATGTAGGTTATTAATTTGTGAATGAGATCCAGCATAGCCAAATAATGCTTGTGGACAGTATCTGATTCCTATCATCTAAAGATCAGGAGCACCTAAGCTACACATGGAAAGCAAATTACAAAATAACTTCTAATTACAGGAAAGGCTGACATGAAGAAAGGAAATTGCCTCATCACTTCATTGACATTAACTGGTGTCACACTCATATCCCAATCCAAGCCATAGCCATTATCCTCCATACCTCACTCTTTTCTTCTGAAGTGTCAGAAAAGGTAATCTTTCATTTAAGCCAAGGGGTATAGCTGAAAAAAAATACAAGTTATCAGGCAGATCATCTCTAGTTCAGCAATTTTGCAGCCTTAAGCTTCTGGAGGCCAGTGAAGAGCTACCTTCTCTTCAAAGTCGCAATGTGTCTCTAAGAGGAACTCAGACACTGCTCAGGCATGCACAGAGCTCAGCAGCCCTGGAGTCCCTGCTAGACCCTGCACAAGCAATGGCAGGCTCCCAGCTGGAGGACAAGCTGCCCCAGGGCTATTGTGACCATATGTGAGACACATTATACTATTTTCTTCCATTTCAGAGAACTGTCTTGGCTTCCCTGATATTCATTTTCCTGTTGCACATCCCTTTTAGCCCCCAGCACAGTTTTCAAATTACAAACAGTGATAAGAACAATGTGCACAAAGCAACTGATGTTAAATGTTGTCATCTGTCTCCACTAAAACCTCTTGGTTATTCAGCATAACAACTGGCAAGACAGATGACATCCTTTATATATTTCAGCAAATTTGCTCTATTATCAATTATTTATGCCCACTTTTGGTTAGAGATGTGAAAGACAGCCTATTTCTCATTTTCCAAACTGAGTCTCTCAGGACTGGATTCAATTACAGCTAAATTACGAGATAAGATTAGGGATAAATGTTGCCACCCTCTGACAGTCTTCACCAACTCTGGTGAGGCTGAATGTCTGCTTGCATGACACAAGAAGAGGGTAACCTTCAACTTCAGCCTAGCAATGCCATGATTAGGGTTGCCTTGGGGTCACACTGTGTAGAATAACTGTCACTTCCACACAGGATGAAAAACGATCCTTTTGTTCTGCCTGTGCTGTCAGCAACACCAGTAAGCACTACATGATTCTCACATAGAGGGAAAATGCTCCATAAAGAGCTGTTTCACAGAAGCATTTGAGATGCTTGGAAATTTGTCCTATCTCAACAAAAGTTTCAATGCCTTGACAGAAAGAAAAGTGCACATCCAAAACATACATTGCAAATTGTCACTTATCTGCTTCTAATGCAATGGTTGCTGAGTGCTTAACTTTGCCACAGCCTGTTCTTCTTCCTTAGCAGCCTTAGTCAAGATGCTCCTCATGGTAGAAGACTGTTCCCCATGGATGTGAAATCGCCAAAGATTATCGTGGGCTCCCTCAAAAGCAAGTTCATGGAGGGCAAGGAGAACATGCAGACAGGAGTTACAGCTTTTATAGTATGTTGCCCTAGACCAGACAGCTGCAACATTTTACATGGAAAACAAATACTTTCTGAGAGAAAGTTCCCATAAACCATGAATAGATTAAATGCCAAAGGCTTGTTTACATCCAGGTATTATCCTACAGAAAGTTGCCATTGGCAGGTTTGCGGTCAGGGCACATTGGCTGAGGGAGCTCCACCAGTTCCAGCTGCACCCACCCCAAGGTCTCTGCTACAGCCACTAGAGGTCAACACGATCACACGCTTCAGAGCACCCCAGGTCCAGCCTGGGCAGGAGCCCTCGCTCAGCTCTGGCTCGGCAACATCTGGTCTTTATGACCAGGGTGGTCTGAGGAGGGTTAAGGTCGCTGATGACCTTTAGGAGCAGTGAGGCTCCTCGTGAAAAGCTGTAGACACCTCCATATGACTGTGCTGCTCCAGTCTGGACTTGTGTGACAACCATTCTGGATCAGCCCCTGGTAAATCAGAGGATGTAGAGTTGTGTGGAGAGCGAGCAGGAAACCAGTGCATTGTGCCTGTCTGCAGACGAGGACTAACAATGCTCTTCTGAGCTGTGGTTGATGATCTGCTTAAACCCTGAAATACAAAACCAGGAAGCCCATATCTCCTTTTATGCAGAAGAGTGCCCAACACACTTCCTGCATATTCATATTCTCCATGATTTCCAGAGATGGCAACCAGCGCTTAGTTCAGGACATTATTTATTTTATCTGCCCTCAGCATTTTGGATTCTGAGAAATCAGTGGATAGAAAAGGCATATACATTCAGTGGAAAAGAACTCTCCAATCATCCAACAATCTGCAAAATACCATTTATTTTGCTGCAAAGACTAACACAACTGAACATTTTTATGAAATTGCCTCTCTTTTCCTCAGTTTTACTGAGGAACTTGACTTCTGCAACTTGACTTCTTTCCTAACTCTCTGTTCGCTTTTCATACCTGTCACTAAAGTTCCCATTTTTACCAGTCTGATTCCAGCACAGAAACATTGATAACATCTTCCTTTCTGTCCTACAGCATTGACATCTACACTGATTTGCCCCATCCCAGATAATTGTCACCTTCTTGCACAGTCTTGGGCAACGTTCAGCCTCATTTTAATTTCCTTCATTTGCTGCCTCTGTGAGAGAAGTGCCCTCTGTCTGCCACTGTATCAAAGGAGGGAAGCAAACACATGGTAAGTTTTAGTAAAAGACAAACATTGTAAAGTTTGCCCATACCTTTGTATTCTACCCACCTCCAGCAAAGTGCAAGACTATGACAGGTATTTTCAATAAAGATGGTTTTAAAGTTCAAGTAACAGCAGATTCAAGTTATTGCTGACTTCTGAAAGCTTCCATACCAAAGGAAAATATTATTAAGCCTGTTAATGTTTTCTCCTTATTGACATGCAAGCATTATGGATGAACTGCTATCTGAATTGTGGCTTATTGCAGAATGCAAACTGAGACCTATGGTTATACTAATAGCTTTTCAAGGTCTTTTTATAAGAGTAATTCCATTTTCCTGGAGTAATTACATGTATTTATTAAACACTGCAAACTGCTTTATAGCTTTAGGAACTTGCAATCCCACAATGTTTAAAAAAAAAAATCCATATACAATTTTTAAATCTGGAAATGTAGGACAGTTAATTAGTAGAAATTTCATAAAGAGCCTTGATATTCTCCTACCTATTAAAGATTAAAACTATGAAATTATTCTATTGATTGGTAAAACATATCCTTTTAACTATTTTTCCCCTTTTACTATTTTGTTATTTATTCTTGTTGAAGAAAAAACTCAGAATGTGAATCTTAAGAGACCACAGCAAAAGTACACACTGGTTTCTAGAAAACAAAATGTGTTTTTGATGAGGAACTATTTCCCAGCCTTCCTGCTGAAGCTGTCCTGCAGTGCATGAAGAAAGGCAAGGCTCATAGGGCTGCAGGGTAGCGGTACCTTAGCAGGAGGAGTGTTGGGCTCCCTAGTCCATTGTTGCACTCCGTCTTTGAAACTTTCTGGAAAACAGGATCTAGAAAGGAACCACGGGCTAAGAACTCAGGGGTTATTTTGATTCCCCAGCAGTATGTTCCTATCCACTCAGTATCCTCCTGTTTTGCTATCAGTCCTGTGCTGGACACACCAATGTGAAGCACTATGTCTTCCATAGCTCCTGAATACTTTCCTATGGCTTGTCCTTGCTGTGACAGTCCCCTCTTGAAGCTCTGGGAAAGAGTGAAAATAGTGAATGCAGTTCTAGCAAGAAGAGGCACAGGGCACAGAACAGTGAAGATTGTTTTTAAGATGAGTCCAGGGTTCACATGTATTTCAGGCATGGGTTTAGCTACTTTAAAGAGTTGGAAAAGTCTTCTCAGACCTCATGAATCATTCTCAGCTAATGAGAGCACAGTGTGGTTCAGCTATCAAATAAACATGTGTTATCTGCTCTTAGCCCTGGCGGACGTGACTGCGGGGCTGAAACTATCAGCAGAGCCTCTGGCTGCTTGAACACGCAGGTAGGGATTAAGTTTCACTTTGCTTTTTTGCTGTTGTGTGCACTGATTTATTTGGTAACTGAAAGACCTCAGGGAAGACAGTGCCAAAAGCCTGCTGAGTTCCTGTAAGGTTAAATTCATTCTTTTGCCAGTAAGATTTTAGTACTTTATAAAAAGAAAATGGTGTGGCCTTGCAAACATCTCCACGTTTCTCCCTACCCTGGTTTTGAGCCATTAGGTTCTGCAGAGATGAGAAAACAGAATATCCAGTTATATGTCACTTGAAAAAAAAAAAGTGGGAAGACCCACCCAAACCCCACACTAAACCCCCACAATGGTAAAATTTTTCTTTCTTTTTTTTTTCTTTCTTCCTCCCTGTCTGTTCATTTCTGTCTACAGATACTGTAGACTTGGATCAGAAATTCACGTCTGTGAAAGACAGCAGTCAGTATGTCAGAATCTTACCACAGTCCTGGTAAGCCATAGCATTCAAAAATGGGTTGAAGAGCTACTGCAAAGGTCCTATAAACCAGTCAAAATTCCCACTGATGCCAACAAGACTGCTGCTTAGATAAAAGCTGATGTCTCACATCACTGAAAGGGAAGGCACATCGGTGAGCAAATGTCAAGCTGTCAGAAATATAAACTCAGTCATGATACTTGAAAATATTAATTAGGTGCTCATTTGCTTATCGTTTTAGCAAAGTTCTACATTTCATGTCTTCACACAAAACATGAGAACTTTTAAGGTTCACATGAAAACTGGAACAGGGTGGGCACCTTCCTAAATCAATATTTTCCAACATTTCTGTATTCACAAAACATAAAATAAATTAACATGCATTATCTAAACACACTTATCCTGTCCAGTTGTAGTGAGCAGACAAAATCAGAGAGCCAATTATTTGCCTGGGAAAGCCAAAGTAATGAGTATTGTGTACATTCTAATACATCAAATATTACACAGGAAAAAGTTTACCTCTCTTCTAAAATGTAAATACAACTTCTGTTCCACAGAAATGTGGAACTGTAACCAAGCAACACTTGATAGCTCATTATCGAATCTGAAAAAAATCTTGAGGAGTCTACCTTCTGCTTTTAATTCATCTGCAGAGAAATAGGTGATCCTGCACATTTGAGGTTGATTTGTTATAGCATGTAGAGTTTGTTATCTTTGTGGAGTGTAGGATTTGAATGTCTCGCATTCCATCATTTCCAAACCCTCTAAAATATAAGGCTTTGTCCTGGATCAGCCTTTCTGCTTGGACTGTGATTGCAGTTTCACTGGTAGCAGTGTTAGGTCACAGCTGAGACAGACACAGTCCCTCTTCTCAATATTCTCTTCCTCCTGTTCCCGCTCCCAGCCCTACAGCCCAGCCTCTCCTGAGACCTGCCAGGTGCCAGCCTCAGCAGCCAATTGAATTTCTCTCAGCATGACACCAGTGAGGCTTTCTAGTCAGTCACTTAAATCAGTTCCTACATGGGCCCAGTGAGCACCAAAGGAGCCAGAGGCAAAGCAGTGGGACACATGGAGTGGAGCAGGAGGAGATGGGAGCGAGGGTGAGCGAGACAAACACCTTCACCATAAGATCTTGAATGAGCTGTGGAGCCATATCTTTTGTCTCCCTTGTTTTTCTACAGTCTTCTGCCCTGCTGAGCCAACTGGCAATACCAGTACTTTCCTACCAGCCTAATGGGAAACTGTCCACAAAGGAAACATTTCCCAGGGTGGGCAGGCCTGGTAGGACACAGAACTGGAAGCTGAAGCATTTACAAGCTAGTTATGGCTTTATTATAATATTCCCAAATATTTCATCTATTAGTTTGGGCCAAATTCTTGGCATTCAAGGCAGGATGAAAGCAGGAAATCGTTCATGCTATTTCAATCAATATGTGTCTGCCTGCAAGTCCACCACCTGATTTGGTTGTGTGAAAGGCTAACAGACTTGCACTTAAAGTAAAATTAAAACTTCTCACAACATCTCTTACAAATGGCTTGGGAGCTGCTCTGCTATGACTAATGCTTTTTGCACCAAACACAGCTCTCTCACCTGGTGCTCAGCTCACCGTGGCCACCTGCTGTTGCCTACATGGTTCTGAGACTGCATAGGGACAACCATCATCTTCCACTATATATTTGTTTGTTTGCCTTAAGCTGGGCTCCAGCTGGGCCATCAACATGATAAAGACATTTAATAACAATACATAATTAGAACAACTATCCAGAGGAGAGTGTGCAGCCAGTTATCCTCAGACTGCAATCCATTGTAAAAACCAAACAGACTGAAAAAGGCTTACTTTACCCATGTAGTAATTCTGGGGTAGTGAGGGTGAAAGGACCAGCAGTTCCATTTTTTTATTCCTACATTGGCAACCTTTCTCCCAGCCATGTTTTAAGAAATGAAACAGGACAGACAAATTATGCCACTGCAGAGATTTGCTTATTTGATTGATAGTACTGTTGCAATGACCCTAAGGAAGCACTTACAGATACAAACAAAGTTGCTGTTGTTGGCTCTCTGTAACATGGTGAGAGCTTGCAGCCTCTCCTACCTGGCAGGAAGGCTTGCATTCCACAAACGTGCAACTGATGCAGTGGATCAGGCAGTTTGCCAGCCACTTGTTTACAAAAACAGTATAAAAATCTCACAATCCTGTACCTGTATCTCGAGGGATACACATAGATAGATATACTATGACTTTAAAAACTGTTTGCTGTCTGTCAGACCCTGAGCATTCAGGTAAAACCAGTGGGCTAAGATGCTTAATGTTTCATGTGCTTTAAGCAGGGTGATGTATACAGTTTCAGCAAGAACATCCCTGGATGATGAAGCAAACTAAAATGTTCACATTAAAAAATAACAAAGGGAAGCTATTCTTGGAGCCATTTGGGCCTCCAGATTCTTCCTAAATGGTGCAGAAATATCAGCTTTGAATAATTAATGCCTGAAGTGGGTGATTCTCACTGAGGAAAAAGAAGCAGCATCTGTTGGTCCTCCAGTAGTCATTCTCACTAGAAATGGAGGCCAGCTTTTGTACTGTCTTTCATGGGGGAGTACTCAGCCTTGTACATGGCAGCACTAAGAAGACACTGCCCTCTTTGCTTCCATAGATCTGGACAGGGAGATATTCAAGGTCCGTCAGAGAGTCTACTGGAAAAGTGAGGGCTCAACTTTGTATATGACACCGTCCTCTCCTTTTTGGGCTTCAACAGCCCTACAGCCAAACCAGGCACCCTGACACAGCTGACAGGGTTGTGTCCTATCCACCCTCATGATCTGTGTGAGCCCTGTCAGCTCCAGCCTGCTGTTCTGACTGGTCCAGCACTTTTACACCAAGCAGAATCCTGCTCCACAGGATTTTGGGTAGCTGTTAATGTGCAGCTATTTACAGGTTTTGCAGTAGCTGAGATTCCTCATGAGCCAGGAAATACTGAAGCAGTACAAGTTTTCTATCCTGATAGCATGAAAAGGGAAAACCTATTCAGGTCAAGAAATAAAGTATGCAGATTAAGAAATTCTATATATTCCTTATCTCTTCAAGGAGACTAAAGCTGCTCGAATCCTCAAGGCTTTGTTTTATAAAACACAATCTCATGCGACTTTGGGTGCAGGTCAGGACATGAACTCCAGCTTAGCTAAGTCTATTCAACTCAAAGGATAGTTCAAATAGCAGGACACATGTCCTGGAAAGTACAGGGCTGCAACCAGGAAAATAACTTCACTGATGACTAAAGCCTTCAGGCAAAACAAGTGACCTTTGTCCTTTGGAACCCAAACAAAAAAATAAATCTAGATCCACATTAGTGGCATACAATGAATAAACTAAATAATAATAATGACCCTCTGTAATTTTTTGTAGGTTTTTTTTTTTTACAGAATATTATTTCTGGCATATCTGTGAACAAAAGAAATGAGAACGAAACAGTTTCTTCCTCTGCTCGTTTTGAAACTGATTTTGGTCTGTTTTACACAGCTGAGATTTAGTACAGCTGGAACTAAGAGCAAGTGTAAGAAATGAGTCATATCAAAATTTCCACACTGATTGACTGTGAGTAGCCCACTTAACTCGACCAGCCTAACACACTGTTATTTTTAACAGGGCTGACAGGGGCAAGTACTGGACTCTGTTAGGATTTGCCATGTTTATGTTGATAAAACCCCTCCAGCTAAGTCTAAGACTTGGAATTTCTTGGGTTTTGCTAGTAGCACTGTCAGTCAAAGCATGCCTGGTCCCCGGCGGAGACAGCAGCCATAAACTGTGTTCTGGAGCAATCTGGAGCATCAGAAGTCAGCCAAGGAGCAGGGGTCTCCTCTGTCTAAATACACTGTGACAAGTTCACCTCAATCTACATGGGAAACCACAAAGGGCTTCAGCTTCCAAACTCAGGGCTGTAACAGAGGCATCTGCTCGTACTGTCTTTTATCACAAACCCCTCAGGAAGAGCACACACTGGGGCTGGTGACAAAGGCACGTGTGTAATTGCCCATACCATGAGCCACTGAGCAGCGCTGAGAGATGAGCACAGTGCCCTGGGTATGGAACACAGCATGGAAATACCACTTATCCTGGACTGAGCATTCAAGAAGCAAGGGTAGAAGAAACTCCAAGTAGCCTGATCTCTCTGATTTACTCTCCAGTGCAATCCATCACCCTAGGTCCTGAGCTCTAGAGAAAATATAAGGGCTGTAGCACTCTCAGCTGAAAGAAGGTGTGCTACCAGAGCAAGGGCATCAGAGATATTAATTACTTTGTATTAGACAGAACATACATGCCTGTCATGCCATCCCAATGGTGAAGCCTTCATGATTTCAAGACAACATGACAAACCTGCACTTACAGGTCCTTTTCAAAGGCTTCAAACAATGTCATAGGGAAAATGTAGAAAGTGTGATCACGTCATAAAGGATGGATGTACCTACCCATGACACAGTCAGACAGACTAAATTAGGCTGCTGCACAGTGCTGGTGCTCGACAGGAAACAAAGAAAATTGTTCAAGCAGTCCCAATAGGAACACAATTAATTATTAATAGGGACTTGTTATAGCTGACATGTACTGCATTAGAGGAAATCCCAGTGGTTTAGTGTGTGGGTGAGATATTCACTTCTGGTTAAATTAGCCAATCTGGCCAATAAAATTTGGCAGCTTTTCTTAGTTGGCCATAAGCAGGGAGAAAATTGAGAGTCAGATGTCAGGATACAAATCAGTCTATTTGAACCACTGACCTTATGACAAATAAAGTCTAGACTTTCATTGTCTTCAATACTTCAAGTTTATTAAGCCAATAAATACAATCCAATGGTTAAAAAGAAAGAGGGACAACTCTTGACTACTTCTAGAAGAGTATCTTTTTTTCCTTTCTTTTCTTTCTCCTGCTCTGGGATTTTGATAAAAGGATGTTGGCTTACAGGCTGGAATAAATATTTTTCTCTAGCTTTTTCTCCATTGCCACGAATCTTTTTGTAACCTGGCTGAAGATAAATATCCTTAGTCAGAGACAGGAAACTTCAATTTGATAGGCAAATAGCTGGTATGGTAGCAATTGCCAATCACAAACATTCAGTTTTCACAAAAACCTCTACAGATTCAAAAGTTTCCAAGCATTCTAACCTGGGGACTTATTTGGGAGAAAATTTGCAGCTAGAAATCATCATAATTTATTCTCCTCTATACAGAGCTTCCATGACTCCCATGAGAAGTGGAAACAATAACTCAGGGAACAAAGAAGTGAAAGACCACCACATCACAGGTGATTAAAAGTTACTGACCAATCCAAGCAGGAATACACAGACACAAAGCCTTTGAGCAGCAATATGGACAGGGACACCCAGCAAACAAGGGGGTGAGTTCTAGAAAGTGTGCTAAATGAAAAAGTAGCTAAGAAGATACAGAGTTCATAAACAAAGGCTGAACAAGCTTCACCTGCCCCTGGACAAAGTGTCACTGCACAAGCAGCTATTTGCAGGCAGGTGATTGAATTCCCAAATGCTGTACCCCACAAAAAGGCTCCAAGCTTTGTTCTCTAGACAGTGTCTCTATCTCACAACTGTTGCCAAGAATATAAAACAGGCCATGCCTGGAGAGAACAGATTTCTATTTTAGGATAAGGTTTTCCTTTACATGGAGAATCATGGCAATTCAAAAGCCCTCTAAGTAATAAACATAACTTGGGGCATAGTTAGCTGGAAATGGCTTCCCAGGGCAAACATTCCCCATCAGCTACACTCATGAATGCTTATTCCTTTGAAGAGATGTAAAAATTACTCCACTGATTTTACTTTTGCAGAGCACTATATTCAGATCACCCATTTGGACTTTAAGTCTTTAATACAACCTGCGAACTTGTAGAGGTCGCTCTCTGTACCTGCGACCAGGCACGTGCAGTTTGGCTTGGAGAAGTATTGCAGGCTGGTGCTTTCTTTCATGCTCTCTTTTCCAAGTACCATCCTTAGGCCTTTGCTCTAAGCTAGGATAATTACACATTTGCAGTTTTTAAGGCTGAGATTAGCCTGGGGCAGGTGGAAGGCCTAACAAACACCTTTGTGGTTAGATCTGTGACCCTTAAATATTTCTTTTAATTACAAAGGTAATCCCCTAGCATTGCACCTGCAAGTAGTTCAGCTTCCCAGAACCTGGAAGACTAGGGGAAGGAGATCCAAAAGCATGTTTTCTTTGTAGACACAGGTGGAAGTCTCTGACAAATAATCAAGTTTTTCCTCAAATACTGAAGCTCTGAATGATTTCTGCACGCCACAAATATTGGCATGCTGCCTACTGCTTCCAATTAGATTCTAATTACAGAGTGTAATGTATGGAATATAATGCAAGAGGCAAATTTGTCCATTAATGTGAATGTGATGAGACCACAGAGAATGTGTCTGTATGAGCTGCTAAACTGACTTGAGAGTGATTGATTATCTTCATTTCAGTTTTATTTCTAGTGTTCAGTGTTACTTGGTTTAGGGTTTGGAATTTAATAAGATTTGCATCTAGAATATCAGAGCTGAAAGATTTCATCTCATCTGGATTTCATGGAATTAATATAATAATTTTAAATTAAAAAATGAGGAGAGGGAGGAAGGTGATAAAGACCCCCAAACATCAATGCTAGAGCTGTACTGTTGTGAAGGATTATGAGGAGGATGTGTGGAAGCCAAAAATGTAGACACAGTCTCTACTACAGAAATATACCTTGTCCAAGATCATGGACTCTCCTAAGAGAATGTATGAACAAAATGAAGCACTAAATTGCATCTTTTTAAGCAGAAAGTAAGCTTCAGGAGAAATTAAATACAAGTAACCTTCCACTTCTATTATGTCGGTTTCCTATGGGAATTAAGGAAAGAGAAACTGCAATCCAGGGCCTGTGTCACAGGATCAAGTCCGTGTTCTAACCCGTAATCACGTTCAGTGGGGTCAGCAATCAACGGATACTCAGTCCTAATCCCAGGTCACTGGTAACAGAGGGAACAGTAGAAATGCCCGAAGTCCCTGAGTCACGAGAGACAGGAGCCTGGAAGAAGCAAAGGAAAGATATTCCCGTATGATTCTTCTGGTGCTGGCTGCCAGGGCCAGCTCCCTGCCCCTGTACAGCTCCGTGCACACTGTCCTGCACACCCATGCACAGCTCACCAGCATAGAGGGAAGGTGGGGTGGAGAAGAGAACCGGCAGAGCTGCCTTCGAGGCTGCCCCCATCTGGAGAGCCCTCCTGCATGCCTGCCCCTCTCTGCCCAGTCAGAGCCCCCAGCTGCACCCAGGGCCACATCCTCCACCAGGTTCTCCATAAGGATCTGGTGAATCCTTGCTGGGATGGAGGTGGGAGTGACTCAGTCCCCTTGCTTTGCACCACTGGCATCAGCTCCTCTGCAGTGGCTGCCAGCCAGAGGGCTGGGAGCTGTGTGGCAGCTCTCCAGCCTGGTCACCCCAGCAGTCCCAAGTCTGACAAGGTACACTGCCTGCCTGGCTGGCACAGAACACCAGGTCCCACTGGAGCTTAGGGAAGTCAGGCCCCAGAGGGGAGGTTCTGGCACCCATTTTGTCAGTGCCTGCTTCATGTGCTCCAGCACAGGCAGACTTCCCTTGGCTGGAGAAACTGCAGAGCTGACCCAAATCAGTATTGCCCCTGGCTGACATCTCTGCTACAGGGCTGTGGCAGTGGTTACCTTCAGCTTCCTCTCCTTTCCCCACCACCTGGCCCCCACAAACTCCTGTAGAGCCTGCCCCAGCTCTCCCCTGTCTCCTCTCCCTCCACATAAAGCACCCAGGGGGCTCAAAGCTCCCTTCAGGCTTCTCTGTGCTCTCCTCTGAGAGCCTGCCAGTCCAGGAGAAGAAGCTGGACCCTCAGTGATTGAGCGTCCCCTCAGCAAGAGGTGTCCCCTGTCACGTTTGGGGCCACTGCATGTGCCTGAGCTCCATCCTGCACCCTGCCCCTGAGGGTCAGGAAGGGACAATGCCATCTGCTGCCTGGAACAGCTTCTGTGAGTAAATGCAGAAAATAGCTCTAAAATAGCGTTTTCTGCCAGAAAATCTTCTGCAGATGGCAAAGGTGAAGCAGAAAATGAAGTGACTTTATAGAAGTCACTGAAGAGGATTGGTCTGGAAATTATTCTGTGTGTTCAAACCCTCTATCTATAGACACAGCAATCAAGTACTTAGGAGATTATGAATGGTAGGTGAGAGGGTGACATTTTTCTTTTCAAAAGAAAAACATATTTTTCCTTACCCATGCTGCCCCTTCATAAAGTTATGCTGAGAAAGATCAATTCACTGAATTTCTCCTGGTGCTTTCTTTGAAAAAGTTCAATGTTTGGAATTTTTTTCCCCCTCTTCACTCAGTACTGCTGAGTCTATTGAAAAGACTGAAGCCTTTGTCAATACACTCTGGGTTCAGATAGTAATAGATTTTTTTTTGGAATTGAGTGGTATCATTTTTACTTGAGCTGAGGTTCATGGTTATTTACCTACCTCTTGTCTGCAGAGATGTAGTTTTATGTAGTCTAACTTTTATACTGGTTGCAGTAGTGCACTGATTCCTTGTTTGAGTTTCTCTTCCTACTTTTTTCCTCCTAAGCAAAGCAAATACTTTCAAGACAATATCTTTTATGACTTGTATTCCTGTAGCAGCAGGCAAGATGAGGAAGTTTGGGGTTGTTTTTTTCATTTTTGAGTCATTCACAGGTCACTACTGACATACCATGTGCAATTTATTATAGCTATAACACACCCATTGCAGGTCACTGTGACTGCAGTCAGGTCGTGTCCCTCGAGGTCATTTACCCTCCAGTACTAATATCAGAAGGTGCTCTGGGAAATCTTTCCCACAAGTCCTTTTCCTCTGACCACTGATATTACACTTGTACAAGTGACTGATATGACATTCCTGTCTGTGCTTCCAGTACCCTCATTTACCCTCTCTTCCCCCCAGTGACGTTAGTTCTGATAGACACTGACATGAAAAAGAAACCATGCTCAGAAGTTAATAAATCTGAGTGCCTTGCTAGAGGTGCATTCAAAAGAGGGCAGACATTTATAGGAAGGAGAGAGCAATCACTCCTGTAAGGGCTGAGCGCCCACTGAGTGAAGGAGATGAGACACATGGGTCCCTCTTGGCAATCTCGGTCAGTGTCTGTGCAGCCCAGCTTACACAGCTGGGCCCTGTTTATAATTATGAAAGGATTTTTTTTCCCTTGCTTGGTCCGCTGGTTGTTTTAGTTTCAGATCACTTGACAAACAGGAAATGAAGAGGACATCAAACAAAATGCAAACAGAGCTCCACACATTACACCACTCAGTTGGGAAGCTCAGTGTGAGTCTCATTGAGGGGTGGGAGTTCCAGGGGCTGTACATCCCTAGCTGTGACCCGTTTCTTCTCAGCCCTTTGCTTTTATCCTGTGACTATGAAAGGATTCTTTCATTTTATCAGCATGGGGAATCCTTCAGCTGACCACAAGCCAGACCATTACTTAAAGTATAAATGGGAAGAAAAGAGAGTGAGAGAGAGTTAATGAGAGCATTACAGCCTTTCTTGCCTCTTTGAACCAAGACATCATGTGGTAGGAAGCAAATTTCAGCATACTGTTACCATTGCAATTAGCTGAGATTTGCAGGAGCCCAACCCAGCTGCAGATTTTCTGAAGCCCAGGAGGCAGACCAGATTTAAGGATCTGGGTTCATCTTCAGTTACTTTGGAAAGGATATTTCTCAAACATACACCAGAAATCCACACAAGCTGTTCATGTTTCCTCTGCACTTCTCCCACTCACCCTACTTTTTAACAGTGTGGCTCAAGCAGACTTTGAAACTAGCAAAAAAGGAAAAGAATCACACAACTTACAGACCAACTAGAAGTGAGATGGGTCATAATCCACATGAACAAGCTGTTTCCAGGAGATCGCAGCAGTCCCACAAGGTTTTGATTAAGCACTCAAATCCATCATCAGCATCTACGATGTCCAAAATCACATTATACCATAGCATTCCTTGCATGTGAAGGGTATTTGCCTTCAATGTGGCCAAAACTGTACTTGAGCTCAGTTTTCTCACTAGTAGTGGAATTTTAGGTTTGAATCTGATGAAGATTTCTTCATGTGAGAAACCCTCTTTAAATCAACAGTTACTTGCAGGTAAAAAAAGAAATAGCACAGAAGGATGTTTAATTTGCTGAAACACTACGGATGGCAGGACTATGGTTCACACTGTGAATGTCTCCATCTTCACTGTTTTCTATTCACAGATTTGATGTCAAGTGGAACAATTAAAAGAATCTAAAGGAAAATAAGGCCAACATCCTAGTAATAAGCCCTTTCTGGTTTAGGCAAACTCATTAGGTATAACTGCTGTTTCTTTGGAAGACAAAGCTCAAAAATACAGAATTTCAAAGTCCTTTTGCTGATCTAGCTTATTTCACTCAACAGAATTGGTAAACTTTACTAGCAAATGCACTTTTCCTTCAGTAAAAGACGAGTCTACACAAGAACTGTTTTGTTAGCACAGTTACGCTCACAACTCTCTTAAGCAGAGACGGATCCCAACAGAACTGTAGATGAAGGCCAAGGTTCAGATTCATAAATGAGAAATCACTGAGTACCAGCTGAGTCCTAGTAGCTGCCTGTGAGTATGCTTTTGGCTTGAGACAATAATTTTAACACCTCTTACTGTAACTTAAATTGGCTTGCTGTGAACTAAGAAAAGGTTTGCAGGCAACTTACAGCATTGTAACCTGTTAAACTAAAGTGACCCAAGCACCTGCAGAGCAGTCAGAAGAAGGGAATACTGATCTTCCCTCTTCTCAAACCTGACATGGAAAAAAAAAGCAAACCAACACTAACACGTACTGAACTGCCTGAAGTACACGTTCCATTTTCCATCACTCAAGTCCTATTAAATCATCAGACCAAGATAGTTTCATTTTTTATTTTGTTGGGGGCTTTAAGCCAAAGCTCTTGCATCCTGCAGTTTGGTCTGATTTGTTCTGATAATCTGATTATAACTCTCAAGTGACAGAGACCAAGTCTTCCCCAATGTTTATATCTTACTAAGCAGACTGGAGACAATCAATAAATCAGAGATCATCTCAATAAAAGTTTGTATACGTTTGATTAAGTCATTTAAGTGTGTGTAAGTAACTGCATGAACAGCCTCCAAGTGGAGCACTGTGAAACTCCATAGCAACACTAATGACATCAGGGAAAAGAAAGAGCCTTTGAAAAAAATAGATAGCTGGAGAGGTCATGGCTTTCAGCCACACTTGATCCCTCAGCTTTCAGCATAAAACATACTGTTCATTCCCCCAGCTGGTGAAGAACTGAGTAGACAGATGACAATTTATATGAGGGGTGATGCTCTCCTCCACATTGATGCCGTTTTTAAACACACAGTTGGTTCCCTTGGGGTTCTTCTTTTGTGGTAGCTTTGAGAGAAATACTGGGCAAGGCCTTGTCTGACTGCTCTTAGAAGCAGTGATTGGGACAGCCAGTAACAATGGTCAAAGAAAACCCAGTACATGATGTTACACTCCATGCAAAAGGCATTTTCATGCAACAGCACCAATTATTTCAAGAGTTCAGAGCCACAGTCCCTTAACTTGAGCAGAAAAAAGAAAGAAAAAAACCATCTTTAATCCTGTTCTGGCTCTTGCCAACTTCACTTCTGCAGCATGAGCGCCTCTGCCCTTTTGGGTGCAGGTACCATCCCACAGCTGTGTATAAGTCCTGACTGGGTGCAGATGTGAAGAGCAATTGAGAGGATTGGGATCCCCAGGTTGAAGTGGGGCCCAAACTCCCTGGCACTCCGAGGCTGTGAGCTCGTGTGTGGACACTGAGGAAGAAGGGGCTGCATAATCCAGCTTTCCCCGCTCAGCCTGAGCCTGTGTGCTTGGGAGGCCCTGGTTTGTAGGGAAGCCACACACTACATCAGAACAGCAAGACACAGGGAAACACCCACAACTGAATTGTCACTGCTGTGGACTCAGGGGTGACAAACCCAAAGTGTTCACAGCACAGCTGCCTGGGAGGGACAGAGTCTGCACAACAGGGACTGTGCTCCAGTCACCTCAGGAAAGGAAAAAAATAACTTATCCAGGAAAAGTCAATCAAGCGGACTGAAAAATCCTTCTGACATTTTAACCAATGCTTATTATTTTTAATATCTGCATTTCACATTTTCCTCTGATTAATGTTATTATTATTATCCCTTAACAACTAGAAGGAACATGGAAGAGCTAAGATATTTCCTGATCTATTTTCCTTCCCTTTGGATAAATAAACCTGTGAACATTTCAAAAGATACTCTGCGTTTTGTTTCCAATACACAGCACTCATGTCATTTCCTCTTAGAAATATATTTATGGAATGCTCACCCAGTTCTTATATTGACATCCATAATAGGCAACTTCTGATTTCAAATTAAAGCAGTCAATGACAAGCTCTACACATGACAGGACCTTATTGACACGTGGGAGATACTTCTTTCACCGCTATAAATTCAAACACTTCTCTGCTGCAGGCTGTGATACTTTTTCTAAGCTACTGATGCCCCTTACAGACATTGTTTTGCCCTGATACAGAGCTTTGTCCGTAAAAGGCACAGAGTACAGACTTAGCCATACTGGCAAAAGAGTTATTCTGATGAACAAACAAGCAGTAGTAGCACAAGCAAGTCCTTGGGACTGATTTCATCCATCTAATGGAATATGTAAAACAGAAGTAGCAAACCCAAATTGCTCTTTTACCACCTGTCATCTGGATGCAAAGCTTTGACTCCAGGGTGTTCTGCACAGCAACACTTTCCAGGTGGCTCACTCAGAATGCACACAGATATCAGCCAGAGCAATCCTCTGTCCATCAGCAAAGCTGATCTCCTTGCTCACAAGAGCAAACAAGCCAAAGATCACACGATTCAATGCAGAAGCACACCCTGCTGCTGAAATGCTTGCCCTCTCCCTTCACCTTGTCCACTACTGATGGTAAAAAAAGAGTTATTGCCATGAAACATGAGCACCAGAGAAGAGAGCCAGCATGCTGGATTTGAATTGTGTAGCCTCCAGGTAAAAAGGCTATTGCTAATTTTGCAGACAGTTTAATATTTCTGTTGTTCCATAGCATTTCAAAGGAGGGGAAGTGAGGTCATCTGTCCATAAATTTTTAGCTATTGACAGATTTCTGACTGAAAAAAACAGGTTATTCTGGTATGCTACCTGCTTTTGGTAAGAAGGATACTGAATTTGTTACATATTGAGATCAGTTTCTTACAGGATTCCTTTGGGAAAAAACAATATCAAAACCCCAAAATAAAACAAAAAACCAACCAAACAAACACAAAACCAAAAAGAAACCAAAACCTCACTTTGAAGTGGTTTTGGTTCGTTTGTTTCTTTGTTTGTTTTCAAAGCCTTTTAAAAACAAAATCAGAGGAGGGGTGTCTGGTATTCACAGGATGTGAAGATAACCTTCAAAATGTGAGTCAAATATAACCTATGCAGTAATGCCTACTCGAGTTGCCAAAGAGCTTGAAGCAATAACACATTAACTGTCCAGTTCTGCTTCTGTAATAATTATCCACACCAAGTCTTTCATTGCTCAACAAATACCTGTAAGAGGAATGGGGTAATTACTCCAGGGATCTGCAAAATGAATTTTTGTCAAACTCCAATACTGAAAAATGTCCCACATAAATTCCACTTCCCCAAAAAAGCAAAGGACCAGCTAAAAGAGATGAAATTAAATACTGGTGAGCATTGCTTCATGCCTTTGTAATTTCTGATCTCTTGGATACACAGAGGTCAAAATTTCAGGCTTTTATCCACATTCAGAAATATAAGAAAAAAATATTAAAGTCATCTTGTAGCCATTTGGCTTTTAAGGCTGGAGAGAAATACATCACTCTCATAGCTCACAGTTAACTTCTGAGAGAGACAACAAGGTCAGGAGCCACATGTGACCAGTATCTCTTTTCTGGTGCTGAGGACAGCAGATTCTTGGGTTGTAAATCAAGCTGACAGATCAGCATCACTTCAGCACATGCTAAATTGGTCCTGAAAGGTTAAATCCTACTGAAAGAAGGTGAGGATATTTTGACTGCACTGGTGCTCCATTTACTTATCACATTTATTCACTTTAGTGAAGATTCACCACTGAAGCCCAGTCTGCTAAAGATGAGATCGTTACAGTAAGTCATCACCTCCTCTTTCATATCAAAGGACCTCATTCTTGTTACCATATATTTATGTCACTGAAACCAAAGACAAATGTGTGCTGTGTAAGTAAAGCCAAAATGCAGTCCTGATAACCAGTGTAGGAAGAATTACAATTGCCTCAACACAAAAGAGAACTACCCCATGATTCTGTAAGAGCACACACAGAAGAAGCCCATTTCCAAAATTACTTAGGCAAAAAGAATAAAAATCAAGACTGTTAAAATACATATTGTACCTCTCGGCATTTCCCCCCAAGGGAATGAATGCCAGAAGCTAACAGCAAAAGCAGAAAAGTCAGCAACAAGAGCTGTTTTACAGCCCTGCTTTTACGGGTAAGCTTTGATCCTGTGCTGGGTGTGGGGAGATGAGAGGACAGGGTGGTGTTCCCATTTCTCAAGCTCGACGTGCTTCCTTTGCACGAACCCAGCTCCAGATTTGTGTCCAGCACAATGCACTGTCATGCTCAGGACAAGGAACAGAACCCTGCAAGGTTCCCACAATCCTCCCCCAATGTGCCCTTTACCTCAGAGAAACTTGAATCCATAAACACAAGCAAAGACAAGGCAGTCCTTTTGGCTCACCTGCAAGATTTCCTGCAAGTCAGAGCCTGGTTTAATTTCCTTCAGAATAACAGAATATATGTTTCTGCCCCTAGTTACTATGGAGTGCAGGGAAGGGAGAGGCAGAAGTGCAAGTCTTCATACTAGCAATGCTCTGAGCAGTGTTCCTCACTGCCTTTCTGTGGCATCAGACAGTCATTAAAAAAAGTCTTGGCTGTACTGTCCTGGTTGTTAATAAAGTGTGCTGAGTAGAGCTATGGAGTCCTCCTCCAGGCACAATCCCTACTACAGCTCATCTTTATTGAAGTCAGTTCCATTGTACTTATTTTTTGTTTGCAGGACTTCTGCAATTTCAAAGAACAAAACTTGTGTGGCATTTGTAGCATTGTGGCTCTCTTTCTGCTCTCCTAAGTTATCCAAATTCAAGCTGGATGGACTTGAGAGACAATCTATCTGGTTACAAATTACTGTGTTCTCTGTTGGAACAGCCCCCGGTGGAAAAATTTTAGCTGGGATTCAACAGTCTGTTGTAATTTTTCCTGGATTTTATGGCCAAAAAGATGAAGGAATCAAGTTCTATTTTTCCACAAAGGCCTCTTACCACTGGGATTATTCTCACCATTACAACAATAACAGCAGTGTAGTAAAGAACTTTGGGGTTTACAGAAAGTCTTTTTAGATTAAGCAAGAGCGGAGAAGCCTGGTGCAGAAAGCCTGCCACTGGCTTTCTTTCCCTGTCCTTACTGGCACTGTGCATTTCCCCTGCCAAACCTTTGCAGAATACCTTGAAGAGAAGATAGAAAATGGCCCAAGTAGTCATCATCTATCCTGCCCACTCTCCCCCATACCAATCTTGGAGCAACAGAGATGTTGGCTTCTTGTCAGGCCCCTCACACCAATCTACAGACACAGCAAGAGCTGGCTTTGGCCTCAAGCACCAGCTCTAACTAAAATGGAAAGTAAAGAGCATATTACCCTGCTGTTTCACAGAGAACCAAAGTTAGCACAATGTATCATCTTGAGATGAAATGTTTGCAGCCATGGGATCCATCCATTTTCTCTGGGATCAGTCATTTTTGCCAGTCTCACTTGTGTTGGTAAAAAGGGGCAGCAAATAGTCTTTTATCTGAAAGCACATTTCCCTGGAGATCAAAAGTATATTATTTAGTTTTCAAATCTTCCCTCTTTATCCTCACAGTTCCCATATACGGGAAAAAAATGGCAAAACGTTAGTGAGAGTATATATAAATCACACCAACCACTGATCCTCTTATCCAGTAACCATAACACATCATACATTGAAAGTCTTTCTCAGAGAGAGTAAAATAAATTACATTTTGCTTGCCAGCATACTGAACCTTATGTTGATTATTGTAAATTACTGTAAGCACAAAGGTATAGTCTTTGTGTGCTCTTCTTCGAACATGGAACATGAACATCAAAGGCAGCAGTTATCAGAAACTGCTCTTTCTCTGCCTCTGCCTTTGACAATAGGCTGATCTTCTCCCATCTGCTACCAAGTTAAAAGAAACAGAATCAGACAAACCATCTGAAAAAAAAACACTTGTTACCAAAGATAATAAATGATCTGTGCTATAAATATCACCATAACCAAATAGTTTGGCATTCAAATAATTAATTATAAGATAAAAGCTTAAATAGAGCTAGTTGAGGGGGGGGGAGGGAGGGGAGGAAGAGTTGAAGAAAATGATATATTTATAACTGTTTTCAATATTCAAGTTTTTTAAAAAAATTATCTCCTCTGTAGTTGGTGAAAAGAATCATTACTATAATCAAGATTTCATTTTTAATCAGTAGATCATCATTCTGTATGTGAGAACATTAGTCAATGTGAAATAATCCTATCTTACTACAATTTTTTTTTGCCAATCTGTTGTCAGAATCAAGGTGAGCTTGGCTCTTACTCTAACAAAGGGATAACATACACCAATTCACAGAGGTTTTGCCAAGGGATTCTAGAACAAAACTGAACTTTTTGCATTCTTCACTGCAAAAATCTTGAGAGTTTTTCTTAACAAGAAAAATGACACAAGCATCACCACCACACGCATTTGCTCCAATCAAACCCACATATTTATTTTAATTCTGGGAATTTCACAAAGCTACTCCCAGTTGTTCCCCACCTGTAGCTCTGGGGTGGTCTCAGAATGATGCTGCTGTCTTGTACAACTTAGGCTTAGGTAAGAAAGAAAAGCAACTTGAAGCTATTTCATTAATTAACTGCTATGGACAGTGTTTCACCATAACAGGAAAGAGGATGCCTGCAGGTTTTGCTTTAGAACAGCTCTTCCAGAGCAGCTGTACTTTTATTTGCAGGTCTCAATCTTTTCCCAACTCATTAATTGGATTCAGTGCTGGCTGAGACTCTCTATTATGGTAGAACTTCACCTTCTTTCAGGCAACATATATGACTCATCAGCTCAATAGCTATAACAAATAAACCCAAACTTCTCATCTGTGTCAGTCAAGCAGAGAACACTTAACATCGCTGCTTACAGATGCTGCTTGGAACATGCTGCACACGCTACAGGAGTGAGGAGCCACAAGCCACTCTGACCTCTTGGTGTGGAGCAGGACTGGCTCCTGCCCTCCCTATGTGCTTTGCAGAGAGAGATCAGATAGGAAAGTCACTCAAATGAGAAAAGAACGTCTCCTCTCCATGTCAAGAGAGCATTTTAATTATGTTTCTCAGTTTTAAAATGTAGCAAGATGACTTTGGTTTATAAATGCTACAGAGCCTGAGGCACACATTTGTATTACAGTTGGGTGCTTTTATTGCATATTGTGTTTTTAATTGTTCCTTAGAAGATCAAGCATTTTTCCACAGAGAAATCTAATACATTATTATCATTTCTAATTCCACAATTATTTGCATCACTCTGGTGCATGTCAGCCACATGACTTGTGTGTATCTTTCTTTTTCTTCCTCTCTCAAAGGATTCTGTTGTTTGGATTATGCAATCATTTTGCTAATACCAGGACAGATGGCCACAATGAAAACACACAGGGTACTCTCTCTGATAAATACTTGCCAATATCAACAGGAAAGAACAGAATTAAATTTATGAACTTCAGAGAGAAAGCACAAGCTTGTTCTTGAGTAGTGAACAGCATAATACTTTCATGTACACAGTAATAGCCAGTGACAATCAATGGATATGCAGGTTGCAAGATGAGAATAATTCAAAATAGGATCTGAAGTAACCTTTAGAGGTCATATCACAGAGGGCTGCAAATGCCCTGCTTGTCACAAATGGCAAAAGGTCAGATGTGGAAATGATGCAGGGTAAGACTCCTGTGCTTTGCTCTTCCAGCCACCCAAAAGGTTTCCTAAAATCAAGCTTAAATCACCACCTGCTTGCTGCAATTTAAGCCCCCCATCTCTCACTTTGCCCACTATCCACCTCATTTTTCAGCTGCTTACTAGTCTGGAAAACTGTTGCTTTATCTCCCTGCTGCCACCTCTAAACCAGGACAAACCAAGCACATAGTGATTCAGCTGCCGCCCCAGCAACACACAGTCAATACTATTCCATGACTTGGGTACTGAGCCCATAACCTGTGGGGGAGCTCCAGGGCACACAGCTAAGCATGCATGTCTCATGATATGGTGTTAGCAGGGGAAGATGTTTCCTACCAAGTACAGAGATAATCCAGATTTCAGCTTGAAAACTTGCAGATTTAGCTGCTAAACTCACCAGACCCCAGCTGCTGAAAGGAAGTCTAACACATCTGGAAAATTTCCATCCTCCTGATACTGCCTGTTCCCATGACGTCGCTGCTTGGCCTCAACCAAGAGGGAGGCTCTCAGATGTAACTCAGTAACACCAGGAAATCCATCTCCATCCCCACAGAAAGAACTTGTGGCACAAAAGGTCACTAAAGAACAGCAAGATTTAACAAGAGAAGCCCTCCCCACAATGAAAAATATTATTTTTTTTGAAGACTGGGGAGAAAAATGGAAAAGTTAAAATTTCCATCTGACACTTCTGTTACCAGCAAAATTATGATGTTAAACGGGGTGTTAAAGATCAAGCTGTGTTTCTTTAAGGATGAGTCTGTGTAGCAGTGGGGGAAGATGCTGGTAAATTCTTTTAACCTTAGCAATAGTGTATAGTCCCTGTATTTGTGGTTAATGCTTAGTTTTGTGCCATATACTGCTTAGTACAAATGGCAGAGATTAGTGTGGCCTTGTGATAACTCCCTACATCTGTGACTAATAACTCTTATGCCAGTTAGTGCTTCCTTATTTACTTACATTAGTGATTAATCTACTAGTAGATGTCTTAGTTTTGAGAACAAAGATAGAGAGCTGGAGTAGAAAATTATTAGAGAGATTCATCAAGACTTGAACATATATTTGAGATGCTCTCAAGCAAAGAAGATTCATCAGAAAATCTGGGACCAGAAAAGGGAATCTGGGGGTTGGGATGTCCCCAAATAACCACCAAAGACCGGCAAAACACCCGTACTCATATCCAAATAAGTTCACTGAAAAATTAACATATACAAATGTATTCAGGAGAGCTAATGAATACATAGTAAAATGTGATGAATATGTGTTAATTAATGACTATAACCTGGTCTGTTAGGTTGCTGCTTGTGCATGCTTTGGGGAGTAAACCCCATGCACCCAGAGCTGCTAATAAACTAACGTCAGATTTCTAACCTAGTAAATTGGTTAGAGAGTTTATTTCCTGGTTTTTGGTGACAAGGGCACACAGATATGAGAAAGCTGGATGCATGATGAAATAAAAAGATAATCTTTGCTTTTTTGAAGCTGTGGTCTCTGACACATGGTAAAATTTTGTCAAAGCTTGGTAAATCCAGAAATCTCAAAATAATAACTGGAAAAAAGTGCAAGAAGAGAATTGGTCATCATTGCTAGAGAACCCTGCATTTCTTCTAACCAAGTGACAAAGACCAGATCCTTCTCAGGCCAATATTCCTTGTCTTTACAATCAAAATGCAGATGCAGACACTAAGCAGACCTTCTACCAAAGCTTACACCTTTGTATTACGTGAACCTAAACCTCGAGATGAAACGTGCTATTTCCAATACCTCAGAAATCTCACTGTAGATTCTCTGGTGTTAAGCCCAGTGTTCACACACCCTTGCAAGCTCACTATGATACAGTATTTGTCAATATGACTGTATTGCTCTCAAGCAGAAATGGGTTATACAGATTTGACCAGAGTGGAAGTAAAACAATACTGTAAGAATTTACTGCTACCAGTCATTTAGGGAACTGTCTCTGCACTCAAACATAGGTATTTAAAGTTTTTTCCTCATACTCTTTAGCAGTTAATGCAAAAAGCAACGATACAGAGGAGACTTGTCCTTCATGTCTGTGTGAATTGGAAAAGAATGCATATACATTTTTCAGTGACTACATTTCAAGAAATAACTAGCTTTTCAAGCTGTAAATAGTGCAAGGCAAGGTGGGTGTTCCAGGAAGTGGTGAGATTCAAAACAAGAACTCCTTTGCAGACATGACTGTACTGCCCCATGTACAAATTAAACACCTAGAATAAAAATTGTTGTTTGTCTCAATCTAAAGTAAGACAAGGGTGTAGTTCTGTGTTCATTGAAGCGGATCACATTGACTAATGTCAGCTTTTCAAGAACCTGACCTTCTACTGGAGAAATCTAACCACTGCTTTTTGCTATTCAGAAGTAGTGTAGATTTTGAAGAACAAGTATTTGCCAAACCCCAAGACCAGCCTCTGGTAAGATACATGCAAGGATTAGGGTTGATCAAAACTTTTTCTTCAAGAAAATAGGAATGACACAACCTGTGTTCATCTCAGCTGACATCTTTCAGTACAGGACTGTAGATAACACTGTGATAAACGTATAGAGTGAAAGATGAAGTCCTGAATGCATATAGTGTGCTCTCAGATGAGTTCAGGCAACTTTCCAACAGGGTCTAAAGTACTTGTGCAGTGGTGATTTATTGCTGACCAGGAATACCTTTTCCCATCTTGACATTTTCAAACAGATTTTTTATTATAGTCATTGCCATGCCAACCCAAAGAAAATGTCACAAACTAAACCAAACCAGAATTTTGAGAAAAAATTATTCTAGTTCCTCATTTAAGTCCTTCTCTTCCTTCATTCACTTATTCCAGCTGTCATTCTATTGTTTGGCTCATTTTTCATTAAAAATGGTTTTTGTTGAATGCACATTTTGTAATGAAAAATGTTGCAAAACCGAACACAGTGTTATTTTTATTCATATTCTAAAGAACGTTGAGTAAAACAGAAGTATGACATGTCAGCTTAATTTTCTCCATCTGACTTAAAACTTTTGTTTTATGTTGAGTTCTTTAATGGAAGCGCATGAAAAATGAAGACAACTGATATGAGTGATACCTTCCCTAAATGGACCGCTTTATCACAGCTGTTGAAAACTGACAGAATCCCACACATTTCATTTGAACAAACAGCTCCAAAGATTTCAATCATACATATGAGCACAGCCATAAGGATTTCCCATACACCTACTACACCACTGCTGGCAGTGGAAGTGCAATTTCCTAAAAATCACAGAGTGTTTCTCCTCCAAGTCTATCAAATGAAGATTCCCATAAAGGTACTTGCTAGCACTGTGTCTCATCTCCCTTCAGCAAGTTATAAGTAGGGCAAAATGAAGATGTATTTCCCACGTAAATTAAAATTGTTCTTATGATTGTAATATTTGTGTCCCCAAGAGAAGAAGAGTGTTTGAGGTGGGTGGATAAACAAATATTCTAATTACATTCTTTTGAAAGCTGCAATTTGATTTCAACATCAGTTGTGTTTTTCCTTTTTAATTTCTTCTCTTAACTCAGTGGGAACTACAAAAACCCAACAAAAACATGTCCTGGTAACTTACTGCTTTTTGATCTGTAATGATTTATTTCCATGTTTATTTTCCTTGTTATAATGACCATTTAAATTTTTTTTTTATTGTTTTCACAGCGCATTTCAGGGGATGGTGCTCACTTGATTTCTAGCTGATGAGTGATTAACCCAGGGGAGTCAATCTGCAAACCCTACAAGTCACTCATGCTTCTAGTCCCACTGGCTGTGCTTTTACCACACTGCCAGTGTGTGTTCCAGCCATGCATCTGGGAACACCAGTGGTGAGGACGATGGTTTCAGATTCGTATGTGTCTTTGTACTGGCCCAAGACCACACTGATACAACACAGACCACAGGTTGGAGCAGCTTTGGATATACTGAGCCTGAGCGTGACCCCACATCCTTTACAGGAATCTGCCACTTCATCTGGCCAGTGAAGGACAGACAAACTGGCTTTCCAGAAGATATAAAACCTCATATCTAAGCCTGGATTGTGGGAAAGATGAGAGGGCTGGATGTGGGCTGTGGCACATAGGCTAGAAACAAGGTCAGGCCAGAGTATGGTGAAAAGGCCTTGAGGATGCTGTGAGACAAGCACCTGCTCTCTGGCTTACCAAAGCAGTTTAGGGATCTTCATTGACTCCACTAAATGCAAACACATTTAGGAAAAAAACAAAGTTTCAGGAAAATTTAGGAAGAGGTCTCAAAGCAGTGTCAACATGCATTTATTCTACACACTGCACTTATATGAGGGAAGTGCTTAGGGGTTAATTTGGGAACGTTAAAGTCATGAAAACAGATCCTCTGGAATTAGCTTCCTATGTAATGTAGCTACTTTAAATGTAATTTATTTTGCATGGACATATTGTCACCTCCTGCAGCGACATGTTAACAGATCTTTCAGTGGCAGCAGAGGCAATCTCTGCAGTCCTTTAACTACCATGACCATATTAACTTACTGAATTTATGGCCTAACCATATAATTGCTTTGTGCTTTACAAAAAGTCATTACATTTTACCATCTACACAGCCCTCAAGGGTCTCTTGTCTTCCTAATGCTTCCCTGTATCAGTCGATGCTAGAAAAAACACAAAAGGACTTAAATGGAACCAAGTCCTGGATCTGACCTGGAGAGAAGGCAGCAAAGAGAGAGAAGTAAAGGAACAGTGGAATATGATGGGACTGAGAGACACTACAGATTGTATTTCTCTAGTCTGATGAGGTACCTGCCTATCTGGTCAGCGACTTCCAGACCTGACAGCAGAGGAGAGCCCAAGGTGACTAAATCATCATGTTTTATGAAGCTAGGTAGCTGGTGAGAGCTGGAAAGCCACATTAGTGCCCTGAAAGCAACACAGCCATCTCTTGGGCTGCAAAGGAGGTACACCCACAGTACCATCCTGCTCTAAGTCTTTCAGAAAAAGCTTCAGTTTAGTCCTTAAATAGGAACTACATGTTTTCAGAACAAAACTTCAACAAGGTTCAAGCTGCTACAGAGACTGAGAGCAACACTGAGCAGAAGAGCAAGATTTACAATGTTTGGAAGTGAAGAAATCTGGAAAAAATGACCATAGGGAACGTGGGGATGTCCATAACGAGCAGCAGACAAAGAACAGCAAGACCAAGACTGCAGAAATGAACTGAAATAAAGGCACTCAAATCATCACAGGCAAATGCACTGTAAGGAAAAAGCAAGTAATGCTAGGGTGACTGTTCACTCTGCATACTCATATTCGTCTTCACTCTGTATTCACAGAGCTCTTTGAAATGCAGGAGTAAACTTCTGGGAGGCTTAAAGGATTTAGCCATCAAGCTAAAACAAACAACACTCCTGTCTGAAGAGGAGCAGTAGATAAGCCCAGTTACAAGAAATGCTTAAACTAGTTTTACAGAAAGAAAAAAAAACAACAAAACCACCAAAATATCGAAACAATAAAACAAACAAAAACAACAACAAACCCCAACCCCAAATCTCCATCCAACTTTTCCTTGTTGATTTTGTATATGTGAGTATTGCTGCCACTCTATCTGTTCTGTGGGGCTTGGTGTCCTAACAGGAGAAAAGAAGCAACCGAAAGAGAGGAACACAAGAACTGGGGAGAAAAAAATCAGAAGGGTATTTCTGGTAATTTGTGCTGTCCTTTCCACTCAGTCACTTTCTTTGTGCTCTTACTCCTGGGAATTTTTAGCTGCAGCTTTGAAACACACAGGAGTGTTTGACATCAAACAAGCAGACCACATGGACACATCCCAGATATTACCACATCACTGTATCACAAATATTCAAAGAAGTTTATTGCCCCTCCTCACTTCCACCACTATCTCTGCCCTCCATGCTTCCAAAAAAGGGCTGGTAGAAAAGATTACAGAGCTGAAAATATTCCTCATCCAGAAAAGATAGTAGAGCTTGAACTCAGACAATCCCTACTTGATATTTTTTTTGTTATGAGCTGACAAGAATCTGAAATTTTAGATGAAAAACCCACAGGAGATTTTGGAAATTAATCAATACAATGAATTCTTCACATGAGAAAGTTGAAGAACAGGAGGGGAAAATAGATCCTATATAAGAAGAGCCAAGAGAATCATCACCTGGATGTAGGTGAAAGTCTCTCTTTTAGTCCTGTGAACAGATATTTTTTCAGCACTGACCATCTACAATATTGCTCAGTCTCTACCAGACAGAAGGAATGCATCCATTTTTCAAAAGGGTGCTTAGGAGTACAAAGCAAAAAAAAAATACATAGTGGGCAAGTCCCACATGTCACTGAAGGGAACTTTACGTTCCAAAATACAGACAGGCTCCAAACACACACTGTACAGCCAGATTTCTTTTCTTCTTCCCACATTTGAGGTATGTGTAGTTACCTCTTTTGTGGAAAAAAAAATTAAGTAAGTCCATTTGAAACACACTGAGATTTGCAGACTATGACTCTGCGAAGTTTAAGGACACACAGGATAAAAGCTGGATTCAAGCCTCTCTGGCAAAATTATTTACTAATAAATTCCTTTCCCTCCTAACACCTCACCCGAGCTTTGCTTGAGCTGCTCGCCCTGCGCTCTGAACTGCAGTTATGTGCAGGCAGCCTCACAGACCTTGTGCAGCTGCTTTGGCTTCTTATCACATCTGAAAGCTCCAGTTTTTAAAAGACCTTTGACATCTTTCACACATCCCATTTTTGAGGGAGTGGAAGGAAAACATATTTTTAAGACATGTAGTTATCTACCCTCCACTGTCTCAGAGTTTGCCTAATAACTCCATTTCAACACAATGCATTTTGCATGTTGGTGTTACCTGATAGTTCTTCCCATGTGTCTTAAAGACCTATTTTCTCTGGTTGCTGAAAACTGGCAAGAGTCACATGAGTGAATGAAGAAATCAAGCAGTACACAAAGCCAAGAGAGAGTCACATTCAGACTGGTCACATACTCTCCCTCTTTTAAGGTGGGCACCCAAAAAGGGCCCTCTTCTCAATTGTTTACTAATCTCATCTCCACTAAGATCCGTTGCAAAAGCTCTAGAAGTATAAAAACACATTAAGTTCACATTTACCAAAGCAGAGCAAAAGAACACGTGGCGTTATTTTCTCCTCCAAATGGAAACTCTGGAAATGAATGTTATAGCACATCAAAATGGTTTTGACAAAATACTTCTCATTAAATAATAGGTTATTTAGCAACATTTTAAATTTAGTTAGGGTAGGTATCTGGGATTTCAAGTGAAGTCAAAAAGATCCCAAATTAAATAAAAAAAGTCTAACCTTGGGAATCTTAAAATGGATGTTTCAACACCTCTACTTCACAGACAATAAAAAGTTTGATCTTGTTCCAGTGGAGAATTTCAAAACCTTAGAGGCTGTTGCAAGACAGAATTTCTTGTTCCTTAGCCAGCTCTTGTTAACATAGTCATAATAACCATAATCAGAGATTTATGTAGTCTTAAAGAAGTTTGCAAGTGACTGTGATCATAAAAAGCACATATGAAACAATCACACTCATAGTCCTCGCTAAGCAAAAGAGGTTGGTCTGCTTTGAAGCATGACAGCTGTTGAAGAAAGCAGAGAGTTATGGTTTAAGACTTAGTGTGAGGAATATACAGCAATTAATTGAACAGCAAAATGGATTTAAGTAGGCAATTTATAATTATTACAACTGAATTTAGCTAAAGATGAAAGCAAATGAGTGAGTGGACCTGACTGAGATCACGTCTAAAACATGTGCATCATGTATTGTCTCAAGAAAGACTTTTCCAGCTGCACTTGCCCCTGAAAGCCATTTCAGTCCTCGAGTTAAGTACCACGGGCCTGGTTTCACCTGATGCAGCAAAACCTGAGTCAGGCAGGTTTGTGTGTACAGTTTGTCAGTGTCTGGAGAAGTTACTACTTCACAACAAACAGCCTCTTCAAGACCACCAAACCAGAAGTGCAGTGTCATCATAGATAATTTACATGCTACTGGATTTTTTTAAAAAAGTATTGTAAATACCAATCTGTGCCATTATTTACACAAGATTCAGGGTAGTTATCACATTTATAAAGTTAAACACAGAGAAGATGATGCCAGTTGACGTGTTTCCAAGTAGGTCAGAAAGGCATTTCTCATTCACACAGCTTAGAGACTCCACATGCCAATCTCATATTGTTTGGGGCTTAATTTCATAAAATACTCCTATGAGAGTATTATGCTTTAAAGATTATTGTGTCAAAGAGCAAAGCAGAGAGCTCTGACAGGGAAGAAATTTCCAAGAACTTACTGAGACAAGCTTCAGCAGAATGCACAGCTGCTGAAGTAGAGCTTCTGCTGAGAATAAAAACAACTACATCTGTTAGAAAGCAAAGACAAGAAACTTGTGAAGGCTGCTTAGGAGAAATACAGTATTTGCCACCTAACAAAGTGGAAAAGTGTTGCAAACAAGATTGACAGGAACTTTGCCATTGACATGGTTTTAGGATGTCATTATCACTGCAGTGAATGTTTGTGCACTGAAGGCAAAAGAAAAAAATCAATAGTGTAAAAGCTCATTTACCAGTCTTGGTAAATGAGATGCTGTATCTTCTGAATCTGTTTGAAATTACCAGAAATATTTTTTTGTTTTATATGTTTGATAACTAGAATTTCTACTGTAGTCTTTTGCCCACAGAAAAACCTGTAACCCAGGCACCTTTAAAGCTCCATCCAAAGCACTTCTAAAGATGATCTGTTATTCTTTTTCAACTAATAGGTATTAGATAAAACTATATAGCAAATCATGAGAACAGAAGAAACTTGCCCCTTTGCCTCAGGAGCGGGCATCAAAACAAAACTTCCTTTCCCTCATCTACAGATAACTTGAACCCAATTGCAAACACCTTCTGAGTCAGGAAGAAACCTGAGCTTCAAGTGTAGAAAGAAAATAAAACAAGAACACTGCTACTAAAGAAAGTCCTGTCATATATAGTGACTTCAGAGAGGAACCTGTGTTGTGATTAAATTTTCATTTTAAGAATATAAAAAAGGAAAGCACTATCAAACTCCAGACACTCCTGCAGGGGTTTGGAAGAGATTAGAGTCCTCAAATGACACTGTGGAACTAAAGGGCAGAAGCAAAGGAAGGAAAATGGCTGTAGAAGACAAATAAACAGTCGAGCTATCAACATATAGAATAAGCTCAGATGACACAAGGTGATGGCAACACTGAATTGCTTGGCAGAAAAACAAAAGAGACATAAGAAAAATGGCATAAAGTTAAGCAACAAGCAGCAAGAGAAGTTGGAAGAAGAGATATCCAAGTTACAAATTCTGTGCTTACTATGTTACCCTCACCAGTCAAAGCTAGTACTGATAAAAATTCCAGGCGCCCAAGAGATGGCTCAGGATCCGTTACTATGGAAGTAGGG
Organism: Sakesphorus luctuosus; assembly: GCA_013396695.1. Classification (NCBI taxonomy): domain Eukaryota; kingdom Metazoa; phylum Chordata; class Aves; order Passeriformes; family Thamnophilidae; genus Sakesphorus; species Sakesphorus luctuosus. The sequence continues at coordinate 1,158,596 of VWZD01008227.1, forward strand.
ACTGGATGTTCACCTCCTTAATGTGAGCAGTTGGAGGGTTTGAGTTTCTCCACCAGTACCCCATTTTTCCTTGCCATCAAAATAGGAACAAATTTCTAGAGGTCCACGAAAAGTTCCACATACTGAGGGACACAGACCTTTGCCTTTACTACTCTCAGTTACATGTGCACCCCTGGCTCACTGAGGGCTGGCTGGGCTGGCTCCAGCGCTCTGCCTGTGCAGCACACACTTCCAGCCCCTGCTGATGCACCCCAGGTCCCTCAGGTGTGAGCAGTTCTGGCTCACAACAAAAGAAATTGGTCTTCAGACAGAAATGGGACATGAAGGCCTTCCTCTGCAATTCAGACACAGGTTTCTACAGTGATATTTCTGACTTTGCAGTTATTTGGTTTCAGATTAGTTTTTGCAGTTTTGCTACCTAATGTGGGGTTAGGGTGACTATGGGTTCGGCTTTTACTTCATTTGAGATTTTGCTCTTCTATCAAAAAACAACCCCAAAATGACAAGGCAGTAAAAAGTAATAACACCACTTTTCCAATCTAATTCTGATTTCAAGACTGCCTTCAGACTCTTTTTACATGCATTGTCTGATGCTGGATCCCATCAGATCTCGGAAGCTGAGCAGGGTCAGCCTCGGTTAGTATTTGGATGGGAGACCTCCTGGCAATACCAGGGGCTGTAGGTTCTAGTCCTGAGGACTTCACTGTCACCATCAAAGCTTGCTCGGCCGTGGCAGATGAACCTCAGGAGCAAAGAGTGGGGCCAGTTCTGCACACGCTGCGCCTCACCTAAAAAGTCCACTGTGCAGGCTCGAAGGGCACACCCACGTGGGGAGAGCCCTTCCCAACTCTTTGTTGCGAAGCCAAGCCATGATGATGAGGATGATGATACAGCATGAAACTTTATTTGGACAAGATTTCTATCCTTGCAACAATAAAGAACTCTGCACTAGACCCTAAATGCTCTTCCCTGTAGAAATGTTAACATGCAGACAGTTTCCCCGTGATGTTTTGGTTTTCTTTCTGCTCTCCAATGTACCAGCACATTGTGAATGGCACACAGCAATCTGTCTTCTTGCTGGTAGTTGAATGAACCATAATTGCCCTCAACAAATAAAGCAGCCTAACTTCTGCATAAACACAAACTCACAGTGAAGTATTGTACTTCCATCTTACACAAGATTAAACAACAAACAGAATACATGAAAATGACAATGATTCTTTAAAAGCTTAAAGAGGACTTGGACTGAGTTGGAACAAGAGTGATCCTCATGTGAAAATCTTATTTATTTTCCTAAAGTGCCCTTATTTGACTTGCTATGACCCAAGAACTTCTCATTATGATTTTTTTAAACCAGAAACAAGTAACTGATAGCCTTTTACAACGGTGTGGAAGATTTAGATGACTGATCTTTATCTGCACACTCTTTGGCTGGATAAGTAGATCTCCATCTCTGCAAGATGTTTGGGTTTTTTCCTGCTTATAAAAAGACCTCTCCCCAGTTCAAATAGGGTAGAAGTCATAAGTCTCCTGCAAGGCTACATATTTCAAGATTTTTTTCTAAGTTTCTTATTTTGATAAAATTATATCAGAATTATGAACTTATTATCAGACTGGGATTCTTTCCCCTAGATCTAAAGGTCAAATATCACTGAATAAAGTGTATGTATATGCAAGGCTTCTTTGTCATTTTCCCATGGTAACAAGACTCAGAGCAGATGAAAGTCTTAATCCTAAAATGAGGCAATTAGGAGAGTCCAGGTGAATCATAGCTGATCTTTAGCTTGAAGGTTCAGGTGAGTCATTACTTCTTACAAATTCCCTGATTACTAAGCTCCCCAAGGTAAAGATCAGCATCCTAGATTATTGTCAATAACAGCAGAAGCACCGGTGAAAAATCACCCACTTTTGTCTGAGCTAAAGAAAAAAAATAAGGTTCCTGCCAGTACCACCCCCAAGTCAATGCAGAATGGCTGTCAGTTCTTTAAAACATTGTTGGATGTAATTTGAGTTCAGATGGAAGTAGGAGAGGAAAAAAAATCAAGATATTAAATAGTAAGCACTTTTCTTTACAGACTTGTTACATCTTTAGTATGTATATGACGTTTTCCTTATCAGTCAGTTATTATCATCCTGTTACATTGGTTGGAATTACATTCAAAATACTTTGAACCAAACACTGCATAGGAGTCAAGATTACTAAATCTCCTGTATTCTTGCTACTTATACTATATATCAGTATCATATGTCTGCTAAAAGGAATAAAAGCATATTTTCTTTGCACATAATAAGTTCTTTATATAACCTAACATCTCAATGATTAAGAGACAGGGCCTGGGTTGTCCAAACAATGACAAGCCCTAAATTTCATGTTCCTGCTACACTTTAGCTGTTCTAAGCTGTAGCACTCTGTGTCAGATCTGCAGCTTATTAGTATGAATCCCACGGAGCTAAACCAATTTATAAACTGACAATCTTGGTCAGTGTTATTTTTTCCCCTCACGTAAATACTACAGAGTATGGAAAAATGACATGGTTAAGTAGTAGTAGTACTGAATTATATCCTTTTTTTCTGATTAATATTGCATAGCAAGGGACTGGTCTTTCATTGCCACATTAACCACACCACCAACAATGAGGATGTGCAATGCTTGCAGACAGCGCTTGCTGATGCTTTAACCTAACATGGCACTGAGGAGACTCTTTGACCAACTTGTGTTAATAAAAAAAGTTCCCCAAAAATGCTAAAGAAAAATGCAGACCTGGCCTAGCCAAAGCAAGCAAAAGGAGTGCCGTGGCCTGAGCAGCACTCAGCAGCATAAGAAACCTAAATATTACATGTAGAAAAGATCTGCCCCCTGGCTACATTACAGGATGACAGATTCCCACCAATGTCTCAATCAAAAGCATGACTCTCCTTAGTCAGTGGGGAGAGAGGCAGCTGTGCTGGGTGATGCAGACTGAGTCACACTCTGGAGCCACATGCTCTCTCCGTTAACTGTATCTGGGGCCGAGGAATCTACACTCCAGACTTCAGCAGCTCCTTTAACCCAGCTGAAGGAGCTCTCCTTCCCCATATGCAGACACTGAAATGAACTTTTTCAGTGCCAGCTCAGAGGCAGCTTCACTGCAGCTCTGCTGGTGCAGAGCTCTGTCCTGGCTGATTCACTTTGCATTATGCAGATCCCAAAGATATCTGAGAAACCAAAATACAAGATTTTTAACCCTTTCAACCTTTCTGCCCAGGATCCATGTACATATAGATATCCAACACCGTGCAGAGCAATGTGGACAAACAGAACCGTTATCAGATAGCTGCTAGCACAGATCCCTCATCCCCAGTACAAGGCAGGGGTACAGAGCCCTGGACAGCAAAGCACCCACAGCAGGGGGTGCAGTACTGAGATCCCCCCATCTACTTCCTGCCCAAAGGAAATTACAGATGTGGTTGCAGAGGGTACAGATACTCTTGTTAACCACAATAAGACCCCTCTCTAAATATATTAAAGCATCTCCTGTGTTTAGAGAAAGCAGCTTTGAATTTCTAAGCTGGCTACTGGATATACTCCAGGAAGTACTGTCACACATAAATTTGCAGCAGCTGATTCTCAGCACAGTTTTCTATCCAGGGAGACTGACCAAGTTAAATACAGTCAGGGTGCAAGGTCCCACACAGCATTGTGGAAAGGTATACTTGTCACTTGACAGGTGTCTTCCTGAAAGACATCTGATGGTACCTGGAAGTGTTCTCTGCATAAACACATTAGGATAATGGATATGGGACAATGGAGAGAGGAAGAGGAAGTCACAGTTTGTGATCAAGTCTTTGTAAATCACTGCTTCATGCTGAGAAAAATAACTGAATGGATTATGACATGCCAATATTTTGTTGTAAGTGATCAGACCAATAATATCAGAGCTCTACTGCAAAGACATAGTCCTGTCTCTGTAAAATGCCTGTGCCTTCTCTTTCCCCACTTCTCTCTGATGCTTTTTCCAATGCATGAAACAAAACAGACAGGCATCCACAGAGAGCGTGCTTGCTACACACACTGCTTATCTCGAAGCCTGACTGTTTTCTGCGCAGAATGATACCAGCCCTCCAGAAATCTCTGTGGTAGCTGTGGAACAGAATATCTAAAGGCATCAGCACAGGGAGGTGAATTGAGGTTGTATAGACCTAGTTATAAGAAATGAGGGTATTCAGAAATTGTTGACAGTATTCAAGAATTAAGTGCCAGTATTTAATAATACAATTATTGTCTTTCATCCTACGTCCTACTTGCAAATTCACACACTTTTCAGAGAAAAGAAATAGAAAAAAAAATCACAGAAAAAAAACACAGAATATTCTAATTTGGAAGGGATTCACAAGGATCATTGAGTCCAACTATAAAGTGAATAGCCCATATGGGGATCAAACCCATAACTTTGATATTAAACTGATATAGAATTAGTCCATTTTATTGTGGGGAAACTGAGAAACAAAGCAATAAAAATATTTGTTCATAACAATCCAAAAGACCAACTACAGTAGTGGGCATAATCCTGAATCCAGCCTGGCCCTTTGGACATGAATTCAAGATGGGGCACCCCAATAACTCTCCATGTCTTTGGATGGTAGTGCTCAGTCAGTGAGTCACAACTCTATCCCAGTGCAAGACCCCACAGCAGCCACACCAAAATGTTCTTATTGCCACCAGAGAAGTAGGTATGCAGTTCCTCAGGAGATGCAGGGCAATCATGTGGGGAAGATCTCAAACAAAACACACCCCAAGTAAGCAAATATTGTCAATAGCCCAATTAAAAGAATGCAAAAATAACCATACTCGGGGGAAAATAAAAAGAAAAAAAGTTTTATTTTCCCCCACATGTTGCCAGACAAGTGACACCGATCACCCAGGTAAAAATATTACTCTTGTCTATAGGGTGGTAGAAATATACTTTATTATTAGCAGTTGCTGAGAGGCAGCTGTGTAAACTTTCTACTGATTCCTGGTGGTGGATTGAGCAACAATTTGATTTACTATATTCAGAATTCATTTTGGTTGTTCACTCCATTATATATACACATCAGAGAACACCACAGAAAAATTCTGGCCCGTCTTCAATTTAAACTACTAATGTAATACTTTGACTCATGCATCTCTCACACTATAAATGTTTTGCTAATATGATACAGTGTTCAAGATGAGGATAAATCATGGCTATAAGAAGAATTTGCTTTCCACTTCCAGAACCACCCTTTGAGTACCCAGACAGAATATTGACCTATGACACAATGAAAGCCTAGTGAAAACTAATTTAATAAATGCAAATCTATTAATAAAAGCAGGCAAAATGTGAAATGAGAATGTTCACCTTCTCCTTAGTTTTTTTCATTGTGCTAGGGACTGAACAGAGGATTAAGGCTATGATTACTTTTCTGCTGCTCTGTAGAGCAGTTCATTTCACACATGGGACGCTGGGACTTTGAACACTCATGGAATACTAATCATAACTGATATTAGTGGTTTAAATGCAAAACTGAAGCAATAGCAAACCACTGAAAACCTCAAGCTACTATTCAAAGCTCAGTCTGAATCCATTGTGATTTGAACAGAAAAGGATAGCTAGTTCTGGGACCAATTGAGGATAGTTTGGCCTAAAATGGTGCTGGAAGCAGGAGCTGGCTTGCTAGCAAACCTTTTTTCCACAGAAAGAATAAATTGTAGAAAATTTTCCAAAACTTCTGCATGCATTGCTAGAATAGCTGGAATGCTTTCAACCACTTCTACTATTAACAAACTTCCATTAATTTCAGAAAACAAGAAACTTTCTAAAGTATTTGACAACTATATATATATATATGAAAGAGGGGAAAATATGCCCCCCTATTTATCTACTTACTATCCAATCATAAGCTTCATTTCCCTCCCCGAATAGTATAGTTTTTGTGCAAGAGAGGAAAATACGATTTCTGGACACAAGCTGGAATTTTGATACCAGCAGAAGTCAGCATTAAATCATCTGAAAACTGTTCAATTGACCCAGATTCAACATATTCAGTAAGGATTTATATGAAACCATCTGCATCCAAAACTTGAGCCAAAGGTTCCATTAAACTGGATAAAACCAAAATGTAAGCTTGATGGAAGTTACTGCAGAAAAGCAATTTGAATGATCATTTATGAGCAGTGAATGTGTCTCCTTTGGGACAGAAGGTAATCCTGAGCTAGGAGTAACTGCAATATTTGCAGTCTACAGAAAATATGAGGAACATGGCTTGGATTACAATTTAGGCCTCTTGGATTAATTTTCAGAATAGTTGTATTCATACAAAATTATTACTGCATCAATTTATTACAAAAATATTCACATGCATAGTTTTGCCTACAAAATGTGTTGGGCTTTTAAGACATCTGCAATGTTTTTAGCTCTTTGGGAGAAATCAGCAGTGTACTCCTAGCTGTGTTATGCTTCAAGCCACTATAGGCTAGTAAAGTGTGTCCTGCAAATTACCCAGACCACGGTGGATATGTTGAATCAGTATCTGCCAAACCACCAAAGTCTTCACCAGAAAGCCCTGGTGCTGTAACAAGTTGATCTCACCCCCACCAGAAGTTTTGAGAGAACTTTGGACCCCATAGATCAACTCAAATTGTGTTTTCAACCAGGGACTGAAAAGGAGCCTTTCCTCCAAGTAGGAGAAAAGTAAACTCAAATCCACCTCTGGAAATATTTTTTTGTAATATTGGGTTTCTTCTGTTCCCTAAAGGGCAAAAAAATTTCATCTATGTTTAAAGAGTGCAGAGTACAGAATTTTAGAACAGTCTCTTGAGGTGGGTGCACTTTCAGACACACTAAACACCTACAGATGTAGCCAAAGAGAAGCCCCATCTTCCTGTGGTCCCATGTTCTTCTATCACTCCCATGGCTTCACACATCTGTATGCTTCTCCTTTAGGTAGTGTGTTTACCAGAGGGTTTTATCATTACCAGGGCTCATAGCATGTTGTCTTCCTAAGGTCCAAAAAAGATACCCTACATTCAACCCGGTCATCTTTTGAGCTCAGAGCTTAAAGCTGAGTCAGTTTCTTTGATAAACTCCATGCCACAAATGCTGAGTCTCTTAGGAAATCTGAGTACTGGTTTTGGTGCTGAAAATAAGTTCTTCATATTCTATGTGAGTTTTACATAGGTAAAAATTCAGTTTTAAATCTCTCAGTATATAATCTGCTAAGTAGACGAGTGTCCAGTTAGAGAAAGATACAAATCATTAATTCTGAATCTGAACATACTTATACTTTGGGTGACTGATTGGAAATGAATGCCTCAGATTTATTTCTAATTAAAGTATGCTGACTAAAATCCACACTTCACTGTGTTTATTCTCTCCAGATCTACATATAGTGAGCAAACAGCCTCTTAAAAATTGCCAAGTAGCTGTGCTATATTTGTGATTGTCTACTGCTGCTCAGAACCATAAAAGGTATCTTACACATTTTTGTCCTTTCTCCAGTTCTCCACCACCCCCACCCCCCCTTGTGTTTTTGGCACATCAGATAAAGGGGTTTTATCTTGCTGCTGCTATTGCTTATTTTTGCTTATTTTTCAGATGCATCCCTGCTCCCATCACAATTAACTAGGTTGTTCCTCTGTCTCCACACAGCATAAACAACAGGGCAGGCCCAACAGGAGGCATACAGGGAAATAAAACAGCATTAAGCAACAAGCTATTCTAAGTGTGTGAAGAGATAAGATCTTACCTGCTACAAGAGTCTTGTCTCAAGGGATTGCTGGTTGGAGAGAGGATGAAATCTTGCATCTCTAGAAGTTGCTCTTAGCAGACTTGCAACCAGTCATTAACTGCACTGCCACTGAAACATGATTTCTGAGTGGCAGAGCCTGTGTCATCATAGATCAACACACCCCAGTTCCAGTCTGTGTGCAATTCCATACTCCTCAGATGCGGACCATGCCTCTTTGAGGGACATCTCCATTGTAGATGCAATCTGAGGATCCTTTCACAGGCTGATACAACTATCAAGTTGCACTGCCTCCTTTGCCCTCAATAAGAATGACAGAAGCAAAACTCGGTCTCTGAATTGCAACTTGTTTAAGTGTTAAGTTTTCCCCTCCTCAGTTTTATTCAGAGACACAATCCTTCACAGATGAGGTTGTCCATGGAGTTCATCTGTGAACTTCAGATGCCTAAGAAGAGATGCCAGAGCTCACTAAATCACCCTTAATTTGCTACCTCACCTCAAGGCAAAAGGACTAGCTATGGCTTAGCCAAATTTTACGTAGGCAGCTGACATGGACTGGAAAAGATCCTGTGCAAATCCTGTAGATGCAATAGAAAGGAAGAGACTTCACTAGTTATACATGCAATCAAACTATATAAACATACTCATTTAAAGGAATGAATAATTAGTCAAAGTAAAGATGTGTATGACAAGTGTACAATTGCTTTCACACAGTTATAAGTCTGAGTTAATGGCCTGTTTCACACCTGTTGTGTCAGAGAAGAGAGAAGGGCTGTATTGCTACTCAAGCACACACTGCTTTATGACTGTACTTCTTCCAAGAGCTTGAGCTGTGTTTTGGTTCAGGATAGATAGCCAGGAGAAACAAAAAGTCAAAATCTACCAAAGCTGAATATAAACATATGTTCACAAGTGTCTGATCAAATTTATGATTTTCATGAATATGTGCCTAGATTTAAATCTGTTTTACAAGGGAATTGCAAAGCAAATACTGAATTGTTTAAACTGTTTTTATTTTCCATGACCTCTGATATTGCTGCACTGAAAAATAAGGCCTCAAAATTCACCATTTCACCACATAGGAATCTGAAAGAATTTTACCTCCTTTCAAGGTCCTATATTTAAGTGTCTATACACTGCACAGTCTCTCCAGAGGCAAAAATAGACATCTTTATAAATACCTTTAGCAATGATATTTGAACCTGTTTAATTCGTTATTATACAGAGAAAGCAAGAAAGAGTAAAATTGCTTATAAATACAGCTACAGAGAATAAATCCTGTTATGGAGGGATTTTGCAATGTGTTGAGTCTTGGTTTCATTCTGACTGGAAATTCTCCAAAGGAATGTTTTTCCATAGGAAAATGCTGATTCATCAAAACCAAAGCATTTAGCACTAGAAAAGGACAACTACAGTGGAAATCTATCTTCTGGAAATATGCCCAGGCTTCTGCCAGCTTGCCTGAAATTCTGTGCTGCCCAGATGGGAAACCAAAGCATCCTGACACTAAAAATAAGAGGTTTGACAAAGAGGTAAGACCATGGAAGTCTCATTAGCTCATGTTTCCAATGTCCTACATTTCCAAGGTTTTGCATTTGAACACAATTCACCTGCAGGATTGCTGGGCTGGTGGAAAAGGATCCAGGGCCCTGAGAGTGTAGATAGTTATGATCTCCAGGGCCAGGTGATCCCACTGCTCCCTTCTCTCTCTTCTCCCATTTGCCAGCCAGGATGACAGGGCTCACAAGATTTGATTTATGACAACACTGTAAAACCCACAAAGCTCATATGGAGCACAAAATATATCATGAGCGCTACTTCTGGAAAATAAATATTTCTCTAAACATTCTTTTTCCCCAGAAACCACTTTCAGCTCTGTAAAACCTCATGTGAAAATATAACTTCTACAATTCTTCTATTTGAGCACTCAGACCCATTCTCTTTACACTTAAATGTTTAAAAGGACCAGAAAGTGATCTTCTCCCCAAACTGAAGAATATTTGGTGTTTTTCTGAAGGGAGGAGATTTTATTAAGTATTAAATTAATAAAATCAATGTAAAGGATCATTCAAATATATTGAGGTATAAGCATAGTCAAACTACCACAAAAATCCCCAACTCACACATCTGGGAGCTGCAGGTGTTAGGACACACTGAAGTGGGCCTTGAACTTGCCACCCACAGTTCACCCACACACCCAGAACTACCATTATCCAGTTCACTGCTCCTGGGAGTGTTGATGCCCTCACTTGCATCAATAGGAGCAGAAATGAGACTCAGCTCTAAGTTCCCATTTGAAGTTTGCAATCTGGGTAACAGCAACGTGTGGGATAAAAATTTCAGGGAAGTTTATGACAAGACAACTCCCAAAACTTAGCTGACTCTATTCATGTAGATACAGACCCACGGCAAAGGGCTTGCACTGAAGGATGACCACACCTTGCTAATGAACATGGAAACAGCATCCATACTGTGCAGAGATCTGACAGCCAGTGTGCAGGTGAGAGCACACCTTCTCAGCAGATTGTTACAAACAACCTTCCTTTTACTTCACTAGTTCTCCTGGTGCATAAGTACTTCTCAGGGCACTAGGCCACCACAGATTGCCCTGTAGTCATCGCTCCCTGCCCAGCAGGGAAGGACTGAATATTTCTCAGCATGCCAAGAAATCCAGCTCTATCTGCTAACTTTATTTAATTTTGACAATTCTATTCAGAGCTGGAGCCAGCAACAACAGGGGACTACAGGAGTGCCAAGTGGCTGATGTTCAACCTAAACATGCAGGGAATGCAAACTCCTTCAAGAAGTAAGACTGCTAAAATGGGCATAAGTGGTCACAAATCAGTGGCAACTTTAGATGTCACTGTGAGACAGACATTCAGTGCAGCTTTTGAAAAGTAGAGCTGACTGCTTGCTGAGCAAGTCATCTTGCAGGGAGCACGTGACTGGTGCCCCAGAGTTCAAACAAGCTGCCCATCAGCCTTGGTGAGACAGGAGAAGTTTAAATTTTCAAAATAAAACTTATATTCAAATAACAACCAAGGACGGCATATTACTGACTTAAATAACTGACATTTATTTAAAAACTGCTGTTTCTGGCTTTGTTTGCACTAAGAACAGATTTTATCATCTAGATGCACTAAAACATGTAATATTAGGAATTACAGTAATGGAATTTTGTATTGTTAATAATTCACTAGCCTGTATTTGGAAAAGTATCGCACAAATTTTCAACTCAGCATGCAGCTGGGATGATAACTAGAAAATACTAGTAAATCCATTCTATATCTGAAAATTACCATATGCAGTATCATACTTACTATTGGTTTTCCCTAGCTACAGGACCTACATTCTAACATGGCATTCAAAATACAGTGGCTTAATTGACAGTTCCTCCTATTTTGCATCACTTTCTTGAGGTAGGCTTTCCTGCATGCCTTTTTCTATTATTCTGGATCCTTGTCTTTCCTTCCAGATCCCAAAGACATTTGCTCATGGCCATCTCAGTGGGGCTAGAGCAAAGTATTTTGGAGCTTTTAAGACACTGTGAAATTTCAGACCTACAGGATGGCCGTTACATGAAGAATCACTGACTGACTGTAATAAAGAAAAGTACCACTGTAATGTCATGAATTGCTTCAAATCAAATTAGTCTCCCTCTAAGGCCACAAAGGATTCCTCTAGGAAACCCTCCTCCTCTCCATCTTCACCATGTAGTCTGGAGAATGAGGAAACCCCTATATTTGCTCAGCTATAGTTATTCTTTGTCAAACTTACAGAGGAAAGGAACATTTCAAAGCTTCAGGGAATCTTAACATGATTTTGTGCAGCCAGAACCATACAGTGAAAACTGCAGCTCTCCATTTTCAGAAAACTGAAACATAGAACATTCCATGAGAGTTACTTGCCACTGAACTCCACTAAGAACACTGCTAAGCACAAAATTCTGGGAGATGAAAGGGACAAGAATCCAATAAAATCATAATGTAGGATTTCCACTACTCTTTTCTAAACTGGTCTTATATCAGAAAGTTTGACCTTTGGAGGATTGTTTCTTGGAACAATTTGTTCTGGAGCACACAGGGGAGAGGATGTTCTGACCCTTGTCCTGAAGACACATGAGCCTGGCTTGGCACAGCTCAAGAAGCAGCTCTAATGGAGCCGCAAGTGAGAGTTACCACCATAGAATCAAACACAATGTCCTTGAGGAAAAAATAGCTTGGGAGAGGGGCAATATATAAAAGGAATATTAAATCTAGTAAAGTTACACTAAACTCTAGAAAGAAGAATTTTTTTCAAAACTTGATTTTATTAAGGACACCCTGAAATGTAAATATACAAAATGAGGTATTTAGCAAAAATATTGCTCTTGGTCTGTTTAAATCAAAAATCCATCCTTAGAAAAGAGAAATCCAACCCCAGCTGCTTAGTAACCTTAAGTAAACTAGGCACAAGAAATACATTGACAGAAATTAAGGCCAAAGTGTTCTTCATGACTCACAGGCAGTGATCAGAAGGACGTGACTATGATCAAACTAAAGAATGAAATGAAGCTCCCTGTTTTCCCATAAAGTCACAAGTGCTAATATTTCTTTCATTTGTTCGGCTATGCCCAGGGTGTGGGAGCTTGGAGCTTGGTTTTACCAGCTATAGAGCGACACAGAAAAGAATGATCTAGCAGGTACTTTAAGATATATATGAACTTAAAAAGAACATAATAATGAGATGGTTATCAATAAGTTTATGAACTCAGCTCTCAGCTGTACAATTGGAAAATATATAGTCTAGTGCATAAGAAAACAATTTATTTTCTAAGGCAGTTAGATTTTGTGCAAAAAGTAAAGCACAAGAAAGGAAATTGCTCAGCAAATAAAACTGTGTTACAGCTATCTGCTAGAGGGTTCATAGTGTCTTCATTTGGAAACACTCAGATGATCCTACCATTTAAGACAGAGCTAATTAGGTGTCACTACAACTACCTATGCACAGGCCAAAAAGCCACAATATCTTGCAAAGTTATGCTACAGGACACAATTCCAGATTTCTCAAGGCTCCAAGTATCTGTTTCTGTTGAGTACAAGATACATGATGTCTTGAGATGCCTTCATAGTCGCCTTCCTTTAGAATTCTTTCCTACAACTTCTTTACAGGTTCATTTGCCTATATCCAGAGGCTGCTCTAATAGCACACGTCGGTATAAACTTGAAACCAAGTTCCATAAAAACATGGAAGGCTGTGAGAAGCAGAGTTGTGCTGTCCCATCTGTCTGTTCCACTTAGTCACGCTCTGCCCTTTGGTCTGGGAGATGTCTTTGGTTCTTCTCTGAAGCACATGATAGGTTCACTGCACCTGGCTGAACTTTCACTTTGCCTTGGCTTCTTCTCTTGACCTTGGACCTGTTCTGTCACCAGACTTGTTTGGTGATCATTGAACTCTTCTCTGGACCTGGCTATTCTCACTGGACCTGCTGTGCCCTTGTTCAGGTGCTGTTGGACAGCACCCTTGCCAGAGAGACTGTTGTCTCCTTATCAAACTGTCACCTCCAGCTCGCTGACACACATGGCCTTTCACCATGGGCATTCCAAGCATCTGCTGAGCAGCACCTGTACACCAGCTCATGTGAATAGCCTAGCACTGAACATCTGTTAGATCAATATTTTAAATAAACTGCTTAAAGTGTCAATGCTGTGATCAATGTTTTAAATTAACTGCTAAAAGTGTCGGTGCTGTGGTTGCCTCATCTTGGGAAAACTACAGAGAGCTGAACTGATGTTCGTGTTGTGATGGAAAGTTCCTTGGCTGACTTTGTGGGGGGTGGTTTCCATCCCTTTGTGGAGCTGTGGTTTATTTTGTTTCTCGTTTTGTTTCTTGATAGTTTGCCAGCATCCTCTGGGATAGATTATTCCTCAACATTTTCAGAATCTCTGTCAGTGCAGTCCAATGCTTCCTCCTCCCAGCTCTCGTACATGCAATGACTCAGCCTTGCTCTCACTTTCCCTTTGTTGAACTTTGTGACAATTTTTTCAGCTTCACTGCTGTGTGGCCAGAAGAAGTATGTATACACTGTGCCAAAAAGGAATTTCAAACAACAGAACTAAAAAGCAAGAAGACTCTTTGCTCGGTTTTAGAATATCTCTACATTTTATATCTCAAATATACGTGCACAGGGACACTTACACTTATCTGTGCAGGACTGGTGTGACGCATAAGACTCTCAGCAGTTGCTAAACCTGCAGAATATTCTACCTGGAAAAAGTTTTGAATAATGCTTTCTTGTTGCATGGGCCTCATGTCACATTATCATCAGGGGGGACTAACAAGACACTTTTGAGACTTTAAAAAGTTAAGTGATGGAATGAGCTGCAGAGATGGAGTCATGGACATACAAGGTAGGTTAAGACACAGAGTCTCTTTGAATTACAGGCCTAGAACAACTTGCAAGCAAAATAACCCATTATTGTTACTAAATGCAAGGACGACTGAATTAAAGACTACAGCTTCATAGAGAAATACCACAAGGAGCCAGTGATGTCTGCAGTCAAAAGGAAAGGATAGGATGGCTCAAGAAACTGAGAGCCAATTTAAGGTAATTTTCAATTTGACTTCGAGTGAACTGGATAATAAAATTCTTTTTCAGATAACTTGATATTTTTCCACAATTCAATTCAATTAAAAACGCACAAGGAAGGAAAACTCTTAATGAACGTGGCACTGTGAGGGTCAGGGAAAGCAACACAGATACTGAATAAAAGAAATCCTTACTCTCTGACACTACTGACTCCCCAGTGAAAATTCACATTTTAAAAAAACCTCTCTGTTGCACCTTGTCACTGCATAGTTATTGAGGGCTTGATGCACTAGCATTTCCTAACTTATGGAACAATTAATTCCTCTGCAAAAGAGACCTGAAGTGCAATTAAATTCCAAACTGAAGTCTTGTCTCAGGCTTACTAGAAGAGCCTAAACTTTTTCCAAGTTTCAAAATTTAGGGAGAAACTAATCAATTAAGCAGAAGAATTCAATAAGCCATGCACACATTTTTCCTCCTTTTTCTCGGACTAGTTTTGTTACAGTTGTGCTCTGCTATAATATTTTACTCCATTTGCTGAATAGCAATAACTTATATTGATCTCCCAAGCTAAGCTCTGTCTCTTTTGATTCTGTGTGAACTCTCAGATGCACAGATCAGGCCTTTGCCTTGGCATAAGGTCTGGAGGGTTTTTGTTTATTTAGGAATTGTTTGTACCATTGCTGCTGGCCAAGGGATGCACAAGGCCCCCACCTCTGCTGGATTCTTTTGGACTTAGTTCTCTTGTAAAACTTCACCAGTGTTCACATTCCTAATTCAATGAAGACTTGCTGTAAACAACTTTTCCTACCATCATCTTTTCTAGGTCACAGTCAGGCTTTCAGGGACATCTTCCCTGAGAGAGATGTGTTGTTGCCATGCCCTTTCCTTAGGATATCACTTATATAACAGCATGGTCTCTGTGGTGACACAAACCTCTCACATTCCCAGCCACAGCAGACAGTGTGCGAAATGTGCACCCTCCAGGAAATAATGGCTCAAGATATGATAATGCTCCCCTTTAGATCTCAATCTGGAGATGGGACTGAGCTAAGACAGTGGTCAGATGCATGTGTTCTCGGAAGATCATGCTTTTTATGTACATAAGGAATGGGTGGACACAACATTTTTTTTTCCCTACCTCCAAAGCTATCAGCTCCAAACTTATTAGAATCCATTTCTGTGCCATGGTTTAGGCTGCTAATCCTCTAAAATAAGAACTTTTCTAAGATTACAAATCTGTCCTTCAGGTTGGCTGCAGGGAAGGACTGGAACTGCGGGGGCTGAGGAGTCCCTCTAACATTATTTCACTGTCAAATTGTTTATAACCAATAAATATGGATTCCTTTCTTGCCCACTAACATTTAAAAGAGTTAAACTAAAGTGGGGAAACAGAGGCAATTTCTTCCCATTCTATCAGCTAGCTAAGAAACAAGCTCACATTACTGTGACTAAACAGTATGGTTTCTGTCTCCTTCATATAAACATAAATTGTCTCGAATGAAACCTAAAAAGAGACTCAAGTAACCATAATGTTTATACCAAAATGCCTTATTCTTGGTAAAGCATTGTTGATTTTGATAAACAGAGTCATTTCAGTAAACTTCAATATTATATAGAAACTTGTTCTTGTTTTAATTATGATTTATAACACTCTATGAAGTCATGTTTAGCACTGTGAGCTGTGGTTTAACAGTTCAAATTTAAGGAAGACAAGTTTGTGTTTAGTAAGCTATGGATGGCCTCTTCCACATTAGGCTCTATTCTCTAAACCTTGTCTGATTTTAGGAGTTAAATAATATTTTCCTGGGAGACTCCTAAAATCCTGAGTACCCTCTGCACGAGGGAAGCAGGTCAGCAGCTGGCAAATATAAGACCACAGGAGTCAGCTGAGCTGGTGAAGTCCACTCTCTCTCATGGCCAATCCTGAGCTAATGGAGGAGGAGGAGGCAGGGGGAGAAGAAGGAAGATGACAGTGACTAAAGGAATGTGTTAATTGTACAGAGTTCTCAAAAAAAGAGATGTTTGTGGTGTGACATCAGAGGTGCTGAAAGGATGCTTAACACTCAGTGTGGGAACTTTCTGACTTCACACAAAGGATTAATTCCTACTCCCACTTTACTCATTAGGAGGATTTTGGGTGTATTATCTGCAGTTCTAAGGAAATTGATTTGCTTGCTTTTAAAAACTCTGATGCATGTTTACAGTTTCTATCAGATGATATGAAGGGAAAGCAGAACAAGAAAATATTAGAAAGATATAAGACTAAAGGTTCAAATGATGCTATGTCAGGAAAATTATTTATCTTTATCTAGTAGAATAAGTTGTTCCCATTTAACTTGAAGGTAAGTTTCCTCCCAGTTCTGCATAAAAGATCTGAACCACATTTTGGGTGACTGTTCCAGGGCAGATTGACATAATTTTTAGGCACAACAAAAGAAAGACAATTGTGTTCCATTCAGGCATGAAAAATTAAGAAAATGAAATCCACTAAAAAAAATTTCAATTGGCTATATAAAATGAATAAACCACAAAGTAAAGTAACATGGCAACAAGTCTATTATTGTTCTAGAGGAAAATTGAACCAACCTGATGTCTTTAATGAGGAAAGAGGACCTTTTTGCAAAAGAGAAAGCCATTTCTGTTCTATTCCACAGATTTCTGTACAGAACCAGTGAAACGGCAACAGGTTTTCTCTAGTACAAAGGAGAGCAGAAACTGTCCTCACTGGTTTTATCATTCTGATGATTCTCCTTCAGAAGTGACAAACAGCCTTTGACACTTTCACACAGGAGATGCAGCAGTGGTACATCATTCTTCTTTGTAAGTGGGCAGCTCAATTTTTCACGTATTTATATTTGAGTCTGTCCTGCTTACACATAAGCATTAGGGGTTTGAACATAATTCTTATCACATACAAGTCAGGAGACCCTTTTCTGTGGCCTGCAATCTAGAGAAATGAAAAGAACATTTGAAAATCCAAATTGCAGTGTTTCTCTTCTGGTTTTGAAAGTGGGTTTTAAAAACTTGGCAGTATTGAGAACATTCGAGTGGCTGGTTTTCTCATCCCTTGCCAGATCACAAGAGGGAGTGTAGCGCACCAAAGAAAGGCTTTCTCAAAGGCCTGTATGAATACAAATTGGGGTTGTGACTCCAGGTGATCTAGAGAGGCATCTTCCCATCTAATGCTTATTTTAACCAATGGGAAGGATTGCATGGCCACAGAAACAACCAAAGGCATTTTGCATTCAATTGCAAAGCCTCCCTCAGGAGAGACCTTTATTTGGTCCTAAGTTTCCCTCTCATCACCTGCTTCTCCACAGCCAAATCACTGAACTTTCCACTACTAAACATTTGTTCTGAGGATGAGAATCAGCTTGCTTATGTTGAGTAACTCTGAAGACTGACAAAGCCAGGAAAAATGGAATAAATCACTACAATGACTTGCCATCCTCTTTTAGTAACAAAGAACCACAGATTTTACATTGATGTTTAGCTAACATGAGAATTGGCAACTGGGTTGCAGTGGCCCTTGGAAACCTCTCTGGGTGCACAGGACCCCACAGCAATTGGCACGGTCAATAGGAAGGGCTGTGGAAACCACAATGAGAAATCTTCTGGAAATTTCAAGTTATAGCAAATATGGGAGCCCCAGGAACTCTTACTACATTGCCAAAGCTGCAATTTAATGTTCAGACTGAATTCATTGCACTGTGCATTGGGGAGACACTGTGGTCTGGAGGTTACAGAAGAGGGCTGGGAACCACAAGTATCCTCTTGGGATGCTCTCCAAAATGAGCTGCTCACTGCGTGACTTGAAGGAAGTCACTTAATCTGATTTCTGTATGCCTTTGTCAATTTAGATATAAAACTGGATAGAAAGCAGAACGAAGCTAAAATTTCCTGTTATTGCAGTCAGACCTTATCTATGCACAATAAATAAGTCCTTTTGACATAATTCATTATGGAAGGGAATATCAGAGAAGAAAGGTGACCAAGAAACAGTCTGGTTTCTTAACAAGAAGCAAAATGGGACACAAAGAGAAGTAGTGTTTTCAAATATTGGAAAAATGTATACAAACAGTACAGCAAACACAACAATGCTCACAGTGCCTGCAGAGAGTGGCTTTTGGATAGGAAAAAAGTTGGAGAAGTTTCAATGTCATTTTATCACCTGTTCATCAAAAAGATGATACCTGAGTGACCAGATTGGCTCTGCTGGTGCTGATAGGATGGTGCATAATTTTGAGTAATTTGATCAACAGCTTGCAGCATGCACTTGTGAGAAAGAAGCAGAGAACATAAAAGTTGTAAGTAAATGTATTGCTCCCCTGGTGATCTATGGAAGTGAACAGAAGAGTCCTGCAGGGTCATATATCCACACAGTATGCAAAGCCACTTGCAGCTAAGCAAAGTGGATCTCCTGATAGCGCCAGTTTGAACGTCCAGGATTTTCTTACTAGAAACCGAGTGTTAGAGAACTGGGCTTACCACACTCAGGGCTTTCTATAAGCTGTTAATCTGTTTCATATATGAACTTAGAAGATCATGAGAGAGAAGTAATCTCCCCTCAGGATAGAGAGCTAGATAACTGTGTGATTTTAAAGCAAACAAACAAAGCAAACAACACTGGCTACCCACAAAGTGGCCTGTGTACTGAAACTTCAAGTCCAGATCCATATCGCAAAATATTCTGAAAGTTTCAGGGGTTTTGCATAGAAAGCTACTGAAAAAGAAGGGTGGAGTCATCACTCAAAATACCAATTCAAGAAGAAAATTCAGGCAGAGGAATTTCATGCAACTTCCAGTTTGATACAGGAAGCATTCTGAACACATCAAAGTATACCAAGAGTTCATCAAGAGGTGAAGATTTTACACCACAGGGTTTCATTTATGAAATGATGTTCTATGTATCTTTGTAGAACATATATCTGTATTTTAGGCCCATTTTCTTTCTCCAGAGTACAGGCTCCTCAGCAAACACATGCCTGCCTGGGAAGAGAGAACCTTACAGTAAAAGCTGTGGTAACTGCCAGGGAAATGTTCGATTACAAGGGTGTGCAGGAGCTCAAGCATTATCCAAGTAAATTCTCTCACAGAATCCTGGACAGAGCTTATAAAAATACCAAATCATTCAGTCCATCTAAGCCAATATTCTCCAAATGCTGCACCAGGATCCAACCAATTTAATTGGACGTACTTTGAGAAAAAAAAATAAAAATTCATAGCTACAGCAAGATTTCCCCCTCTCAGTTTAATATGTAACATACTGTGATCTAAACAAAAAATGTAAAATATATTTTAATTACATTATTGCTATTTCTACATTAATTGCTTTAAAGCATACTTTTTAATATTTCCTTTAAAAGTCATGACAAATGAATACGATGGGAAAACATTCTGCAGTAAGTATGTGTTCTGCCTCTGCTCACAAATGGCTTATAAAATTCAACAGTTAGATTCTGGCAATCAGGACTATTTACATAGGAGACAGATGACTAGGCATGGGAAAGCAGCCTTTTGTTCACATCAAAGGACCACATACAAATTCTCACATGGTACTCTCATTTTTAAAAACTCTCATTACAGAGAAGAAAGATTGAGCAACTCCATACAACCACGAGTGGTGACGAGTATGTTGAAAGGGGGAGAATGCTGCATTGCTATCACAGCATAAGGAAAAGCTGTCTTGTTGCATCCTACAGGAAAGTGTTGGCTCAGAGTTCAACATGAGGACACGAAAGAATGGCTCCTGCACCCTCTGTGCACTTTAAATGTCCTACAACATAGAGGAAATTGCTAAGTGATATTTCTTACCTTAACTACTTCAAAAACAGCTCCTACTACACTACTAAGGATTTCTGTACAAAACAAAACCCACAGAGCAAATGAAAAAACAGCCTTCACAAAACAACAACAACAACAAACAAACAACCAAAACCAACCAACCAACCAAACCTAACGACCAACTAACAACCCTCCAAAAACAACCCACAAAAAAACGCCCAATAAGACAAGGAGTCTAAACAGCAGACTGGCTATAACTATCTTTTATAACTGCTGCCCCACATCAATGATCTTCCTCATCACAAAAAACCCCCGTTTATTTAAGGAGCAAATTAGGGCCTAGAAACCCACTTTTAAATGTCTGAGGAAAAGTATTCCAAGCAAGTGTATTACATTTAAGACATGAATTCTGCAGCAGCGTTGAACACAAGCAGCTCCAAACTTGCCAGTTCACACCATGGCAACCTCAACTTGACTGAAGAACTTTAAGGAGCCGAGTTTTAAATAGAAGCAAATGCTTTTAGTGATGAATAAGAGAATCTGTAACATACTACCTTATAACACAAATACAGTACTACTAATTTTATTTTAACCTCTGCTTGTTTTTTTTCCTCTCCTCAGTGGCTGTTGTTTCTTGGGCCAACTTGGTCCTCCCAGCTCCAACACAAATTGCATAAATAAACAGCTAAATAGTTCTTTCATGACAACAGAATGTAGTCTGTTCTTCATAAATTGTGAACCACTGAGGTACACTGGCAGTGAGCAATGACAGTTCAAAACCTGTGGCATTTCAACAGTAAACTACCATTTCTGCAAGTGCAGGCTCATGTGTATTAGTGCAATGTTGAACTGAGAGATGTGAATTGAAGCTCTTATAGTCTCCATACTTGCCTTCAGACTGTCCACGGCTTAGGAACAGAATGTCTAAAGGGCTGTTTCACTCGTGTAAGGACTGTGGTCAACATATTCATTCCCTGGGCATGGTGGATCTCTCCACAGTAAAGGTTAGAGTTCATCTTCTCTGGAGTCAGAAGTCTATCAGGGACAGCCAGAGAGCATGGAGAAAATTTCCCCAGGAATGCAGGATCATCACAAGGCTTTCTCCTTCCTGTTTTGACCACGTTTCTCATCATTCCTTTTTTAACACATTTATGCACTAATGTGTATTTAATAAAGACAAACACAACCAAGACACTTCATATCATAGATGTATCACTTTAGAAAGGTGATAACAGACACATTGTCACATGACAGATGGTAGAAGTATCATCTAACACACTACTGGAAGACAAGGTATTCCTACATATGGTAGGATAAGCTCCCTGTGAAGGGAAATGTTACTACCATGTGAAATGAAAGAAACAGACACCATTACTTCCTGCAGGACCATTCATTATTCCTCTCCTAAATCTGGTGTAGTCCCATGTGCTCTTTTCTGTTAACAAACCACCACACATTGGCCTCTGTAGAACTGCCTTTTAGGGAGTGACAACTCAGATTTCTGACTCACTGAACTGACAAATTCTCTGTGGCCATTCTTTGCCTGGTATGGATCTTTCCCAGCTACTCAAGCACAGTCTGTGGCTACTGAACTCCAGACAGTTCACAGCCTGTCTGATGACAGCAGCTCTAGTCACTGACCACCTGCTGTACACAGACTACACAGCCACAGCTCACTCGCTAACTCATTTGCAATAGTAATTTTTACTCACTGTTTTACTTATTTTACCAGCTGTAAAACACTTTCTCAAAAAAGGCTAAAAACAATCTGTGGCTTTAAATTCCACCTAGATGATACATCAATATTGTTTCAGACAGTTTGACCTTCTCTGATCAGGGATAAGTGACCTGTGGATTGGAGGAGCATTTCTAAAACTAAACATGTACTTAGAAGCAATTCTACAAATTGTTTACTGATGGAAGAGAAGTGTTTACTGTACAGTCAATACTACTTGATCTTCTTAGAGGAGAACAGCTTGTAAGGGAGGAGATTAAATGACTCACTGGAAATTGCAATATGCATTTTTTTATTCCCAGAGAATAAAAATTTCTCTTATGACTGAAACACAACATTCTTGACATGCACACTTCTTTCTTTGTTCTTTTTTTTCCCCCTTCTTTAATGCATGGTACTTGTTTGGGAAATAAACTTTGTATCTTTACTGCATAGATATGAGTATCTGGAAACAGTCACACAGTATTTCAATTGCTGATAAACAAAACCCTCAAAACTAGAGCTTTTTTCCAGGTATGAATTGCAGGAAAAAGGTACAACTGTTGCTATAGAATCACTTTCTTCAGACAGAAAATGCTGCTTTATATGGGGTCTCTTCTTTGCAGAACAGTTTTGACTGGAAAAATGTTTGGAGAAGGTAGAATGCTAAACTTGCTTTTTCCACATTGGTGATGGCTGGAAGTTCAAGGAATAACTAGACTGTTCTTCCACCAGGTTTAACTACTTTAGCAGACTGAGGGGATCTGAAAGTCCAGAAAACTTTCCCAGAGATGAATATTCTACACCTCCTTCAGCTCTTCCCCTAGGAGCCATGTTACTTTGTATCACATCTTTTGAAAAACAAAGAGCTTGTTGGTTAAGGAGGTGTGATGTATGATTTGAGCTCAACTCCTTCAGAAGAGCTGTGAACTGAACGTAAGTGGGTTGGACACAAGAGGGAATAGCAGTTCCTTCAGTATCTCCACAACCACTATGAGGAGACAATTATCTTAATTTAGTACTTATTTCAGAAGTGTTTTAATTTGAGATCTTTGATTCAAAAGTAAACATCTTCATTATCATTTTGGCAAATAAAAATCAAGATATTTTAAATCTAATTCCATCTGTATAAGAATTCTTTCCAGCTATAAAACTTCAATGACTGCTAACACAAACAGGAATGTGCTTTACCTGTTTGAGATTGTTCCGTTACTGGAGCAGGTCAGGTGCATGTTAAACAAAATTTTCTTAACCTTTCCTCTAGCCTTACAAGAAAGCTAAATTTGTTCCTCTCTTCACTTGGCCTGCAAAGTCAACACTGTTGTCTCCTAAGACCTGAATTTCAAAAGTCTGGGCTATTGCAAGTCTGGGCAAACCATTAACAGTGAATGGAGTTAGTCTGTTCATATCAGTCCTAGGAACTAGGATTGAGTTTAGGTAGTGAAGGTTGAGAACCTTTAAGTCCAGAAATAACACCTGATGCATTATGAAACTGAGGAGGGGTGCATTACTGAAAACAAAATAATTTGAAGACTCATGCAAATCCAGTGGGGGACCATGAATAGATTCAAGAGTCTTGTTTTCCCTTAAATGTCATCAATCTCTCTGCTTTTGGCATGACACCCTTCAGCAGTGCTGTGCTTCAGCCTGCTTGCCTTCAGTTGTCCCATTGGCTTCCACACAGGTGGAATAAGGTACTTTTGGCAGCAGAAAATATTTTCCTGGCTGAGATAGATAAGTTTCTGTCAAAGCAAACTTCTCTTTACGTTTTGTTAAAGAGTTGCATGTGACGGATTACAAATGCAAATGTTCTCCTCAACAGAGAGAAATGTTGCAAAATTTTGACAATGAAAAATTGTATCATTTACTTTTTCTGGCAAAATGAAAACATTTTATAAAAGAACCAATCAAAATAAAACACTACAGCCAGAAAAACAAGTGTTAAATCATGCTGACAGTCCTGTCAATTTTACTTATTTTCATAGAAAACAAAGGCATTAGGTACTTACTTAATTCTACATTAAAATATGTTAGCATGCTAAATAAGAAGTGCAGCCTAAGATAAATAACATATAAATAGAGTTTGTGGGATAGCCCAGTCATTTTTTGCATCATTTATTATTTTTACTGATTTTTTTTTCCTGCCAGCTATTTAGTTCTGCTGTTCAAGAACTTAGTTTCTTAGTTTCTTCTTAAGAAAAAACACTTCTTTCTTGGGTAATTGCAAGCAGGAATTTGAAGAAACTCGCTGACAACCAGATACCAGTAGACTTTATGTGAAAATCGTTACTCACTTCTGTCTTTAAAAAAAAAAAAAGTGAAAACATATGTATATATTCTTGATCAAGAAGCATGAAAGTCAAACCCTGTTATTGATTCAGAGCTGGACAGAACTACTGTGTTCTTGCCTCAACTGTATTTAGTAATAGCCTGAAAGCAAATGATGTGAGTAAATAACAAGCCCTGTTTCAATAGTGTTACCCTCATGTAACCATTCCCTTCAGTTAAAATCTCTTTCACACATCCAAGCCCACACATGCTCTGTTGCCAAAGAAAACATTCAGAAGTAGTTTCTTAATGAAGGTAGTTTCCTTAACTGGTTGAGCCATGAAGTTCTTCTACTTTCTCCTTAATTTTTTAGTTATTATCTCTATTATACAGGGGGAAAGTGTATTAGAAAAGTCTATATCATCCTATTTAGGTCCTCTGAATATACAGTCAGCCAATTAACTCATGTTAAATATTATTTAAGACAAAATACGTGAGTTACTGTATTGCGTTCAAGGTAAGAGAGAGGCAGATTTTAAACATGGACAATTATCTCCTCTCTTAGTTCATTAAAGACTTTTTCCCTTGTGTAATGTGGATATATGTTTTCATTCAGATTCCAAGCCAGCAGAGAATATGCAAACTAATTCACAGTAGGTCAGCACTTTTTGTTTTAATTATTATTATGTTATTTTTATTTTATTACTATTTAAGCTTAGAGCCTAGCCATATACCATGACTCCAAGTGGGTTAGCTACCACTGACCACAAAAAATAAGTCTATCCAAACAGTTCCAAATTGACAAGCAAGTCAAGATTGAACAGCAGGATCCAGAGAACAAAACACAAAGCAGCAACCAAACAGCTTGGAAAGAACATCCACAGACAATCAAAAGACACCAAAACAGAAGAGAAGGCATGTGCAAAACAACTAGTTTCCAAGCCCACAGAACATATTGATTTCCTGCCATACAAGTCTGATGACTAGTCTGATTCAAGATAGCATAAAAATAATTCTACTTTCCTGCAGAGTGGCAGACTAGTTCATTGCACTCCCACCTTTCTCCCATTTCCAGATGTACGGGCAGGTGCTCGCCACAATACCCAGCCCAGTTCAGTTGTGTTGCTGATCAGGTTTAGGTCTGGTAGGGATGCTGACCCCCCAAGACAGGGCCAGGGCAGTTACAGAAGTACAGACTACTCAACTCTCCTGAATGATAGTGCCAGTCTTTAGAGAACCATGGTTCTGTGGCACTTTCTCAAATGCACAGAGGATGTTTAGTTTGTTTCCTACTCCACCTTCCCCATGAGTATGCGCATTTTAGGACTCCAGCCATTCTAAACACAGACATACAGCCATACTGCTGAGAGGACACTGTCTTGGAAAATACATCCCAGGGTTTTCCTCCATAGATTAAACAAAAGGAAGCTGTTCCTCACATGAAGAATAATTAAGGTGAGGAACTCCAGTGTAGGATATAATGGCTGCTAAAAGCTTAAAAGCATTTAAGGGAAAACTGGATGTGTTCAGGAGAGAAAGATTTATTGAATGTCACTAAATACACAGAAATTCTGTTGGCTCAGGGCATCTCTGAGCTGAAAATGGGAGCCTGGGAGAGTGTTCACAGGGAAGCTGTGCGTGTTCATTCTGCTCCCAAGCTCTTTCCTGGACAGTCATCCATGCTCTGACACCATCCAAAACAAGGTGCTGGGCTGAGTAGGTCTTTGGAATGAAGTGAATGTTCTTACGTTCTTGTTTCTTGTAGACTGAGAAACCCCCACTTGCTGTCTTCTTAAGCTGCTGTTTACTGGTTTTATACACTGTTTCAATAACCACATTCCTCATAGTTCCACAAAACTACTGGATATGAGATGCCCAATTGGGTACATAATGACTACAGTATATTATCAGACTGTTTTACAAAGCTATACACAAGTCCTGACCTGGAAATAATGAAAGGCAGTATTGACAGATCTTATTCCTGACTCCACTTGCCACAGTACCTGCAATACAGAATTATTCATGTGCCTTTCCAAGACCGTAGAAAATGCAGCTAGCTGATAATGAACAATTCAGCTGCACAATGTCTATCATAACAGTGAGACATGTTGCTTTGCCTGGTACTTCAGTTCATTATGCAATTTTCATTACTATCATTTTTAATTCTGCCTGAGAAGTGCCAAAGTTCAGTCTAGTTATCCCTGGCAAAATGCACTGTTCCATTCATTTCCCAATAACAATTGTTTATTTTTTCTTCCTAATAACATCAGCTGCTTTCAGCTCTGTTGGGTAATGTAAATTAGTTATTCTACTCTAGAAAGTCAGTGATCCTTGTTTGCAACAGCCTCTCCAGCAGGAACCATTTGCCAGAGATCATAAGAAGAGCAGCTAATTGTGGCTTTCTAAAATGCCTTTCATATTCTCCACCACAGAAGTGCTGTTTCTGCCTTATTTAGCTGACAAACGCTCACAGAGCTGTCCCTGTGGAGGTGGGCTGAGCTCCACTGCATTGATCTGAGCTTTCTCAAAACCTCGAGCATTTTCCAGTCTTAGACGTCAGTTTTTTCCTTTGCAGACATTGAAGTCAGGTTCAAAACTCTAACTTGGTATACAATATTTATTGTACTTCAAGCAAAGCATGATATTTCTGAAGCATTTTGACATACTAGAATATTAAGTGATATTAATGTTTTCTAAGGATGAAAACAAAATGTCCCAATGGAGGAGGTCACAGTGTGTTTTTAAAAAAAAATCACAGAGAATGGATGTTTCCATCCATGCTAGAGAATATCTTGTGTTTGAAACACTATTCCTTTGTAGACTTTGCCTACAGTATCCACCTAAAGAAGAGGTCAAATCCAGACATCATGATAAAAGTAACCACAGAATGGTGCTGAGGATTAGAGAGGCCACAAAGACTGACAAGATTGAGAAGCTTTGTGCTGTACTGACTGGATAAAACTCGTGGGGGCATAATTCAGAGCTTTAAATAAGCTTAGAAATAACCTCAGAAAACACAAAAATTGATTCTCAAGCACAAGATGCTGCTCAAGGTGAATCACTGAAAAATTGCTGCTCGATGACCACATTATAGTCAATTCTAATAACATTACAAGAGAGAAAACACTTCAGAATTTCACCAAAGGAATGTATAATTTTCTAAAGGAAGTCACAGAAAAATGGAAATCATAGTTAAAAGAAAATTTTAAATAGCAGCTACAAGAGCAGGGCAATTGCATACAGCAGGGAGGCTACTCAAAATATTGCAGAAAGGCTCTCCGTTCACAGAAATCTGAGAAAAAAAGATGCCAAAGCAGCAGTAACAACAACAGTGTGGTTAAACATCTGAGTAAGGACTGCTATTAGAAGTAAAAAAGATATTCAAAACTGTGTAAGATATGGCTAGATGGAGAGCACAGAAAAAGGAATTAGTTCTGTCAAGTTAAAAGTAAAAGCACATTAAAAAAAACAATCTCTTCATTGTTGTCAAAGTACAACTTGCTATAGGTAGAAATACATATTAATAAAATTTTTTTTCAAAAATACTCGAAACCAGAAGCCTGCCAGAAAGTTTCTGAAACCAATAGATCATAAAGATGTAAACACTTAAGAAGATAAGCCCATTTCAGAAACACTAACGAATTCTTTCCATTTGTGTGCAGTACAGGGAGGTCAGGCAGGTTCACTCACTAAGCCAGTCTGCCAAAGGAACAAGACTGAGGAGCTACCTCAAAGCAAAGTGCTAAAAGACACAGCTTTTTCCAAGCTCCATAAAGTGAACAGCCATAAATTGCCAAGACCAGGGAGTATTCACCCAGGAGTTCTAAAGGGTTCTAATATGAGATTTTGCCAAGCTGTTCTGGTGCATAACTTGTCATGTAAATCTTTTTCACTCACAAAGGGGCATAGCAGGCAAACATTCCCATATCTTGTAAAATGGATCAAGGGTGTTCTTGCAAACAACAGACCAAAGAATTCAACTTCTGCTTATGAAGGTCAGTAAAATGTATAGTAAAGGCCAGAATCAATAGATACTTAGATAAATATGATTTAATGAGGAGGAGTTGAGCTTTTCAAACACAAGTGATGCCTAGTGGAGCTATCAGAATGCTTTCAACTGTTCACCACTGTGTTAATAAAGGTAACCCACAGGACACAGTGTAATGGGATTTCCTCCCAAAGATACTGACATAAGTTTGTGAATGGCTTTGACAGCCAATACTCCTCTGTGGGCTCTCTGACTCTGCTGTAGCGTAAAGCAAAGTCTTTCAAGAGTTAGGTTAGTAAGTTATCAAATGACAGATACAAAATTTTAATTTTCAGAAAGAAGTTATAAGAGAGACACTCTATGCTGAGACCTGTGCTACTCAACATTCTCTTAACTTGAAAAAGTCAGATGGGGAAGAGAAATAGAACAAGAGAGTTTGCCAAACACAAAAACAGAGGGGAAAAAGACCCCCAAAATGAAATCCTCATTCTGGACATCTAAAAACTAAGCCTAATATGAAGGATCAGAAATTTCCCACTGTTAGCTAATTAGGCCATTAAATGAAAATAGCATTTATTGTCAATAAAACGAAAGTAATGAACATGGGGGGAAAACATTTTAACTGTTCTTCTGTAGTGGCGACCTAGTTTTGCCATTAGTATTCACATCTGTTATCCAAATTTTAGTAACACCTAAAGTAGCAGATAGATTGTCAGAAAGTAACTAGAAACACTCAGTCAAGAGATAGGAATTGTTTTGACATGAAGAGGTAGAAAATATGTTCTATTTAAAATGCACTGTTCACATGTTATACAATGTATTTAATTCAATATTTCCTTTTTACTCTTTTTTATCTCAAAGTAAAACAGAAGAGTTGGAAAATGAATTAGAGAGCATTTCTGGCAAATGATGAGCTAATACATGAATTGGGGAGGCAGTGGTGGGGTTTTTTTGGGGGGGGAGAGTGGGTTGAAATTTGTTTTCTTTTATTGACTTTTTTGGGTTAGTCTTGTTTCGATGGGTTTGTTTTGTTTTACTTCCACAGACATTTATTCCTTCCAGTCATCAGGGGATGTCAATGCATGCAAGAGAGTCCAGTTCTAGCAGTTTCTATGTGATGCTTTCAGTTTTCTGGATCATGCACACAGGTCTGAGCAGGTTCACAGTCCAAGTTTGGCCAAATGGATCTTTCGGGGCGAGATGGGGCATGTCAAGAAAGGAATTCTTCCTTTTGGCAATGCAATTTTGTTATTTATCAGATCATTAGTGTTAAGGGTGACTGAGCAAACCAAAGTATGAGTTTCAGTACAAGACCTCTCTCTGACTCGATACACTTTTGAGCAAAGAAATATAATTTACCTACTAAGAGATTAATATACTCCAGTGGCACTGCATTTAAATAGGTACTCACTGCTCTTTCATATAAGCTAGGAATCTGATTATTTTTCAAAACAAAACAAAAAAGGCAAGAGAAATTCTCTCATCATATATTAAGTTTGTACATGTTCTACAAGCCTCTTTCCACCATAGCAAAATTTACTTAAAACTAGGGCAGATGGCCAGAATCTGTAGCCTTGTGAAAACATCTCTTAACATCTCTCTGTGGTGGCTGCACTGCTGACTTCATCAGGACTCATAGATTTTTTTTTCATGAGGGAGGTAAGGTGGTGAATGTCTTTATATATAAACAAAGATTTTGAGAGAGATCTTCAGCAATATCAAAATCAATGCATTTCTTCAAAGGTTTCTATCTTTTATGCACAAACTAACACCCACAGAACACAGTGCCAAAAGTAGTTAGCGCCATCTTCAAGCAAACCAACTCCTGAAGGATTTTGGTGTAAATAAACAAACAGTGCATTATACCAGCCAAAAAAAAAAAAACCCCAAACAAAACCAAGACCAAACAAAACCAAAATAAACCCAAAGAATCTTAGCACAGCCCACAAAAGCTCTGATTTCCTGAACTAGCTCAGTATTTCTAATTCGTAAACATCTTTGGGCAAGGAACAAACAAGAAAATATTAAGAAGGGGAAAGGGAACTCAGTCTTAATTTTGGAAAACTGCAGTAGTACAGCACATGGCTTGTGCTTTCCTCAAATAACTTGGCAGCTGTACACGAGCAGCTACCCCTGAGCCACATCACATCCCATCCTCACCAAATCTCACTTAGGGAAGCACCAATCCATGCTCTTCTTCCCAGCCTCAAGTCAGACATTTGACCACCATTGAACTTAGCTGAGAAAAATTCGTCTGCATAATTACTTATCACTGGTGTGTCTGAAATCATAAAAAGCAATGGGCTCTCAGAAGTCCCCTCTTTGTTACATGCTGCTATCAAATATAAAAGACTACTGAATGAAGATTTCAAAATCCCTGTGTTCAGCAATAATTTTCTCTTTTCAAACAATTTTTTTTCTGAAATTTTCCATTTTAGATATTGAGGTGGACTTTTTTTTTTTTACTGAAGGGTCTGAGGAAACTTCTTTCAGCTGTTTCAGAAACATGTGGGAATTAAATTCCCCTGCTATAAAACAAACAAACAAGTGCCACCAAAACAAAACCTCCCAAACTCATACTCACTCAACAACCCTCAAGAATCCCCCTTTTAAATTGCACTGGATAAAACAGCAGCAGCATCAACAGTTGAAATATCTTGCATACCTCTCAGTTAATAGTTTAATTTTATTATTTAGACAGATGGTAAACCTTTGGCAAGTTTGTTGTGCTACGCCTCACTCCTAGGATATACGCCTCAGAGAATCTATAGTTAGGGGATAAACAAATGGAAAAGTCAAATGGTAGGATAAACCACGCTGCAGGGGCAAGCAGAGAAGCAAGCAGGTCGGCTGTGCAGCCACTGAACTAATAGAAATCCCCCTAAGCTTAGTTTATTCACTGTATTAAGAAACCAAGAGGTAAGATGAGCTGCCTTCTTTCATCCTGATATGTGAGGAGACCTGGCAGAGGACACTGAAGATGGTTCTTATTGTCTTAGCATATACATTTCTATAGGGGCCAGACTTTCTCAGGACAAAAAGCTGGAGGAGGACAGAGGCTTCCTCGGAATATACCAGGGAGGTTGCCCAGCAACACTGCACATACAGGATCAGGTCAAAGATCCCTCTAATCTGCTGGTTTTCCTGTGCAGCAGCTGGGATGCCTAATGAAAGTAGCACAAGTATACAATAATGTTTCCCTAGTGTATCCTCCCAGCTCTGAACTTCCTCAACCAGAGACTGTATCTGCTGTTCAGGAGCCCTTTGTCGACTTTTTCTTCCATTGATTTGTGTAATAATGGTTTGAAACATTTGGCCTTCAAAACATCCTGTGGCAAGGCATGCCATCATTTAATTATGTTTCTATGGAAAAAGCAAGAGGGGTTTTGTTTGTCTTAAACTTGTCAGCTGGTTATTTCATTATGTACTTACAGTCCTCATGTCATGAGAAATACAGAATATGCCTTCACGAGTCACCTTTTCCATACCTCTTCTGGTTTTATAAACTGCCATGATCTGCCTTTCCCACCCTCTAACTCACATCATATCTTCCAAGTTTAAGACTTGCATGTCACCACTTCCTACATCTTCACATAAAAATCTGAACACCATGAGAAGTCCCAAATCACACAGACTAAGCAAGACAAGAACAAACTATGATGACGCTTTATCCTTTATTTTCCTAGTATTTTTCTAGTATTATTTTTCTGCCTGTTTTTATTACTGCCAACCACTCCACTGTGAAAAGCCAATACTTTAATGCCAGCTCAATCTCTGCGAGGAATTCTGAGTGTGTGTTTTGGGGCTTTTTGCTTGTTTTGGGTTTGTTTTATGGTTTTGTTTTGTTGGGTTTTAAAAAAAGTTCTAGTACTCTAACATAAGCCAGATGGAGACTTTGCCCCTTAATTATTGTACCCTTAAAAAAATATCATAGATTTAAGCCATGGCTTCTTTGTGTAAAGGCTATATGAACTACTCCTCTTCAGCATATCCCTCTGACTACTAATTCTATTGTTTATTATAATTGTTTAAGAGTTTTCTTCTGTAGAAAACCATCCTTATCCAACTAATCTTCCCCAATCCCCTTAAGAGCCAGCATCAATTTCCTATCTGTTGTTCCTTTGGCACCAAGGCTGATTTAACTCATATGTTGTGCACCACAGTTAACAGCTCAGTAATTTCATATTTGAATTCCTTCAAACTACCCAGGCTACACCATTTGGACTTGACAATTTGTTACTACTCACTTTTTATGGATTTACTCCAAAAACTTCTACTGACATCACAATACTTCTGTGAGAAATAGTTCAAGTCAGTTAGATCACATCACAGAAGCAGAGACACATGAAAAAATGGAGATTGTCCCACAGAAAAGGATGCACAGAGAGGGCTTGGTGCTATCATAATGTATTATGCAACTAAAACCCAATATCAGCCCTAGAAGTGTAAATACCAAATTTGGAAAAAGTCAAAGATCTTTCCCTTCACCCACACAAACATTGAGCCTGACACCATTTATAACTTGCCACAGGAAATTTCCAAGCTGGCTGGTAAAATTTTTTGCTGGTCTTGTGTGCAATAACAGACTGCAGACTAAACATTACATTTAGCTGTAAGCAATACCTAGTAGGATCACATTACTTGAGGCTAGGGAGAGTACAGAATGTCAAGACTGAGTGCAATACCTCCCAAAGATAAGCAAATAATAAACTGCTTTGTCCTGCAGCTTCTTTTGTTCTATAAAGGGTTGCTGGGCTTAAAGGCCACATTATCTAAAACAAGGTAGCAAAGCCAAAGACCTCACATTTTCAGGTCTAGGCTTATGTTGTAACATAAATGTCTTATAATACAAAAGCAAAATTTCTTAAGGTTGTCTCATGAAGGTTATTTGAGACAGGGAAAAAAAAATATAAATTGAGATCTGTTCCCACAGGCATCCTTCTTTTCCTCTCTCCTCATTCTTTCCACCTCGTCCTATTTTTCATTTAAGTTCCTTCTGCTTAAAATCACATCTCAGGGTGGTTTTATTTAGCTTAGTCATAGGGTTTGGATGAAAAGAACCAGCCCCACTAGAGTAACTACTGTGCATATTGCAAAGTTTTAATTAATGGAACAGTTCCTGTTACAGCTCCTGTTTTCCCAAAAGATACTCCAGGTTGGTGGTGTTGCTGCCATTTAGCTGATGTTTTAGACACTTACTAAATCTGATGTTTTAGTTGGTAGTTACTCTGGTAGTTACCATGCCCCTCCTGGACAGGCACTGCCCTTATCTCTGTCTTTGTGTGAGACTATGATAAAAACAATAAGGATAACCCAACCAACAAATCAAAGTTAATTATCTAGAAGCAAAAAAGAGCAGTGTGTTTCATCCCTTAGCCTATATATTTGTTTTCCAAATGTCAGAATACTCCTGCACAAAGCAAAACCACTTATGTATTGCCCCTCTGCCCAATCCCAGAGCCAGTGATGCCTTGTGTTTTAGAGGAAGGGGACAGACAGGGCAGGAAAGAATGAGTTGCCAGCACTTAAGGATCTTAATACACCAACTTAATACACCAACTTAAGGATCACAAGCAGATCCATGCAAGAAAAGCAAAACAAGCAAAAAACCCACACAAACCAACGCCCAAACTATCTCCATATGCAGACAACTGCACAATTTCTCTAAATCCAAAAGTCTCAGTACCTTATGAGAGCAGCTTTTCACTCAGGTGAAATGACATTTGTTTGCTCACAGCAGAGACAGGGAAAAGGGAGGATTTTACATACTTTGACTTATTTTGTCAGGTTGAATTTGATCTTACCCACATCATCAATTCAGACAGTGAACACCAAGAGCTCCAGGGAAAGGGAACTGGATGGTTCATGAGAAGAAATAAGATCTCTTAAACATCAGGATCACTGAATATCCCATCTTATCAGGCATGTATATATGCTAAAGGTGTTTTCCATCCTTATCCTGATGTAGCTTCTATCTAAATTGCTGCTGCTTAAGGAACATCATTACTCCCTTAATTCATAGACTCTCACTGTCTTCCTCAGTGAGTTTCTAAAACCTAGAGCCACAAAGAAATGGCTTCATAGAAGGTTTCACACAACCCAGAGCTAAGGCAACTAAAACACTAGCCAGGATTCCAGTTGCAAGCTGAACCCATATCTTCCATCAGAAGGGCTGCTAAGACAACAACCAGGGAGCAGAGAGTGCAGCAAACCAATCAGACTTACTCCCTCTCACTGCACTCATGTACCAGGCCTGGCAAGCAGAAGCCTCAAGTTTGCCTCTTACAACATGAAGACCTGCCATTTTACAGCTCTACAGGGACTAGTTGGCAGTGAGTGAGTGACCAGGTCGTTGTTTCAGCAATGTGCACCCATATTACAGGTACACTGCACTTCCTATCCCTCCCTTGGGAAATCAGTGGTCAGGTCAGGACCTGAGCAAGCAAGGGAAATCTTAAAATACTTGTAGATTAAAAAGAAAGTATCACCCAGCTCTTTTCATTAGCACTTAATAGACACTCAAATATGTTAGTGTGCTTGACTCCTATTGAATTCTTTATAGATTAGGCATTTAAACACCTGCATTTAAATCTTGATTGAATTAGGTGATCTGTATGATTTCTTTAGGTATTTAATCAAGTCTCAGAGTTATAATACAATAGAATAAAGAAAGGAAAACATATTGGAAGAGGCACTTCAGTGTTAAAAGGCAACAGGAATCAGCAATCCTAAAAGCAGCACCCTAAATTAATCAGGTAGCAGTGCCTCTGCATACATGGACACACTGCTCTTTTCCAACCTGAAAGATAAAACTACTGGGATTTGTTGAGGTTTTTTGCTCAGACTTTCTGCTCAACTGAGAAAAGGTCAGATAGGCATAAATTACATGAATTTTTAAATTCTAGCTACAACAGGTACAGCTTTGTTTCAGGACACACAAGTCACGCCACACAGGTTGACAGGATATAGAGTCTCTATATATACATAGATAGAGACATATACATACTTTGTGACTGCATGATTAGGCTATGTGAGTCATTATTAAAAATAAAATGTACTGAAGGATTTTGCATACTAAGAGAAGAAATTATGGAAGTGTCAATAGCTTTAAAAGACTGGCATTCAAATTTAGAGTGCTTTTGGATTAAACCTGAGTTTTACAATTAGAATTCCATTTTTAAGGTCTGATAAGACTGAAGAAAATGCATGTTTGTGTTCTGTAGAATCAGAGAAAGCAAAGCGCCAGCAAACCAGAAGAGAGTCACTCTCTCAACATCATCCTTACTTTTAGCAGATCTGGTCTCTCAATAGCACTTATTTATAGAGAATACTAAAGACCTCTTAAGAGGGTGTGGGGTATCCACAGACACACACCTGATGAGTTAGAGAGGTCCTTTTCACTGTGTGTGCAGCAAGCCTGATGTGATCCAGGGGCACTGGATGTCTGAAGTGCCTGCTCAGCTACTCATGTGCAGTGATCCCATCCCACAAGAACAGGGATAGCTGACCTTTGTCAGAGGCTTGTAACCACTGGAGCCGCTCTCACCAGGCCCAGAAAATGGGATTCTTCAGGACTGCTGCACATGAGCAGAGCAATTTCACAAATACTGGCTTGGGGGCAATTTTAGAAATACTAAACCAGTACACCAGGGACCTGTAGCATAAGCCTTAACTTACTTTGAGTAGCCCTTCCTCATTCCTACCTTGCATCTACTCAATGCACAGCCAGTGCATTCTGCTAGTTTGACAGCATTTATACGCACAGAACAATAAACTGATGGAGTTATCCAGAACATGGACACCTAAATGCACACGCTTTGCTCACCTGAGAGCCTTCTCAGAGCCTGCCTCAGCAAGACTTGGTTTGCAGTGGTGCCAGGACACACTAAGCACTTGGCAAGCAGACCCAGACACATGAAAGTCATGCACAAGGGCAGATTCTATCAGCACTCATTGCTATGGCAGTCTGAGCAAACCAAGACTTTCTAAAAATAATCTGAACAGCAATTTCAGAGCCTTTGTGGAGTCAGAGTTCTTTAAATTCTGCCCCTAAGTAGACTTGAAGGTTTGATTGTATTGATATAAAACTCCTTTATAGCAAACAGAGATATCCAAGTCCTATATTTACATGCACAGGTGACACACAAACCCAAACAATCCTTCTTCACTTTTAAACAATTTTCTCAGTCACACTGAGGGCAATAAGCTTCAGCAACTTCTTATACCTTGCTCCTCAAGGCACTGACTCATTTCTGAAGGTGGCACATCCTGTTTTGGAAGCAAGTGGCTAAAAAGGCAATCAACGGTTTAGGCAATCTTCATACTATAGGAAAGCTAAAAATCAGTTCTTAATTTGGACACTATTCTTTCCAACTCTAAAGCTCACTGTCTAAAAATCTTTTATCCACAGGGCTACGGTGGGCTGAATTCCAGAAGTGTTATGGACTATCTGCTTTCTCTACAAGGGTGACTAGCTATTTTTAATCCCCATGACCTGTTTTTCCTTGCACCTGCATTTCTGTATACCTTTGAAAGGCCAAAAGGTTTGAAAGTCATGGTTTGCTCACGTAACTATTCATTTGCAAAGCCAGTAACAGCTTGCAGGTCTCTGGCTGATCCACAGTAGTGTTTGCATAAGCTACTTTCTTCTCCTGGAAATACAATTTTACTGTCTCACATCTGCTGAACCTAAAGCCTCTTCAAGAGTGCCTCAAAAGGTCATCATTCTGTGTTTCCATGTGTATCAGCTTAAGGTTTCAGCCACCAAGTTTTACTCAGTTTAGCTGTACAACAGGAAAAAGAAATGTTTCCTTCACTTTTGCAGAATAAAAGGATGCAAACTGCGTTAGCTGAGAATAATCCCTTTAAAGTCTGGCTATCACATTATGATTATCCAAGCAATTTTAGCAGCTTAGAGCATCAGTAACACAGCATCTTGGTACATTAGTGTAAATATTTTAATAAGCTTTTTCTGTGTAAGTAGTTATTTTTCCGGTAGGTAAGGTATGTCTGTAAAGCTTAGGAAGATAATGCCTGTTACCCGATAGACCAGAAAAGCCACCTAGCACAGTATCTCCAAGAAAACCCTATCATGCATGCATGCATACAGAAAGGAATAAAAGCAGTGGAAGCACAGAATAATGCTTGCACAGAGTAGTCCCTCAGCATCCTGATATATGTTGCTCAGCAAGAGACAACAGTGGTCAGTTTAATAACTTCAAGTCTTAATAAAGCTCTGTTTACAAAAACAAAACCAGGGAATGTGCCTCTAAAATAGTGGGATTTTGGTTCCCAAAAATGATGCAGTAGTTGAAAAGGAGAGAAAAACTGTGAATATAAGTCAGGAGGATCACCAGGACCTGCATTGCACCTGGCCTCTGCAAGGGTCAGTAGTTTCCCAGACTGCAAAGCCCTGATGACATACCCTACTTCGGAGAGAGAAAAATGCCAGCCAGGGCTATGCTGCCATAGCCCAAAGGGGCAGGGAGGTGACAACAGCAGCTGACAATTCTACAAAATCATCTCTAGCACACCTTAATGCAGCTACACCCCCATGAATCTGCAGCCCTCCCCTCTCTGCAGGGACTCGGGGGCACTCAGGGGCATTACGCTCACTTGCAGAGACAAGGGCAGGACAGAGCATTCCTTTTACCTCCACAGACTGCTCCAGTGCCATGGCAACATGAACAACAAATTAAAAGCAAGACAATATGAACTTTGAGCAGAATTTCCCATTTTCATAACTTCTGATTAAAAAATAGCTTTGAGAATTTTTTTAGTGATTTTTTTTCCACATTTCCTTGAGTTTCTTCTGCCAGTAATTCACTAGATCCTGAGATCTGGTCTCTGCCTACACTTTTCATGGGCAGATCCCCAGGTAATAATTACACTTTGGCAGTCTTTTTCCAGGGAACTTTTCCCATATCTTTTGTAAAAACAATGTCCAAAGGCCAATTCACTAGTGATAACTGTTCTTTTTAATTTCTTCCTCCAGTTCCATGTGGCAGCTGCTGCCCTGAGACAGCAAGTCACACAAAAGTTTGGGAAGAAAGGCAACAGGATACACGCTCCATAGCTTTCAAGGAACAGTTACTTAAAAATAAAAATATACATTGTTTCCACCTTTGGCTTGCCACTTCTAAGTTTCGCTCCAAAGGCTGTTGCTTCCAGCACATCCCAAAGGCAGTGTGTACTAGAGAATGAAGAAACTTATGCTCTGGCACAGAACTAGCATTCTCACAGACACTGAAGTTCCATATGGAACATCAGCACAGAGCAGCATACTGAAATTGCCACCCTGGTTCTCAGATCACCCTTCAGCTTTTTGATGCAACCTTCCTTGCTTTCAAAGGTTTTGTTCCTCACCATATGAATAATACACACAACTAGATGAGTGTGCACACATGTGCATACAAATGTATATATTGCAAATCTACTGGAGAATCTGAACCCCAACTGTAACATCTTTCACTGACTTTTCTGCTTAGAACCTTCAATTGCCTTTTAAAAACTATTGAAATATTTATCCACAAAGTCTCTGTCCAGGTTTAGTGATGATAACAGGGATGTCAGTAAAAGGGAACTCCTGTCAATGAGTTTGCACACCTTTCTGGCTTTACAGGGTTAAAAAAAAATCACATTAAAAACCAACCAAACAAAAACCCCCAAAAAACAAAGCCCACACACAAACCCTCCACGTAAAACTTAATCTTGGACTTCTGGAAGCTGGTCCTAGCCTAATGCAGTTGTGGCAGCAGAGTTATTATACCTGTGTTGTGGAACCTGCATATCTGCCTCCTGCTCCCTTTTTCCCTGCACTGCACTACTCAGAGAACTGAATGCACCAGCACAGGATGTTTTAGCCAAACCAAGGACTGAAGTGGTGAGCCACAAAGCTCAAAAGCATGAGCTCTTCCTGCTCAAACACCAGGCTCCCAGTCAAATGAGTCCCATATGCAGAGATCC
This sequence comes from Sakesphorus luctuosus, assembly GCA_013396695.1. Taxonomy (NCBI): domain Eukaryota; kingdom Metazoa; phylum Chordata; class Aves; order Passeriformes; family Thamnophilidae; genus Sakesphorus; species Sakesphorus luctuosus. Next base: position 1,197,633 of record VWZD01008227.1, read on the forward strand.
TCTGTGAACTGGGCACAGCTGGGGATACACACCACAAAGCCCACCCACACACTGCTCCGTAGGTCACTCAGCAAGTATGTGGGACTAACAACTCAATGCAACATTCGAGTGTGGTGAGTCACATCACAGCTTCCAGACCCTGGGTTTGGAGCAAAAAGAAGGAATTGCTGTGCAAGATGCTAGAAACTTCTCAGCCAGTACAGGCAAAGCAGTAGCAGTATTCAAGTTCCATAATCTCCTAGATTTGACCCACCCTAAATAAGCTACTAGAGTAACCCCTTCACCCCCTCTGAGCAGCTCATGAGACGGAAGGCACATCTTCCTGATTGTCACAGGCATCTACAGCAAAACATCCCTAAATCTGAGCAGGACTGGAACTCTGATAAGTTCTTTTCCCACAGAGATTGGTTATTATTGGCAAACATACTAATTAGATCTCACTATACTTACAAATTCCTCTGCCAGAAGAGCCTGACTGCTTTCTTACTGCCATAATATTCCAGGCTGCATAAAATAAAACTTAAATATACTACATATAAGATACAGGAAAGAACCAAATCCACACCTCCCAGTCACAGAAGCAGTACTTAAAGCAGCATCTTCCTACCTTCCATCTTCTGACAGCAAGCAGGGAAGCAGTGGGAGAGGAGCTCAGTGCCATGAGGGCACTAATAAGCCTTTTTTAACCTGATTGGCCTCACCTGCACCTGTTTCCATGGCCCAGGAGCTCCTCTGCAGCCCAGATTTGGCACACCTGTCCCAGATCACACTGCAATGACAAGTGCCCCAGTGGGCCTGGGCTGTCCCAGGACCTGAGCTCAGCACCTACAACCTGTCCCAGAGCTGGACAGGCACTGGTGGTCCCAGCCAGGGCTGCACTGGGGGATCCTGGGCTCCTGAAAGGAGAGAAGTAACTGTGGCCTCCGAAGACATAAAGCAGAGGATGTCAAGAGTTGATATGGTCTCTGAGCCATGTGCCTTTGATGCCTTAAGATTTTTATACATTTGTAGACTTTAATATACCAGTATAGTTTCTCACACTTAAAGTGGCAGTTGACAGTTATTAAAACCCCTTTCTCACAGTTTGTGCCACATTCTTGAAATTCTGTTTAACTTTCCTTTCAAGGAAGGGATTTTAGCAAGGACATCTTGTTTGAGACACATGCACCCAGAAGACATCTTGTGGCCAAAGCAAGTTAGAAGGCCCAAAATCCTTGGAGAAGCACCAAAGGGACAGGCTCAAGGATGGTTCTGGGGACAGACGATTCTTGGGTTGGACATATCCAATAGATCTGATAATTAATTAGTGTTATAGATTTGTAAGAACCCTATACTGGGTGTGCACTTATATTTTGCTGCACCTGAAAGCATTTTCATTAAAGGATCTGCTCTCTGTTTTATCTATACTAATATTGTCTAGGTAGTTCTTTCCTTCAGTTTTAGACAACAACTTAATTAAACTCTTCTGCTAAGGCCAGTCTCGTTAAAATTGCCCTTTGACTAACTTGTTATTCTAGGCTTCTCTTGAATTTGAAATAAATAAATAAATAATTTTTTGCAGTCTTTGTGATGCAGCTGTAAATTACTTGTCCAACAGGGTTTGTACCTTTAATGAGACAGCAATATTAGCCTCTCCATGCTAGCAAGTAAATGCAGTTAGTGAACTTTGATGTCTCTGCAGTGCCATGGGACTGGGGGCTGTCCATGGTCTGGCAGCTCATAAGGCAAATCCTGCGTGTTTACTCATTGAATTTATGAAAATATATCTAGTGCAAGTTGCTGCACAGCTGCTTTCCTCTTGCCTGTATTTGCTTATGGAAAAATCCTACAGCAGCTAATTATTCTGGCTCCTGCACTCTGCCAACCAGCAACCAAAGAAAGCTGTGCATTCATGTACAAGTGCCAAGCCAGAATACTACACATTTCCTCCAAATATCAACCTGTCCTAATATACACAGGAATTAGAGTTCAATGGCTGGGCATTAACCTGCAACAAGTCTGAGGCAGCAAATACCAATTACTACACAAAATCCAGGCAGGCACCCAAGTGCATGCGGGAAATGATTAGGCACCTGCTACTTCCACTGAGGCTAAAACTGCATAATAGTTTCCTCAAAGTCAGTCATATGGTAAATACCCAAACTGATGAGCTCTGCACCATCTCAGTGTCTCAACAAACTGTGTCACATACAGACCTGTTACTGAATGCTTTGGGGATGAGATGGTTCTGCTCCCAACACATACAGATGACTTGTGTTTCTTGTTAACTATCAAGGACAGAGTAGGAGCTGTTTGTCCAAACAGGACTCTACTTCTGTTGGCTCTGGTTCAATGTAATGGTTTCTCTAATGACCAAACTTGATTTTGATGAAAGACTGAGATGTTTCAAATTCTCAATCCAGGAAGTCCAAACTGAGAAGTTCCCTTTTTGTCCTGATCCCTGGAGCTTCATCAAGCTAGAAGGGGTCAGTGTTTGCATAGGAGACCTCAAAATGAAGTAGCACATTGTAAAATGAGGACAGATTTCCTAACTACCTCTCTCACACTTCTGCTTTTGTGTTATACCCCACTGCCAATTCACAGCCATAGGATATATCTCCTCACAGGCCACAGGTGCCCAATATTCTTTCCAGATCTGGCAGCTCAGACCATTGCCTTCCTTTCTACCCCATGGTAAAACTAATTGTCTTTGTCCTTCGTGCAGGGATGCAGAGTACATGACCCACCATGTAGTGCCCTGTTTTCTTTGCTATCACACTCTGGGCCATTCTGTGTCTTCTTCCCAGTGTAGCATTGTGCAGGCAGACCCTACAGGAATGCAACAGTCCTCTTAAAATCTGCTTGTGAGGTTTCCGTTCAGTCTTTGCTGCATCTGCCATGGGCCAACTTTTCAGCTCTTTGCTGCATAGATCTGGTTGGACAGGGGAGAAAGGTACTAACACTGAGCTGTTACTGGAGCACAGTGAGCTGGCCCATTAGCTAACTAGAAAAAACATGTAGAGGTGCAACTAAAATTCAAGCCTTCTGATAGGTAATACCCAGTATTTTTGTCCTTCCTGACTCTGAAAGGAGTTTTATTTTTCCCAGTAAAAACAGAAGTATAAGGAAATGAGCAAAATTGCTTCCCTTAACTAATCCAAATGCCTGTGCTTAACAGTTGGTGTTTTGTAGGATTTTCCCCCTGACATTCTGTCCACTGCATCTTCCCCAGTACCAACAGCTACTAAGAAAAAGACAGGGCATATTCTCATCAAAACCCCAAGGTCTGTTTCCAGTTAAGAGTGCAGTAAAATGACATGTAATTTATAAAATCAGATGGAAAACCCAGAAGAACAATTTAAAGACAGGCTGGTTTCTTCTCAGAAAACTAAATGTCAGCCTAGCCCCACTTTTCCTTCTATGCTCAGGACAGACTGAGAAGAAAAGAGGTCAAACGGTCCTTTCTGTCTTGTGAGCTGAATATTTCCCATATCCTTGCGCTAGAAAAGTTTGTTGTAGCTAGCAGCAGCTTGAACAAGTATACAGAAGCAGTAAGGGAAATGCAATTATTATTTTCAGGTTGGTTTTAAGTATTAACACAGTTGCCAAAGGACCTATACCTGCCTACAGTCCATTGCCTACCTGATCCAGGTGGTCCAAAAACATACCAGATTACTTTGTCTCATCTGTTTACCACATCTCTTCTCAACTCTGTGAATTGAGTTGCTTTTTTGTATCCCTTCCTTTAGCAGCTGGGAAATGAGGCCCCACCTTGGCAGATTCGCGTGAGTAACGGCTTTTAGACAGAAATATATGAAGTAGGTTGTTGTTTCCTCACCAAAAACTAAACCAACGTGGGTCTGACTAGAAACACGGTTGTTTCAACAAAACATTTGTTTCCTATAAACAACAAAAGAAGTGATAGGGTATTTAATTCCCTGATTAAATCCAAGAAGCAGTAGATGCAGACTGATTTCTACCCAGGGCCTGAGGAAATCCACATCTCTTATGGGAGCACTATAGTTGCCAGGATCCAGGATAGCCAGATCTCTCAGTGTCTTGTACAATTTCACACAAGTTACAAACAGAACAGACTATACAACAGAAATCAAATATATTCTTGCCCCTGTGTATTTGCTAACCACAGTTCCAGAGAGTATCTGTAATTTCCTTTTTTCTGGCTCAAGAAATACATTTTTTATACTGTAGGGGCACAGGTCCAATGGGAGATACCGCTCATGTACTGCCCTTTATTCCTAACATGATCAAAAGTGAATCCAGTGGAAATGGATTATCTAGCTCCACCCAAGCATAGACTGAAACTGTCTAAGGGATTCCCAGTTTCTGGGCAAATGCATTAACCCCTGGGTTTAGTAAAAGGGTAAATTACTGTGCAAATCCACTGCCAGAAAAAAACCAAATCCCAGGAGCAATAGAAAATTTGACCTGAATTTATAAATAGTTTTGGGATGACCTAAATACTATTTTCCCAACAAACTTACTGTTCATCAGAATATTTTCTTTTGATTTGGCAGGCCAGTTTGCTCATTTGAGGTCCCTTACTATAGGCATTAAACAACAAAAACTACAAGGTTATCTTTGTATACATCTTGAATAGAAAGGAACTTACAGTGGAATTCCCTAGTCCACATTTAGAGAGTTGTAGTCTGGGTTTCTAGAGTGGCCATCATCACAAAATTATCACTGTGAGAAACACAGCAGACAAAATGGCCACAATCATCCTCAAGAACGACATTTTCCCAAGCTAAAGGTCAGAAAATGCCTGACAGAATTGCCCTTTTCATAAGACACTGTAAATATTAAAACTCCTGAGAAAAGCAGATGACACAGTATCATCCTCAGATACAAAGCAAAATGAAAGGGCACCTAATTAGAGGTTTCACAAATATCAACAAGGAAAAGCTAGAGCAGATGTCATATAGTGGGAAGGAATCGCCTTTCGATTACTCCAGGATTGAGACTCTGACTGTGGTCACCACTGTCACAATAGACTGACTACATCCCTCCACCTCCATGGGCACAGTCACCAGGCAGTACAGCCCCAGGAACAGGGACAGGCATTCAATGAACCTCTTCACACTCATTTTGGACCCTCACAAAGATGCTCTGTAAAAGATGAGGAGATGTCAGAGCAGTTTTCACTAAAGAAGCAGCAAAGATAAAGCACCCACTGGATAAGCTTAGCCCATCCCTCACCAGGCTGATCAGCACTGGAAGGCAGATGCTGTCAGCTAATGGAGCCTGATAGGCTGAGCAACAGGACGCATTACTCAGACAGAGGATGCGTAATTAAACCATAAAGTGTACCCTGATGTGGCTGCTGGAGAGTAATCATGGGCCTCGGGGTCGGGGGGGGGAAGGCACGAAGTTGTGAGCAACAGCACCTGAGAGGTGTGACTGCAGGAGAAATCATAGGGTTTGTTATTCCTTTGGTTAGCCTGGGCAGTGCCCTCCACTCTGGCCCCATGGGTAGGCCTTCACTGCTGCCCCTCACCATCACCTTGAGACCACCACTGTCCCCAGGCTCAGGTGGAGGCATGGGGCTGCTCTGTAGGACTCAGAAAACATGGACTCAGGATGTATCCCACAGAAACCTCTCAGAGATCCCCCATGAGAGCTGCAACTGCAGCACTCGCAGCCCCTCACTGAGCTGCACGCTGCTTACTGCCCTTGCTCAGAGGCAGGAATTCTCATTTCATAGTTTTTATCACCTGGCAGTTTCTTTTGGGAGTCTATCTGTGTAATTAAGAGAGCCTTTCAATAACTTCCAGTTGCTCCACACACATAAACAAAACAACCAGAAGGCTGCAGGGAAACACTGTGCAAAGGGAACTGCATGGCCATGGCACATGTCTGCAATGGTTTTCTTCCACTCTGGCAGATTCAATCCCCACAGCAGGTCAAAGAGGGTGTTGGGGCACCCCAGGCCTGCAGCTCACCATGCGTGAGGCAGAGCTCTGTGTCAGGGCAGCCTGTTCCCTGTTGTCTGAGGAGACCACAGTGGGGAGAAAAGTGCAAAAAAAAAAAAAGCATCTACAAAAGCAGGTTAAAAGCATGCTTCAGCTTAACCCACCCTCTGGGGCATCTGTGACTGAAGGTAAGGAATCTAGTGTGAATTGGACACAAAACAACAGGTTCAATGTGAAGAGACCCCACCAGCATGCCTGAAAGTCTAGAGGATCCGAGGTCACTGGGGCTGGTTTTGGGGTCAGTCATAGAGGAACCCCTCTGGTGAGGCGAGCCAAGACCAAACCTGCTCCTTTACTGAGTTGACAAGAAATACAAAAATCTAAAGGAACAGAATTTATTTTACTACTTTACTTTTGCTTGTACTATTATACACAGAAAGAGACCCACGATGCTACAGGGGACAGGGGAGCCCATGGAAACTGGAGTACTGGGGGAAGATGCTGGATCAAAGTAATGGGGCAAATGGTTATGTGTGCAAGGATAAGCTGTCCTCACCAAATCTTCAGAGCTTTCTTTTAAAACTATTCCAGACCAATCTGTGGTGCCATAATTCTAGCATTCACTGTTCAGCTCTGTCTGCGCTTTAAGATGCGGGTCTCATGGCAGCATTAGGAGATGGGGAACTTTGGCTAATTTTCAATAACTAGGGGAACAGTGGCAGTAACTGTGCATGTTAGCTGCACTGCTAACCTCACAACACTTGGGATATATATGAAATCATTATTTCAACACACAAAATGTATCACCAATAATGAATCTCATGGAAAAGATTAGGGGAGTAGGGGTGAAAAAGGCTCAAGTGGATAGCTGACATTAGAGCAGGGTGCTGTTTTCACTGGGTTACAGCTCAGCTGGTTGCTTGCAGCCCAGTCTTTCCCTCGGCCTTTATAGCACAGTCATTTTTCTGGATTCATGCTTAAATGGAACAGTTTGGCCTTCAGATGCAACAATAGCTTACGTGCAGGACTCGCTAAAAGCGCAGATCCCTGGAGAGAAACACAAGGATGTCTACAGGAATGAGCTGGCTGTGGCCCGAAGCAGCGGTGCAGATTTGTGTAATCCCTTATACACCAAAGAAAGGAGTTAATAATTTTCCAGGCAGTGCTTCAAATTGTATCACTAGGGATATCTGTGAGGATTCCAAAAGAAATGTTCCTGATGGTCGTTAATGTGTTCCCAGTGACGTACAAGATGCACGTGCTCACACACACAAGCGCACAAGCAAAGCAGAAGCTGGCCTGGAAATAAAACAGCTTGTGTGTAAAGGTGCACTTACAGTAAATTTCATCACAAGGGACTCATTCATTTCCAGGACAAATGATGACTCCCATTGCCCTTCCACGTGTGCTCCCAACAAAGTGGTGTGGGAGCTGGATGCAAGGCATGTGCATAGCCCAGCTTCCACCCTTGAAAACTCCAAGGGGCCACACTCTGTTTCCATAACACTTTTTACATGCTTACTTTTATGGGTCTCTTGATGACAATCTAAATCCTGCCTGTTCTTCAATAAAACATTAATCTTACAGATAGAGTTCAGGGAAGTTGCTGTGTAGCAATAAAGTACATGTTTCCAGAGCCCAGAGGGAACAAAAACAGGGGAAAAAAGTGATAGGGAGTGACATTGTTTTTGAAAGACAACTTCCTGGTTTGGAGGGGTTGAGGGGCATGCAGGGTTATCTCCCCAAATCCTACCTGGGTCATGTCCCTCCCCACACCAAACTTTGATGTCATTTTGACTGTAAAATTGGTGAGAAGTCCACCCTCCAACAGCAGTGTCAGCATAAGAAAGGGAATGGTGACCCCCTGTACCTTCCACCCTCATGGCCCACGAGCCTTTAGTGAGTGGTGCCAGCTGGGATGGTGTTTTAGTGAGCAGATACCAGCTGGGGAGAGTCAATGATCATCATTGCTCCTGCTATGCCTGGATTGGAGATTGGGAGGAGAGAGCTCCACCATTTCCCCACCAGCCAGTGACTTCAGTAGCTAACTTGCTGCTGCTTTTGCAGATTGAAATGTCTCCTCTTTGTCTTCAAACTACTTTCTTTGGTATGCTGAATCAGTCTCATAGATCCAGTGCTGCAAAAGTTGTTGAGTCCCCACACCAGCCCTGTCCTGGGTTTGCATTTGAAATAGTGACCCACATTAGAATTTACATATTCTGAGCCCTACTTTATAACAGGAAAAATTAACACAATCCCTTGTGCTTCCAGGCTGCGATAAATTTGATGGTAATAGTAAATCAGTGTGTGTAGCTGTTACAAGAGCATGTACTACCTTGCTGAAAAGAGATGGTAGCAGTCAGGGTGAGAAAACGCCAAGAAATAGAAAAAATCCCATTCGACTTGACTTAAGTGCCTTAAGGTATGTCTTTGATGCAGTAAAGAACAAGAAGGCAAGGATAGGCTGGAAAAAATAATGTCCCTGGGCTACAGTCCTGTAGAAAAATGGTAGTAAGAGGGAAAAAATAAGCACATCAGGAACACATACACAGATAGAAGTCCAATTATTGAATTCTCCCTGTTCAAAATGACATGGCTCTCAATAGAAAAATGAGGGAAAATTCAATGTCTGTCTAGACATCATAAATAAATACAAAGACTCAAAGAGTCTAGTACTATTACTCTAAACTCCTGGGTCTCTGATCCTTTCCTGGCACAAATGTAGCTCACAAATATTGCTATACAGGACAATTTAATCCCAAAGCTCTGCCTATTCTATGTGAATGTTATGTTCTCTTCTTTCGACATGCATATAGTGTTCTCGTTGTTCCTGACGATAGTACTTCACAAGTGTGCCAGTTTAAAGGTAAACCTGCAGGAGAAATGAATTCAGCTCAAGAGAGATTACAAATTAGAATTCAAATTTACCAAAAAATTACAATGAGTACAATGATACAGGAAAAATTGGTTTTAACCCACAAACCCCAGATTTATAACCCAGAATGTGGGGCATGAACAGAATGGTGTTCCTTAGCCCCTGTGCTGAGACCCCATTGGTCCCCCTGACTGCAAAGTCAAAGGAGAAAACCTGTTGGTGAGGATGATGGTCCAGAGTGGCAGTCACAGTCCTGTTGAGGTTCTGGTCCTCCTTTGGATCCAATGAGTGATACTCTAAGTTGCCAAACCCCAAGATTAAATATACTCAGGTTCAGGTAGGAATGCCCAGTACCTCCCCCGGAATGGCACGCCAATTAGCAGACATGACCCCTGAAGGCTGGGAGAGAAGGTGCTGATGCCTCCCTGGAGGGGAGTTATCACAGCTGGGTCATTGGTGTAACAACAAAAACGCTTCTCTGTCTCACAGAGTTCTTTAACATACAACTTGTAGCCTGAGGTGTCAGGTGTGCCCCAGGCAGCTGCTGCAAATGATCCATTATTAGCAGGTCATCAGAAATGACAGATGATGTAGAATACACAGTTTTGGTTATATTCACACAGTGATAAACTGGTCCTGGCCCCTGTAACTAGGACAACAAGACAAACTAAAGGTCATGGAAGAGAACATGACAAAGGGAATCCTGGAATATATTGGATGTTCTTCATAAGTTTTTTTACAAAAGTAATGGCTAAGTCAGTATGTAAATATCCACACAAACACTAAGCACGGTATCTGTAGATCACCTGAATCAATAAAAGCCTTGAGCAGGCAGCTTTAAGGCAGTATTATTCTTGCCATTGCAGCACAATGAAGGTTAGCCCTGTCAGCAGCCATTTGCACATCCCTGCAGAAGTGAGCTGTACAATTCTTTTAATCTGGTCTTGCATTCTTGATGAATATAGGAGAAAAAAATCCTACAGTGAGCATCCATCTGCCATACACATCCTGGCCAAAGAGCAGCTAATTAGATACAACTGAAGTTAATTATGTTTAACACTGAGCAGGTAGACCCTGAGCAACAGAATGTGACAGAGCTCTTGCTGCTTTGGTGGAGGCACAAGCAGTTCCTTGATAAATATGGATAGGTGTTACCATCACATCACCCATAGGTCTCACTGTCATTTCTTACATAGCACTCACCCTTCTAACCACAGTCAACAGCAGCCTTTGGTGTAAAATCCTGTGCAACTGATGAAAATTAACACATTTGCACATGCAAGCACATGCCCAGAATTTCCTCAATGTTCTCATACAGTGCTGCATGTAGAAAGTCTCATCTGAAGAAATATTCCAGTGGTGTTTGAGCTTTCAGCAGTACCAGAATCCCTCCGTGCTTCTACAAGTGTCAAGTGCTCACTGCTTCTCAGTGTAGCAGCAGCACAATGCTAGCAGGCTGGAAAGCAATTACTGACACTCAATGACCTGCTGTTACTGACAGCATCAGCAATAGAAATGGGGCATTTTGTAGCATCAGGTATGTATAAGGAAAATTATGGGGTGGGTGTTCCATTAAGGCTTTGAAAGAGTCACCACTGGAGCTTGTCTGTGCAATGTTCAAGGGGAGTTTGTCTGCTACCATATCTGTCCATGCCTATTGATAAAAAATAGTAGTAGCAGCTGGTTTTCTCTTTCTCTCTTGTCTCTTACAGGAAAACTTGCTTGATCACTTTATCATGTTATGAGGGGGATATACATCCTTAAAAGTGCACAGTTTATATTTTCTCCTGAAGAGGAAAGACCAGTCTTTTGTGTACTGTTCAGGGCAGAATACAAAATCACTTGCGTGTCTCACATCCTCTTGCCTTCACTATTCAGCTAATGTTTGCATTGCTGGGATGAGACACAGCTGTCCCAGGAAGGGCTAGGCTGGGGACCAGCCCCTCAGCACGCTTGCTCCAGGTAAGCTGCAGGGGCTGGATGAATCACATGCTGGTCTCACTTAAACAGCTGGAGTTCATGCCAGAGGACTTCTTTAACATTTTGGTTCCTCCTCCAAGTATAAAAAACTTATCTGCCTTTTCTCACTTTGCATCAGAGCTCAGCAGTCTGAAATTCTCCGTGTAGTTTTTCTCACATTAGCCTTAGGCAGTGAACATGTGACCTTTATAAATGAGAGTGTTAGCCAAAGCAAGGAATTTTCCAGAGTGCCACAGTGAACCTGGAGCTGAAGAGGAACTGAATTTAGTCTTCCACATCCCAGAATGACAGCCCTGCTCATCAGCTCTTCAACCAAGCAAAAAGGTCCTGACATACAACTTCTGTTGACCTTAGAGGGGATGAGCTGAAACAGTTTGGTGCTAGCAATTGGCATTTGTGAGCAGTGGCTACTCTCACATCTAATAGTATTAAGGAGGGCAAAAAAATTGTTGTTACTAGGTGGGCAAATGGTTTATATTTATACCTTATCTTTCATCTGAGATTCACAAGCATTTCATGTCTATCAGGAACATATCATATTCACACAGACAGCAATATAAGTAGCATCATCTGATAATCAAGTGACATATAGGACAGCTAAACAGATTACCAGGTGAGAGAGCTGGGAACATTGCCTGTAATGCACCATTCAGTAGCCGTTTATTATCCTTCTTTTAGTCACTCATTTTTGTGACAAAAGCCTCAGTCTAACCCAGCCTAATACAAACTAGAACCCTAGTCAAACTGAAACAAAACAAAATTCAGCTTTGAAAAATTGATGCTTATTGATTTTCTATTACTTTCCATTTTCTTGCCTAGTTAAGCTGACTACAGAAATGCCAATGCACTAAGAAGGTGGCTCATCTTGCATCTATTTTTGGCTGTATTCAGTAGGAACTGCAGAGGCGTGTGAAAAGGAAAAGAATACAAAACCAAATCAACAAATACACAGTGGCAAATATGATCAGTGCATAGGAAAAATAGCCTAAACAATTTTATTGACTTTTATTCCTCTTAGATACAAGCCTGATATTTTCAATCTATACTACAACTGTGAACTAAGGAAGAAATTATCTTCCCACTGAAACAAGTCCGAAAAGATTATAAGGTGACCATGGTAGGTCAACAACCACAGGAGGCAATGGTCCAGTTTTGGCACAATTGCACCTGGTGCAACTGGTTATTCTGTGCTGCATCTTTGAGCATCTCTGAGAATGTTCATCTATCTCATGATGGGGACTCCTCCTAACTTTAAAATTTTAAGATGAAATTAAAGGCAGGCAGTTTAATCTGTTGGTTGAAATGACTGTGCTAAAAGCACAGTCTTCACTGGGGTCCTGTGTGCTCCTTGTCCTCAAGCAGTACAACCATCCTTGTCCAGTACCATGCACTTAGGACCTAGAAACAGAAATGACTGTTAGAGTTTTTATGTTTCCTTTTTTCCAAGTCTTTGAGAATTGATTTGATTGTTTGAGTAAGTGTGGGTGCTTTTCTGAGAAGGGGACAGGTCCAGGGGAACCCACTGTGAGGGGGCCAAGCTGGGCAGAGAAGTTTTTCAATGAGTTGTAACACATGAGGCTCCCAGCCTTACTTACCACCATCTTACCACCTGTGCCCTGGTCCTGGGCAAGTGGATTCCCTCATTAACCCTCCCTCTCTGGTTAAGTCTTTCCCTGGGCCAGAGCATAGCAGTCCTGGCAGACCTTTGGAGATCCTGTGCCTGAGGGAGAGACAAGTTATCCATTTCCACTTCAACTATTCAGCAGGCTCAGTCTGTTAAAAGAGTAACCTCACAGGTGCATCTGTGCATGATCCAGTGGTAGGATTTAGGACAGCTACTACCACAAATCCCAATGTGGTAATCTTGAGAGGTGGCACTTTCATTTACAGTGGGTCCTGGAGCCAGACCGTGCACATAGGCCACAAGTGGCCATCTTTTCCTCTTCTGTCAAAGAGGGTATGTATTAACTATTTCAATAAACATGTGAGGTATAGCACTGCCAAGAAATGGGAGCCTAGCTGCTGTGTTCTTACAAGAGAGAGTGCATTTGTTAAAAAAATCATCTCCATTCAGTCAAATTACAGTCAATTATCTTGCCTTTATTAGCTCTGAATCTGTTTTAACTCAGTTACTGAAATGTACTCACACTGAAAGTGTTATTAATTTTTGAAAAAAAAAATCATTCCTTAGCAGTCAAAAAGATTTCAAAACAAGATTAACAGGGGCAATATTCTTTCCATCTGTGGCTTTTGAAAATTAACAATGTTTCTTTTTATTTTGGAACAATAGATACCTGGCAGTGTTGGATCACTGGGATGTCTTCAAGGTATCATTGCATTCACTTGTAGATGCAATTAAATTTAAAACTAAAATATATTTTGGCGCTTTTTTTTCCCCCTAGTGTCATCAAAATACTAACTTGGACAAAGATAAATGCCTTAGGGCAAAGGCAAGTACATACAAAACTACCCACATGCTTTCTCAAACCCCTCCACCCAAGGATATTTTCGTCACAATCTGCAAGAAGGTGGTCACGTTTTCGTGCCTACTAGCTCGCTTCAAGTGTAAATATACCCCAAAGCACACCGTGTTTCTCTTTATAGCAGCTCAATTTAATGCAAGAAACTGCTGGAATAAGCGAGATTTTTGATCCATAAAGTAGAGCTGTAATTTACATTTTGTTCTGTTTTTCCTTCTTATCACCAGTGCTGTCAGAAGTCTCTTGATTCATTATTGTGGCAATGGAAACACTGAAACACTGAGACAGCGGCATGGGTAAATGTGGAAGATGCAAATTACTGACTGACCCACCATTCCAGGACACTGAGGGTGTCCCGGGAGATTACGTTGCTGGAGGGAAACACAGTCTTGCTGATGGGCAGCTTTAGCTCCACAGAAGCTTGGGACCAGTCCCCAGAATTATTTAACAGGGAGTGAGTGAGTGAGTGAGTGAGTGAGTGAGTGAGTGAGTGAGTGAGTGAAGAGAGCAGAGCACAGGGGAGCACATTTTGTGGGAAAGCAAGCAGATATAACTTTATAGCAATCTGATTCCAGAAACAACCTCAAATTACCCCATGCAAGTGCTGGTGACCTTGTACATAGCCTGACAGATTTAGGGAAATGCAGAGTTGCCTCTAAACATTTATCCTTGCACTGGGAGCCAGAATCCCAAAATCTCTCCTACACGTAATGCTGGAAACGACAAAGCAGCAGTGAGACCCATAGAGAAAGCTTGTGACAAAGCCAACTACATACCATAACCAAGCACAGGAAATCCAGCGGGACCAGAGATCTGTGTCAAACACTTGCCCATATTCTCAACTCCAGCTCACACAATTTGCTACAATGCAAATCTAACCCCAAAACTCAAAATGCAGACTCTTCCAGAGGCTAGATAAGGAACAGGAGTTTCCACATCAGCTTGTCAGTTCTGCCAGCCTCCCCAGTGGCTCAGCAGCACCCCCAGCTCCTTGCAGAAAAGTGTCCCTGCAGCCTTGCCTGCACACACTCAGGACCTGAGCTCGATGCCCAGTGCCCCCATGAGCCAACAGGGACCACAGGCGGATCTGGAGCACCTGGCTCAGCCCTGTGGGCAGCCCACAATGCAGCAGTACTATAAAGCACAAGGATTCATTTCAAAAAGAGGCCAAGAAAAGGATCCTGTAGAAATTGTGCCCAGTCTTGTTACTGGAAATCTATTTGACGTAGTGAACAAACATGGAGAATTTTCCAGGAAAAGTGTTTCTTTATTTAAATAAAATTAGTGCCAGTAGAAACAATAAACTTTAAATACATGAGACAATTATATACAACTCAATGTTAGAAATTATATACATCAGTTTTTTACAGATACAAATACATTTATACCAAAAATAAAGGACGAAGAAGAAAGCAATGGAAAATGTGACAACTCGCGCATGTCAGTCTCATTTGGAAAGTTTAAGGATTCAAGTGATTCCAGGCAAAGTGCCAAATTTAATTTGGCTTCTTTCAAACTTAAAACAGCCCCTTTTAGAGTAAATCTACCAAAAAGCTTTATATGGTCTGATCCAAAGTTCACTGAAGTCGATGGAAAAACTCCCACTGCCTTCAATCTGCCCTGAATCAGGCCCTTTCTGAGCACAATGGAGCCTTTGTTCTGCAGTGGTTAGAGAGAGGCAGCGATCCCTGATCCTGAGGCATCCTACATCACATTAACCCTCTGAGCCCAGCTTAGGCTTCGCCCTTCCCAACAGCAGGAGCACAGCACACTCTGGCTTCAGTTCATTTCTGCTGTTCAGAGCTCATGTTTTTCAAGCTGTCTCTCCAGCTCTAATGCCAGTGGATAAATCACAGAGCTATTTTAGTGCAGGAAATACGTGGAGACGTTTTGCAAATATTTTGCTGTGCAATGCTTTAGATTCAGGCTCTTCAGCCCTCATGCTTTAAAACTAAGCAAAACACTATAATAAGTTATTATAAAATATAAGGTAAGATTGAAATATTAATTTTAAATTTTTATTAATTTTTACTTCTTTTAAAAGTGCAATAATTTAGTAACAAATCTCATGAGCAGTTGAAAAATGTCACAGTACCATTAAACTGGGGGTGGGGGGGAAGGGATGTTTGTGGTGGTTTAAAAACTAGTTGCTAATAGCTTTACAGAATTGCATGTGTCACATGCAAGTTGATTAGAAAAAAAGGATGTAATGCAATGTTTACTTACACTGGCTTAAATAGAGCAGAAAGTCTAGATTTTTTACTCGTGTAAATGAGTACAGTTTTACTGACCTCAAATGGAGAATTTAATTCCAACAGAGAAGCACAAAATCTTGTGCCTGTCCCTGACTCAGCCGATCACTTCAGTGGGGCCAGGAATTCACCTTTGCTACATTAAATGGTATTTGGAATTCCACCTATTTTTCAAGGGGGTGTAACAGAGCAGCATTTGTTCAAGCCTTTCTACATCTTACAGCCTGAACAAAGATCATTTAATATCTTCTTTAACTTACAGATCTTTGCCTTTAGTCACCAAAAGTACATATCTTTAAAAAAATACCAAAGCAAAAAACAAACCCACTTTTTCTACTAGTAACCCAGTCACAGGCTGAATTGCAGCAGAAGGTGATGAATCTGACCCAGCCAGTGCAGGTATAACTTAAGCAAAGACAGATATAAATGGCATGGATCTGAAACTGGGCTTTATAAATGCCAGAAATTTTGTGCCTTTTTTTTTTCTCCTTTGTTGGTCACGCTTTCTGTGCCTAAAGTCAGTCTCCAGGCATGATGCAAGCTCCCTTCAAGTAAAGTGTTAACAAGTTTTAGCTTTTGAGGCCTCATTGAGCAAATCTGCTGTTGGCTGTGGTTTGTCATAAGAAAAACACAGGAAAAGTACTTCTAGTCTATCACAGTTTTGTATGAATTAGCATTACCCATCATCTTTAAGAACCAGGCGCTTGCATTAGGGTAATTTCCCTAATCATTTCCCAGATATTTACAGAAATCTGAAATATGCAGAGACATGTCAGTAATAATTACCTCATTAGAAAAAACATGCATATTCCCCTTGTTCTTAGCTTTCATAGTAAAAAATAATAATGGAAAAATTAAAATTAAGCAACCCAATTATGTGCAAGTTACACTTTGGGGTTGGATACCACTGCTTCCTTGTCCTGCCAGCCCTTGGGAATGCCTCGGACCCAGGGGCACAGACACCTGTTCAGAGTTTATTGAAGAGCAGAAAAGTAGAACCACAAGTTCTTAATGGGAGCTCCACTCACACTTTGACAGCTGATCAAGGGAGCCCTGCAAGTGCTAGGAGTTCTTATGGATGTTTTCCACAGACCCCTCGCTGCTCTCGTTGAGGAGTGTTTCTGACACTTCCCCTAGTTCAGTATCCAGCACTTCTTCCTGGATGGTGAAATGCACATCTGGGGAGGAGGACTCGGAGCTCACACTGCTGCCTTCCATGGAGCAGATGGCACAGGACAGGGATGGCACCATGCTCTCCTGCAGCATGTTCAGCATCATGGGGATCTGGACAGATTTCAGCCCTGCTACAGTTGGTAGAGGCTTTACAGCTTCCCCCCATTCTCTCTCCTCATCTTTGTAGAGCAGAAGCAAATTGGATGACTTCTCTTTTCTTTTCGATTTCATGTAGCCAAGCATTATCCCTATCAGGAAGATCCCATAGAAAGACATGACTATCAGAATGTAAAAATACTCATTGCTGTTGTTCTTCTCTGTGCTGCGGGATTCAGCATCCAGCATGGGTTGGGTCACATTTGCATGGTCCATCTTCAGCATGGAAAGGGTTTTACCACAGCTAAAGCCTGGAGGAGAATGTGAATGGAAAGGTAAGATCAAACTGTGGAGCAAAGATGTAAAAGAAACATCTGAATAAAGATCACTCCAAACTCTTCCTTGCTACTTGTCATTTATAAGCCTGCAAACCCCACACCTGATTGAAGTTCACAATCTGTAACATCTCTGCATTACTATTTAAAGTGAATGAACTCTTACTAAGATACAAAAAGTATTAAAGGAAAGAAAATACATAACATTAAATTCTTTTCAGTTCTAAGCTGCATTATAAAACATCCAATCCAGATAATTAAAGAAACAATACTATATAGAAATACTCTGTTAGGCACTTAAGCACAGTTTTGTGCTACTTAATCCTATCTCCATGGTGGAGAAAAGTTAGAAGTATTATTTTGTTCAATGATGCAGGAAAAATCTTAATCAAAAAGCAACTTACGTCGGTATGCAAATAATTCCTTCTTTTGCAAAGCTCAAGAGACCTTTCCTCTACCAAATGCCGGGTGTTCTGAAAACTTTCCTCTGCTGCAGTTGGAATAAATAGCTCTCAAGAAATGTTTCATCACGTGTTTTAGAGGCACAGTTTATAATAGTTTTGTGTTGGAGTCAACAGATGAACTTGAAGGATTGCAGTTCAACCCACTGAACTCTTAACAGCTGTGAAAAGAAAAAGAGTTGGGAATTCAGATTTTACTCTTTCCTAACCAGTTTAGCACAGGCTCTTTCAGCTTATGAATCTGTTCCTTTCACATCTCAAGTTCTAAACCTGACCTGTTACCCAGAGAGCTGCTACACAGAAAGGAAAACCTGCAGACCATTATTCTGTGTTTATAATAACATACAGAAGAATATACATGTGAATTTTACAGTAGACACTACCAAGTTATTTACATGCCTGACATACATAGTCTTCCCTGAATAGATGGGGAAAGAAACAGGTTATTTTGTTTAGTCAGTATTAGTGGCAAAGTTTTACAAAGTGTCGGCAAAACAAAGTGGTGACTTTAAAACTGTGCTGCAGTTCTACTTTGTTGCAAGGTATGGAACGGGGGAGAACCGGGCCCTGGGTGCTGAGTGAGTTTTGGATGGAGGGGTGCTGGTACCATCTAAATTTGGCCATCAAAGCAGCAACTATGGGATCTGGGTTCCCAGCATGATCAGTGGAAGGGTGCAGACTCCTCCAGAGAGCAACTTGGAGCTCCTGAAATTCATAGCCCCCTTCTCCCACTATTTGTAGAAGCAGCCAAGAGTTACATGCTCTCTATGCCTAAATAGACCAGGGCCACTGAGTTAATGCAGATTTTAGTATGAAGGGACATTAGCATTTTCTGGGGATGCTCTCTGAGTAACTGCTGGGGGCTGCTGCAACTGGCTGCTGGGCTGAGCAGGACACCTCCCACTTGGCTGGGGAGGGCAGAGTTAGGATGCAGTCTGGATCGCAGGGCCCACAGAGTTCCCAGTCATCAGCTCAGCGGTACAGGAGGCTCTGAGACCCCTTTTCAACACGTAAGCAACAGTACAGGCCATGGGAAGAAGGAGGCCCAGCTTGCACCTTAGGGATTTCATTTCCTTATCCTCTCCATCCCCGTTCTTCACACACAAAGCCCAATTAGTCAGGCCCCACATGTGAATGTCACCCCTTCTGCAAAGCTTCAAGGATGTTTATGTAACAGAACACTCCACTTCCAGAAAGCAGTAGACTGGTGCTGGAGTTTCCCAACGGTAGGTCTGGGTGGTTTTTTCCCCTGCAGTCACTTGTGGATTCTTTGCATAGACAGCAAATTCTTTTCCAAACTCTGCCCTCACAATCCCTCTGAGGTAAAGGCAGATAGAATTAACTTCTCTTCACGTGTAGGAAAAGGCAAGAGAGAAAAGTTAAGCAACTTTAGATACAGTGAAGAATTCAAGAAAATAAATGGTATCTGTGTTTGGAACCAGCATTTTCCATAATTTCTCTGAACAAAGAAAGGAAAAAATCTACATTAGCCAGATCCTCTTCTCTGCACCTTAAAAATAGAGGATCCACCCTTTAGGATGTTGTTTTATCTCCCTGTGCATTCCCATGTGATAGCTCAGGAGCTGTTGATGTTGGACTAAAGTCTACTGGGATTTCATCTGACAAAATCTGTCTGCAGCACCAGCTTGCCAAGTCTGAATTCCTCTTCCCCGTTCCTGACAAATTACTGAGCAGGCAACAAGAGCGCATCAACTGGTAGGCTAAAGCATTACCCAGAGCAAGTCCCTGGATTTTCTAGTTAACTTTGAGGAATTTTTATTTTTCAGCTCCATGAGACATTTGCTCTCCCATTCAGGTCTGGGAATTTGGGGTTTGAAAAATTAAAGTCAATGTGTCAGGTTTTACCAACACCTTTTTATGCAGGACTTTCACAGAACGGTGAGGAAGTGCTCAGCATCATTGGATCAATGAAAACTGGCTCAAATCCATGCTCTGCACCCATGAAATCCTATGAAACCAGCTCAGAAGTTGCTTAATCCTGGCAAAAAGGCCATGTAAAGCCTGTCCTGCTACCTCCTTTCATCAGTGTCACGTTCAGTCTGTCACTCACCTCGGGATAAAGGCACATTTAAAGGCACTGACACCCCATGGCTCCCACCAAGGAGCCAACAGAGCAGGGGCAAACCAGCTCTTCTGCCGGCACCTGCAGGTGCAAATAGAATCTCTTCTTTGCTCCAAAACCTCACAGTCTTCATGATGGTGAAGTTCTGTACAAAATTACCAACACAAACTGAAGCACCCAAAAGGAGCACAGGAAGACTTCTCAGGTACAATCATAGATTTATGTAATTCTCCTGAAGTTTAACTGAAAGATGAGTGAATTGCATTAATTATGCATAGTTATTGCTGAAACCTCTTCACAACTATGTTTACTTTGGCGAGCTGATGACAACTTCTCTTCTCCATCTGTTAGCCCATGATTCTGAAAAACAGTGTAATTTTAAAAAGGCCTGGAAGGAATCCCTGAGCCTTCTACAGACATGAAGAGGAGGGATAGGAAGACACTGGGAAATAACCACCTGAAAAAACATATGCCACTTGCTTACTGATGCCATAAGTCAGATTGCCCAAGCTGTACCCTGTAGAAACCATATTTTTATCTAAAAAGAAGACATTGAAAATTAGAGCTTGTAGTTTTGCATTTCAAAATTATATTTGATGCAAATTATATTGTAAAGTCATTGATCACAACAAAAAGCTTGCTTAATTTGAAGTAATTTGGGGGTTTTTTGCCATTAGGCTTGCTAGGTATTTCTTTTTTGATGTCTCTTTCTTCCTTTCAGATCAATTTTTTCCCCCAAAACTTAGAAACTTAGGAGAATTTTGTCTGAAATTTCACTTAGAGATCTCTTATGCTTTCAGTGATTGCCTCTCATGTGTTCCTCTTCTCCTTTGCATCACTTCCAAACAAGGCTATAAGATCTAAGAATAATCCTCATGCTGTTGCTACCACCTTCCATATTCCCCCTTTGGAAAACATTCAGACCAATAAAGCAGAGCAACAGCCAGGCACTCCAGTGATGAAAAGGTCACAACATAGTTGTTGATGCCAGACTTTTTTTCTCAAGGTCCCTGTCTCTGAGAGAGCCTTTTGTGGCAGCAACCTCCGTCACCAAAGGAAGCAAACATTGAGGCTTGAGGCATCCCATGGGGCAGAAATTCTTCACGACACGGCTTAAGGGATCATATTATGTGAGATCTTTCTCCAAATAAAAATCTGAGGACAGTCAGAAAACTGAACAAAGACAGACTCCATTATGAAGACAACATGAAACCTCCTCAGAGACCCAGATGACTCTGCAGGCTGCCACAGAAAGTATATGCCTAACCATTCATTATGCGCATAATCCATGGTCTGATGCTGCATTTATCTTTCTTTTCCCAGTTAGAGAGTTAATAAAAGTACAGACACAAGACAGCTATTAAAGGACCAGCTCCTGTGGGAAGCTGAGCCTGTTTGATAAGTGACAGTTAACAGTATCACTTTAAGAGTATCCAAGTATGTGCATTTTTGGAGTCATCTGAAAATCTGAAAAATAATTAAAAGAGAAACAGGAAGGACAGAGAGGTTGGGTTTTACTTACTGCATGCAGACCTTTAATGGAAGTAATGTTTGGAACTTACCTCTAAGGAGAAAAAGAAGGGAGAATTTTGCCATGTAAATATGGATTTAGTTATGATTTAGACCTTTGAGACCTGAGTTGTCAAAGAACAGCAAATAGGATATTTTTCACTTACATACATTATTTCAATGAAAGTAAAATTAGGGATCAAGAGCTCAGTTTGACACCAAAAAGGAAGATGCAATAAAATGGATGTTTGGTCTGTTCTTGCATTTGAAGACCTGCCATGCTGAGATATACAAAACACACACCTCATCAAGGACCTGGTCCAAAGCCCTTAAAGTTAGTGGCAGTGTCTCTCCTAAAACAAACATCAACACTTGCTCCTTTCAAGTTCTGTGTAACTCAAAAACAACTTTCAGTGAAATTTTTGTGTGTTGGAATAAAAGCTAGTTTAAAACCAGCAAGCAAGTCATACACTCAGTCCAAGAGCAGGGAATGAGTAGCAGCCCAACACAACACAAGCCACGTTCCTCCTCACAAGCAAGCCTAGTCACAGGATGAAATTTATGAGCTTTACTATGTGCTTGTAACACTTCTATGCCTCATCAGTTTACCTACTTGAGAAATTAATCTCATAATACCTACAAATTACTTGTGCTGAGAGGTACAGCATAGCATCATACTGGCAGATCGCTACCTGAGAAAGCAAGAACCACTGTGCCTGGAAGCAAAGTGGCTGGGCTGGCATCTGAGCCATTCTCACACAGCTCTAGTTTTAGGGACATTTCTCATCACTCTTCCGTATGTTTCATCACTCTTCCTTATTTTTCATATTGCAGAAATAGATGACATTCTTTATAAACTTGACACAAGCAATTTCGAGAGGAAGATGGCAATTTCCTCACTGTCATCCATAATAAACTGGGTTACTACCTAGATATCAAATGGAATGGTCTGACCTGTTACTAACTTTAAAAATAAAAGACTAAAGATCTGCCTTGCTACCTTACAGTCTTCACTGGAGAAAACATGCAAATGTAAGTCCAGAAGAAGCATGCATCAGCCTTCTCTCCAACTTCAGAGTTTACTTTGCTTAAATTCAAATTTTATTTAATCTTCACAGCAGATCACTATTCATGAAACTTGAAGTTTCTCAGGCATTCCCTTCACCCAGAGCAGCCAAAAAATACTTTAATCAATAGTAGCAAACGCAGGGTTCATAAGCATTTCACAGCTGAAGTGACCATCTGCACTCAGGCTCTCAACTCCAGCAGTGGCAGGAGATTTCCCAGAAGTCCTGTCTGGAGTGTGCAATTGCCCTCCAACCACATAACTAAGACCTGTAAGGCAAATTGGTTTCTGATCCTGGGAGATGACAAACAACAGAAAACCTCAATGATGTCTGTAATAAAACTTACAGTAAATTTAGCATTTACTGTAAAGCATGTGTTGTGGTAGTCTTGGAGTTTTGGATAGACATTTCTTTTCAACTTCTAACCTGAATTTCGGAAACCTAGGAGTGACTGGAAACAAATAGAGTGGAAACAGGTAGCTCATGATAGCAATAACAAGAAATTACATTTTAAAAATATAGACATTTCAGTGGCTGATATGAGAAGCTGAGTACAAACCAAACACAGCTTCAATTCTCTTTCCTGTTGCTAAGACAAGTTACAAAGTTATTTTACCAATATATATTTCTGTGCAATAAAATGAAACTTCTACTTCATATCACCTTACCTTTTTCCTTTGATGTGACATGGAGGGTATAGAGATGTTCGATTTGAAAATGTGTTTTCTTTTCTTTTTCCCAAATATCCATCTGATGGATGCACTATCTTTAAAAACAAAATAAACTCAAAGCTTGCTTTGTTCTCAGAATTAAATGCTATATTCAGCTGCACTGTGTGCAATTAACTATGTTCAACATTATTTGCTTCTATTTGGATTTAAACCAATAAGCAACATACTAAATTTTAGATGCCCCCCAAAATAAATCAAGAAGCTTTAAATTTGATTAGCAGTGTTTAAAAGAAGTTCACTGACAAATCCAAACACACGATTATGTTTGCTCAGCAAAGAGACAGTGTTTGCTCTCCCAGTTATGGCAAGTTGCCTTATGTGGATCCATTCATCCTGTCTGAACTGCTCCTGACTCTCAGAATTAGCACTTTGATTTACATTAGTGGAGGCTTCTAACAAAGAAATTGTAAGTGAAGCGATATGAATTAATATTTAGAGGGTTTTTGAAAAATTCCTCTGCACATAGCATGAAGATCTCTTCTCAGGTTTTGTGGGGGTTTTTTGTTAATTTTAAGATTTTCATGACCTGAAAAGCTCAACATATGCTAGTAATTGAGAAGCATAAGAAATAAAGTGAACAAAACGACTGAAAACATTGAAGTGCTCAACTTGAGCCCTCACCTGACTACAGATCATAAGATTACAGGAAATTTAAAAGATGCTTGCCCAACATAAGGCAGAAAGCTCATGGAGACACTGATAAACATCTAGCTATCCAGTTAAAAATAATCAAATAGGAGAACATGCATTCATTCCTCATGCCAGGAAACATTTTGTTAGGATGGATTCATGTCAGTTGGGACTCTGCTGCCTTCTTCACTAGGAGCAGCTACACACTACCTGTTGCCACTTACACAAAGTCATGTCCCACTCCAGTCAATCTCTTCCTTCTCCTCAGCTCTGCTGGCTACATAGAAGCCCAGCATGGTTCAGTCATTTTGCTTTGAGCTTTTTTGAAAGTGGTATTTGGAAGCCGAGGAGAACAGGGGAGCAAGATGCTCTCTCATGAAATGAACAGGACAAGGTTCACACACCCAGTGACTTCACTTGTCCAGGCTCAGAATGTAACAATTCTCAAAGTTGTTCACACTTCAAAGAATTTGAGAAGGAAAACACACAGACAAAAATTAAAGCACTGGGGAAACCACAGACTCTGAAATCAAGGAGACAGCTGTTGCTTAGTCCTACTAAACCACAATGTTTTGGGTTTAATTTTCATATATCAAGAAATGGTAAAGATGCCAACATTTGGTAATACAAGTTCTGCTTCAGACACATGCCCAGAGCTTCCACTGAATCCAGCAGGATCTTAGCGAGTCTTAGGAATAGAGAGGGAGATCATCATAGCATTTTCTACAAAGACAAGTCAGGACAGCACACAATAAAGTCTACAACCCAATTGTCACTGAGATCTCCCATCCTTCCAAGTAGAGATCACATGCAGAGGGAGGTTCACTGTCCTCTCCCAGAAATAGGTGCAGAGCAGAGATGAAAGGGACAGCAAGTGTTATCACAGTGCACACATCCAGCCCAGCTGAAGCGAAAGCATTTGCACAGCCTCAGAGGAACCACACACATTTCTCTTCATTACTATTTCTTCCAATCCCACAAAATTTGTTCACAAAGTAAGAAGTAGCCCATCCTGTTTCACAGCCATGTTAGCATAGCATCCCAGGTCACTGTGACCTTCAGCACATGCTGGATTTTCACTTTCACATAGATACCAGATACTGAGCTTTCTCTCCCTCTGATATTCAAGGCCCTCAGGGGTTTGTACCTCAGGCACTCGGCATCATGTGCTTTTGTAACACTCCCTTTGAGTTTTGGTTGTGAAACCTTCACATTTACTGTAGCTGTTACAGCAAGCATCACACTCCATTAATTTCAACTCTCAACCCTGTTGACCGGATTCTTCATGGAATTGCAAATGCAGTTTAGATTTCATCACTGCCGTTTTCTACAACAGTCCCCTTTCAAGCTGAAGCAACTAAGACAGCACTTCAGTTTGATCCATTACATCCTGGCATCTGTTGACTGTATTCACTTTTAGAGCATAAAATACTCAGTACAGCTATTTGTCTTCTTATTCCAAAAGTCTGCTTTGGAAACACAACTCAAGGCACAAAATAGCAATCTGGGGTGTAAATAGCACCAATTGGATGACCCCCAGGTGTACAGCAAAGAGGCCAAAAAGTAAACAAAAGAGGCAGCAACAGCACATGCATCCTCTCCAAGGGAGGGATTCTGCAAGGCAAAAGAAGGAAAGCAGGAAGCTGTGATTTCTGAAACCTGAGGCTGAACTCCCAGTTTCAAAATATGAACCCATTTGCAATTTGCCTTTGGTTCCTGTAAGGCCTGGATTTCCCTCTTAGTGCCTAGATGCAAGAACTTCAGATGATTCCTGAAAATGAGTTGAAATTTTTTTTCTATGTATCTGTATTTTGGTATTAGTTCTTGGAGCCACAGCTGTGAGGGTGCAGAGAAGGAGTCCCTAAATGTATAATGCAGAGAATGGGTTGTCAGCAATGTAGGGCCATGTCAGCTTTAATGTCTTCTCAGCTGTTAGAAAACTTAATTTCTTTCACTTAACACAAGCACTCATAATACAACTTTGTGTGGACCACTAATGGAGTTTGAATAATCTAATCCTTCATTACCAGGACCTTGGTTGATTAAACAGCTCCCTGAAACCACACATACTTCCTGCATGAAAGACATTTATAAAGCATTCCAAGAGACTTAGAAAAGTCCAAGGAGAAGCCCTCCTGACATTTCCATCATCAATGCTGCAAGTTGCCACCCTGCAGATTAGGTGCACCCCAGGGGTGCACATGGTATCACACTGAAGAAAATTGTGCATTCCTCTAGGAATCACTGCCATGTTCCACGTGGGGTCTGTGGCCACTTCACCCCATGAAAACTGTCCCTGTACCATGTGTTAAACAGAAAGAGAGGAGATAGCATGCATCAAGAAGTTTGAGCAAAGGAGTCAAAATTAACTTCCCAAATTATTTTTTAAAAAGTGATACCAAAGAAGAGAAACTTTGCAACATAGAAATGCCTACTCTAGGCAGGGGTGGCTTACTTGCAAATGATAAAAGAAAGCAGAGGGATGTATTTTTCAAATGCAGGCATTTATATCTCAGTGGGAAGACATCATCCCTTCTTGAACAAATTTTCTTAAAGCAAAAACAACCATTGTTTTGATGGAATTACATTTGTAGAACTTAAGGGAAAACACTCTCCTCTCTTGGCTGCTCATAACATGTGAATAATGAGCCCAAAGTAAACAACATGTGGTCTTGTGTGGTCTTTTTTCTCTTCATATGAGGCTGGTATTTCACTTGAATCTAGTAAGTGACAGGAAGTAGAGAGTTCTGCCCAGATACAGGAGACTCTGGGTTTTCCTAAGAAGCTCTGGAAATGCAGCATGTTTCAAAAAAAAAAATTATTGCTGTTGCAAATAGGAAACAAAAAAAGGTACATCTAAACACATAGAATGAATTAATAATCCTTTGACTCACTAAAATAACTAAAGAACTTTGTATAGCCATATTCACAATATTTCCTAACTCTTTCATGAGCATTTAAGTGCTCAAGCATCACTGAGTAGTAATCAATTCTTAAACTGAAGCTATAAAGGAGTTCCTGAAAGCAACATAACCACAGGATTATTTGCAAATATAGTTCATGTTGTATGGTGGTTTCTTACATAAATCATCCACTTAGGGAAAAAGAACAGTGCTCTGGCACATAGAAGGGCTCAGCACAGCCGGGTCTGTGCTCCCCTTGCTGTTGCACTGCAGGCAAGGAATCCATTGGCCGCTTTCTTCAGCAGGCATCCTGAAAAATGATAACTGTTTAACACACTGCTGCCCATTTTCACATCATATGGGGTGTGGAGCATTTGTGTGGGCTTTCTTAACCACTGCTTGCTCACTCAGCCCCAGCACACCCGGCCGGCTCACACACAAACCATCAACTCAGTGAGTTTTGCAACTGCCTGCTCCCTCTCCCTACCACACAACATCTCTCCCATATGACCCATGCATGTCCCTATCACTTTGGCTATTCCTCTTCATGGTTTTCATCTCCACCCTGACAAGCCATTCAGTTCAGCCCAGCCAAAAACCTGAAGAGATTTGCTACCTCACAGGATTTGACTGTCTCCGTCTGTCCCACAGGCTCAGCTTCATGACCGTCAGTGTCCTTCAAAAAAACAGGTTGCCAAAGCATCTCCTTCAAACCACTCTGAAATATACCTGCTTGCCTGTAGGTGTAGGGAAGGGAGGAAGATAGAAGAGAGATTTGAAGAAGATTCTAAGCAACACTGAAAGACAATGAAAGACACTAATATGTACATACTTTACTCAGCACCACACATCCATATTAATTGTCTGTATCCTCTGTGTCTTTCCTCTGACATTTCTAGTTGTAAACATAACATGTCATATCAAACCACATTGCTGTGTTTGTGGTGGGGCAGGACTTTGCCTCCCTGTAGAGAGATACCTCACATTTTTCTGAGCCCTGAAATAGCAATCATATCCCATACATTTGGGAAGAACTCTCACTGGGACAGCTCTGCAAAGTTCCAAATGTTTTCCCAATACCTTCCATCAAGAAAGAGCTGAAAGAAACAGTTCCCTTCTTCTCCCAAAAGAAAAACTCTCTCTGCCACATCTCCCTGGGGGTGCAGCTCAGCACCGTGCCCACCACATGACCAGCACTGGGGCTGGTGCAAGGCACATTCCAGGAATGCTTCCAGCCATACTGCCTGTGCTTCTAACTGCTCCTTTTCTGCTCCTTTTCCTAAACTGTTCACCCATGGTTTAGTCAGACTTTTTTTTTAATCTTTTTTTTTTTAGAGTTGCTTATTCTTGAGCAGAGATGTGTGCATCTATTCTGGAAGGTTCCCTGCCCAGTTCCTTGTTGAGAGGTACATCTTGGTACTAGTACTGCAGCACAGACCAAGTTTTCAACTGAATTCATTTGCATTTGTAAATAACAGATTTAAATTAAAAATTGGATGCAGATAACAAGCTACAAAACAAAAATAAAAATAAAAACCCAGTTCTTTGTTCTTAAGGAATCTTGATGATTAAGTTTTATGATTTGCTGCTGAACCAACCAACAGGTCTAAATACATCATTATTTTTACTTAAACCCAAGAACTAACAAGATAAAACAAAAATTCCCATCAATGTTTTGATCTATTTTTTTTAAAATATCATACTGACTCTGAAGACTACTGCAGCACATAACTAAAAATTAAAAAACACAAAATTGCCATGAAACTTAGTGATGAGATGTGCCGAGTTACAAGTTCAAGGCAACGAGGGCAGAACCAACTTGTTCTGGTCACCTGCATGACGTGGGGATGAATAAAACAAAAATAATCTCTTCCAGTTACATGAAGAATCAAAAGGAGCTGAAATATCATTCAGAATAGGGCACAGATGAGAAATCCCTGCGAACGCCACACCATATTTTGAATCACCATTTCTAGAAATTCTGCAGGGGTCAGACTTTCATTGACGCTGAAGAGCTTGAAAAGCCTGCTATGGAATTGGGAGCTCATTTTCCAGAGAAGCAGCAGATTTAGTGGTGGATGCAGAAGCCAATTACTTCCAGTATCAGCAGGCTCTGCCCTGCCTCGGCTACAGCCCACACTGGTTGCCACAGCACTCTCAGGAGGTAGGGCAGAGCTGATGGACATTACTTGATCCTGAAAGCTCCCAGCTGGAAGCTCATAGCCCACCATGCAGCCAGAGGGGTGCTCACTCATGGACACCCACTACACTTGTTTTTAAGAAAGAAAGTATCTGTTTTGTTACAGCTGCTCAACAAGCACAGGCACAGCCTGGGAACTGCTCAATTCCATTGGACATGTCAAACCCACATAGAGATCATTTCTCACTGAAATCACTGGGTTGGTTTATTTGTCTGTAAGGTGAGTCAAATTCTGTCCTTTGGGCTTAATACCTAAATCCTTTTCTAGATAAGATTCCTACTAACTTGGCTCTGTAAATTGCCTCATAACTTTGTATCACATTGATGTCAATAGAAACAAGGGTTGGTCACCTCTTCATTTTACGCCCAAACACTGTATTTTTGTTATCTGTCTCATTTGCATCACTGTAGCATGTCCAGGTCTCACAGTTAAATGTTGGCTGGACTCTGGCACATCTCTGTCACCAACTCCTTCTCAAACACAGCTCACATGGACTCTCCATTTATTATTCAGCAAACCACAACAGCCTTCAATACAGTGCACAGAGGGAAGTTGTACTGGGTCTTATCTCATCATTGGAAATCTCACTGTGGGGAAGCCTAGGTCATCACTGAAACACAGACTTGTGCTTTTAGTGGTTTGCTTCTTTTTTCCTTCTCCTGATGACTGGTTTCAGGGTCTAATGAGTCTCAAAAAGGAAAAAAAATAAAATAAAATACAGACATGCATTTGGGTATCCAGCGCTCAGATAACTTCAAATAAATTGCCCAGTGCCTTGATGTAATTTAGTTCAGGAAAGCAGCCAATTTGCTAAATTAATGATATTAGAATTCTTATGAGTTAAGTGAGCCTAGGCTTTGCCCCTTAATTTATTAGCACTTTCATTTCATTTCTCTTACCTTACTTAGCCTTTCATTTCAGAACTGGTCAAGTTGCAACCACATATGTTCATTGTCACATGGAAGAGTCCACGTGCTAGACCAGTGCTATAGACTGCACTAGCACCCTTAAAAATAACAGCCACACCAGGCATGAGCTGAACATCCCCAGCACGGACTTCCCTGTCACCTCATGTTGCCATGGCTACAGGCAATGCTCAGGAGCCAGCGCTGCACAGAGATGAGATTGCCACGACACCGAGGTAAGCGGGGCAGGTAACACATTGAATTCTGGATGTCATCTTTTTAACTAATAAGGAAATATAATGTAGCAAATTACACACAAGTAATGCAGAATTCTGGGGGCATTTCTGTTGAATCAAGCTTCAGAGAGGATTTAATCTAGCTTCAAAAACAAGTGGCAAAAATGCAAGATCTTGTTAACAAAACAAATCACAGACAAAAGATATTGGATTTCTATTATTATAAAAATAAAGTGGGAACAACTAATATGCACTAAACATACGTAAAACCCAAATTAGGATCCCTTACATCTACGTTAACTTCATACTGCTTTGTAAAGACGAATGGTAAAGGCTTCCCTCCCAGAAGGCAATTACAGTGCAAGGGAAACTGAGCAAGCAGAAAACTCCTTTGTACCAGGATTTTTAGTACTGGAAATTTGTCCATGACTGGGGGTGTTCAAAGCTCAATCCATGTGATCCACGGGCACCCTTAAGCAGGACCTATGTTATCAACTTTCCCCATTTAAATAGATGCCTTGTAGCACTGAGATAATCATCTCACGCTATTCCACTGTTGCCAAGACACCATTCACACTTCTGATTCCCCACTAGCATCAGCTAATAATCTTCTACAGTTGGTTTTCAAAGCACTCCAGAAGGATTCAAGACTCCTGTAAGAAAAAAGGGCAAGAGAAAAAAGCTGCTTGTTCTTGCAAGCAGTCAAATGAAATTTAGCCCATGGCTTTTGCATGCCTCAGATAATCAGGAAACCAGAAAACAAAATCTGAAATCCATTACTTTAAATCTAATCATTTGGGGCATCAAAGTCGTGATTTTTGAATAAAACTTTAAAACATAGACATGACCACAGGTTCCCCTGTTTCCACTTTCTTCTCCCTCGAGTGTTAGGCAAACTCTCTCTGCTTACATCCACAGCTGGGTCCCTCCTCCTACCCTGGAAGCACACAGCACAGCCCCTACGCTTCTCAGCTGCTTTCCCATTTTGTTCAAAACACGGATGATTTGAGCAGAGGTTCAAACAAGGGCACAGAATCTCTTTATCCTGAACAAAGTTTTAAGAAGCTGCATCCCAGGGCAGAGCTGGGGATAGCCCTGCCAGAGGCCAGGGCCAGCCAGAGTTGCTGCTCCTGGGCATATACAAGGTCAGGGACTGAAAAATTCCAGCCAGCCTGATCTCACCCCATTATTTCACTCTGACTGAAACAGAAATGCTGTTATCTTTCACTCTACTGTCCTTGCAGGATGCAATCACAGCACTTGTGAAATGCTGCTGCTTCTGCAACACTAAATCCATGGTGGGGAAATCAGTGCATAGATCTGAGAGTCTGAGCAGAAGCTACAGGCATTTAGTAATCACTGTGTTTACAGGGCTGTACATTCTAGGCTTTGCATTGGCGTAACACTCCATCCATGTCTTTAGCCCTCAGCAGGAGGCAGCGTGGCAAAGGGAGATGAATTCCAAGGCTAGCAGGAAGCCAATGGCACAATAAACATCCAACTGCCCAGCTTTTACTATAGCAATCAGACTATCCTTACCCTCAGATTTGTTTCAGATCTTATTTCAGCTTAACTTGATACCAGCCTTCAAAACACTCAAAAGAAATCAATTCTTACATCTATGAAAACAATACTGCAGGCAAATGAAAGAGGTATGAGAATCCCAAACCAATACATTCTGTTGAGATTGATGCTATGATACCTGGGTGTGAGAATTGGAGATTTCTGATTTATGCCCTTCATTCTCTCCCTGGACAAAATGCTTGCTCCAGGACTGAGAGGAAAGCACAACAGGGTCACTGCCCGTGAGGAAGACGGCCTCCGAGTGAGGTCGGGAGCTCCCACCACAGCAGGAAAACTACAGAGAACGTATTAAAAAGTTAAAGATTAAAAAAAGATACAGATTTTTTTACTTTGCTTTGCTATTGTGAAATAGACAGTGAAAATATATTTTTTTTAAAAAAAAAAAGTAGGAGTGGGAAGATAATTCTTTACAGTAATTAAAAGTATTGCTTTTTTTCTAGATCCAAAATGTGAGGGAATCAGGTCAGAACCACAGGTCTTTGCTCTTTTGTGAGCTTCCTAAATTCACGAAAAACAAATGTCACTGCTGCTTACCAAGTCATCTGTTGCACGCAACTGCTATTGTAACTGAGTCATCAACAAGTTAGCAACATTTCCCACAATTTATTAGTCGTGTAAGGTTGTGGGGGTTTTGGCTTTCTTCATATAGTGAATGAGAAGAAAAAACTCAAGTCAGCTCCAACACAAAGATCCCCAGTTGCCATTTAATATTACTTAAATTAAAAAAAATATCTATTACTATCTTTCATACCTACTGACAGGCAAAATTTCTAACACTGCCGTTTCAGGGTATGAACACACTCAGACTGTACCCCAAGATACTCATAGAGCTCCCATTTAAGACCATCACACGGACCAGTAAAGAAAAATCAGTAGTTTTTTTGCTTTGAAACTTTGAAACCGCCAACACCAACACTTCAGTTCATTACCCTAGGAACCAAAAAGAACTCAAACCAATTATTTAACCTTGTAGGGTCTGTTACTGATTCCCTTAGTGCAGGAGCATTCAGTCCCAGAGGAGCTGCAGTGACAAGAGGCTCTGTGACACTGAGTTGATGATGTCTCCAGTGTCCCATGCCAGTTTGGAACCCCATGATTAAGGTGGATGGCCTGTGCAGTTGCAGAGAAGCTGGGCTGCTCAAGCCCACAGCTCCCATCTCTACAACCACCTCCAGAAATGATGCCTGGTCACATCAAAAAACTCCTAGAGACAGCTTGTGGTATAAGCTCCAAAATAAAACAGATGAAGAGAGGGGGACATGAAGAGAATTAAAGTTTCAATATACTTTAGAAAAGACTTCTGCAAGAGTTCTGTCAGTTAATACAGAAAGTCTTTTACTGCAGCTGACACGTGCTTCCTAATTTTAAAAAGATTTATAAACTAGGAGTAAGATACCAGATGTGGAGATGCTATAAGCATTTGAGATGTATCAATCTTTAAAGCTATTTGTCTCTGAAAACTATGAGAAAGGTCCTGGCAACAAAATCAAAAATTAAAAAAAAAAACAGGGCAAACAATATACTAACTGTTTCTTAAGTGGAGCCGGGAAGAAAATCAAAGCTGGACTACGTAACAGTGGAAGCTGTGTATAGCTTTCTGTTAAAAGGTTCCCACAGCAGTAACCTTCACTGTATAAAGTCACTGTTTAAGAGTTTAATTCAAAGGCTCCTGATGTCAGGAGGAAAAGCTCCCTTCGTCTTGCCGGGCTTTGGCGCAAGCCCTGACTCAGCAGCCGCCTGCACATGGTGACATGGCCACAGAGCTTTGATGGGAAAGCACAGCACTGCTCCATCTCTGGACAGAGGGCCGGCATCACCACAGCAACACAGGGCAAAATCCTTAGAAAGACTGGACCGGGAGCCCACCCACCCACAATGTGCCCCACGACACTGCCAACATAGCTGGCTCTGGTCACACCAGGAAGGTGGCAAAGGGAATACCTGGAGACACAGACAGATGCAAGGAGAAAAATATGAGTGTGGAAGAGGAGAACCAGACAATTTTTAAAATAATTAAACCAAAATTGAAAGATGCCAGGGAGTTGGCTGTAGTCTCAGCATGAAATAGAAAAGGAAATGTGAAATGGTGTCAGACTGTGGTCTCAAATAGAGTTTTAAGGCTTTGCTGTACTGAATCAGCACAGGAATCTGCAGATCACAATAGGCTAGAAATTTCTATCACAACAAAGCTGTTCTGAGTACTACTAGAGCTTTCTTTAAAAAGAAAATAAACAGAGAGAGACAGATGGAAATAATTATAATCTGAATGCTTGGAATTGTTGGAGAGCAGTTTTCAATTATCCCAGATTGACCTGGGCCCTAAAACACCATCCAAACAGTTAAAGCTACAAAACAGAAAAAAACCCCAACAACACTCTTGGCGTAAGCAGGTGGGAGGTTCCTGGGCTCTGTCTCCCTCCCGCTATCAGCAGCAACCCCCGCCCTGAGAGCACAGGCAGGGCTGTGACACCAGCACCCCTAATGTGGGGTCCTGTTTGGCAGCCCAGGACCTCCACCACTCTCCACTTTTGAGTAGGGCTGAGTCCATGGAGCAGGACATTGCTTCCTGCATGGAGTGTAAAGCCAAACTCAGGTGCCTGCACCAGGCACCTCAGGAGAAGCTCTGGCAGGTACCCCCTGGCTGGGGGCACCCCAAAGCTGTTGCCCTCCTCCTGGTCACCCCTGGAGTAGGATGGAGATGTTATCGACCTACACTTCCTTAAGCTGCATACTTCAACACTAAAACAGCTCATAATAAGTTTTCAAAAACCACAAAACTTCTTTCTCTATGCAAGGAGAAACCCCCATATTGCAGATTTCCCACCCAAACTGTTTGCCTCCACAGTACCTATTGCTGCAGCTGCTGTTGCCAAGGGTACCAGTTTCAAAAGGCACCCAAGTTATGAGCAATTTTGTGTGGCATTTCCACAGTCCCAGCTATAGTCAGGCGGTAAGTAGCTCCGAGGTACAGGTAAATATGATAAACAGAGGCCCATGAGTAGCATCAAATAAGCACAACTCTTCTGCTCTGGCTCCTCAGGCCCCCAAAGGCCACCAGTGCCACCAGTCCTGCAGCTGAGAAACACGGTGTCCGTGAGGTCCTGGAAGGTTCAGTCCAAGCTCAGAGACACCCTCGGGGTATTCCCATACTTGGTCAGGGCAGCCCTGGCCCCAGCTCCCAGTCCCTGGGCCAGGGCAGTGGAACTGTTTGCCTCTCAAAGCACACACCCAGAAGGTTGGCGTGGACAGATTCTTCTATGATTCAAAGTGTTTTCCCTTCTTCTTCCCTAAGGGAAAGAGAGCTGATGTAAATAAAATACATTTCTTCTTGCACCTTGGCCAGCTCTTCCATTTAAGGAGCTCTGTTTTCCAAATCATTCTTAAGTCCTGTAAGTTATATGCTTAAGATCAAAAACAACGATATAAATATGTTACTAGGAAAGGTATCAAAAATACTTTGTAGAAAAATCCCTGATGCAAATCTTACTTAGAAAAAAGCTGAACTGTGTCTGATCAACATCGTTAAGATAAATCTCTAAATCAAAGCCCATATTATTAGCTAAGCATGCAGGATGTTTTACCAGGTTGGGATTCAGTAAATTTTATGGGAATTTGATACAGGACAGTCTCCTTTGCTAGTAATATTTTCGTATTTCAAAATTATGCTTCTCTCTCCTCTATCCTCTCTAGCAGCCTGAAGTAGCAGAAATTCCATGGAAACATAAGGACCTACGTCAAAATCTCGCCATTTCAGAGGAATTAAGGACACCAGCCATCAGGCCTGTTGCCAAACACTACTTGTAATTGCACATCAAAGGGAAGCCATAGAAACTTTTCCATTAAAGTTTCATATGCATTTTTACATTCATAAAGTTGTCACTTATCTGCAAATCACCAAAACAAAACTACTCTAAAAAACCCTGCCAGCAACAGAAAGCATTACAGCTTTAGAGAGAAAAAATAAACATGTTTATGATAAAGTGGGAAAAAGTACATGGATATTCAGGGGCTAGGGATTCAAATGTGGCATGTAGCTTGTTTTCCTGCAGCTGCACTTGGCAGTGCTGCGTATGCCTGAAGTCTGATATAAAACCTGCTTTTTGGC
This sequence comes from Sakesphorus luctuosus, assembly GCA_013396695.1. Classification (NCBI taxonomy): domain Eukaryota; kingdom Metazoa; phylum Chordata; class Aves; order Passeriformes; family Thamnophilidae; genus Sakesphorus; species Sakesphorus luctuosus. The sequence goes on from VWZD01008227.1 coordinate 1,233,148, forward strand.
ATTTCATGCATTGAATATGCATGAAGATGGTGCACTACTCTATTGGGTTCGTGTGCTCCCACCAAACCTAACTCACCCAGCCCATCAGGGAATCAGTGTTTGCTTTTCTACCAGCCATCCTGTCCTGAGGACCAGGGAGCAGTTTGGGGATGCCCATCCAGGACCAAACACAGATGGAAGTGGCCCAGTGTCCAGCCCTGTGCGAAGACTGCAAGGTCTGTACCTTGGGTAGGTGGGCAGTTAAAGCCACGTAGTGGTTTGCATGCAAGGCAAGAACGAAATGCTGTAAAAACTTGGTTTAAACTATGTTTATGTAATGAAATAGGGGATTCAAATCTTACAGACAACTTGCTGAAAGCTACAGGTGACTATTTTAATACTTCGTAGCTTCAGCAGAGAAAATACTCACGTTCTCTGAAACTTTCAGCTACCTGCACCTGCCAGGACAGCTGGATTTCCACAGGACAGGCATGGGCAGACACAGCACCAGCTCTGGCCCTGAAGTTCAGCTTCAGTTACCCACATGCAAAAGCTACCTCTCCTGGGAACACTTCCTAATTTCCCAGTTTTCACTGGCACCTCAGAAGACCAATAAACACTATCCAGCCCTTTCATTCCAAACCAGAAATATTCCCTCTGCTGGCTGCTGCTGGCTCCCCAGCACAAAGGAAAGGCACACCTGTCATCTGTTCCAAGGGGGCTTGTCAAGGGTGCACAAACGCACTTTGTAAGTGTAATTTCTAGGGAAAGCCAAAGTTAACTTGACGCGCCACTCACCTTTGATATGGAGAACACTTGCAACAGGAGGGCAGGCTGACAGCCCTGCCAGGGCACAGCCCCAGCTCAGTGACGAGCACGGCCATCCTCAATAGTGCCTGTGGGACAGCAGGTAAGGACAGGTCCTGCTCTGTACATACAGCACAGGCCTGGGGCTCCCTTTAACTTTTATTGACAAGACAGAAATTGTACCTACACATAAATAATAACATTTTAAAAGGTATTATTCTCAAGCATTAAAACTCTTTCAAAAAAAAAAAGAAAAATTACTCACTTTTTCAACTGTATGGGTGCTCCCTTTCCCTGCTGTCTCCCCTAGATTTTTTTTGGTGTAGACAATAATAGCAACTCAGGTCTACAATGTTTTTATTTGTATTTTGATTGTACCTATTTTGGAGCCTATGCCCCTCTAATGGCTTCCCTAACATAACATTTTCTGACAAATGGTTATGTTTATCCTTTCTGAAATTAGTTGCTATAATAAATTACCTACTGTAGTAGTTTTGAACTTGTTTACTTCTCTTTATTTTATTAAAGAGACCCCAATGGCATTTTAGCAGCCACAGATGCCTAAGGGAAAAAGAAAAAAATCTATTAAAGTCACATTGCCCTAAATAATTTGAAATAAGAAGTTTCCAGTCTTAAAAAACCCAGTGTTTTTAAAAGAAAAAAAAATAGACAACTACTTTGAATATAACTGTATCAGAAAAAGCTGGAGCCTTCCCATGGTTGATTAGAGGCATAAAATAAAGATCAGCTAAGCAGCAGGAAAGGCTCGACCTTTCATCATCTCTGTGACCCTGGGCATTTGGGGAAACTGTAAATAGAGACCTCAAAAAGAAAAAAGACGCACTTGTTGAGATGCCTCCAGGCTGGATGGTTACCAGTAATGCTTTATGTGCTTGTCATCAAGACCTCTCAGGAAGTCCAACTGAAAGACACTTTGGGGTCTGAACCCTCAACCCACAAACTTAAGGAAAATTACACACCAAATCTAAATTCTAGCAACTGGATGAGAAAAAAAGTCAGAAGCTTAGAGCTTTACATCAGGTATTACCACAGCTGGTGCTTTTGAAACACAGTAAATGGTAGACCACATGCAAATAAAAATCGACCAAGCAGGATTATCTTTCCTGCAGTGAAAATCCAGGCTAAACTGGTAACTCCTGTTCCTGCATTCAGCCTGACACAGTCACACATATTTGAAATATCTGACAATAACAAACACATCTCTACATTATCAATGCTATGTTCAGCACAAATCCAAACTGCAGTCCCACACTGGCCATTGTAAAGAAATCCAACTCTATCCAAACCAAAACCAGCACACTCATCAATCTTCTTAACAGTCAGTACCCAACTAACAGGATTTCAATCTACTAATTTACAACCATAAATTATCCAGACTCAGATAAAAATGAAGTGCCATTGAAAAAAACTGGACATATGAGGCCAGATTTGTGAAATTAATTTTATTTTTGAAACATGATATCGAATTACAAATAAATAATTCATACACTATAACTCAATTAGGATATACAATGTTCAGGCAGGTCATAGTAACAACCAAGATCACACTGAAAATGAGTTTACATTAAATAACCCATTACAATAATATACAACTGGTCATTCCATTAACATTGCAGCCTGGTCCAACGTGTATGCGAGTTGAAGATTGTTCCTCTTACCAGTAAAGAGACAGATGAACACAATTTTATATCGAGTCCAAAGTAGTTAATACATCACATTAATAGAAATTAAAAATGCTGCATTGCATCACCTAAACGTAATTTCAGTAACAGAATAAAAAGTGTGTGAATTTTAGCAGAACAAAGGTTATTGCAAAGGAGTTTTAAGTCCTATAGCAATGTCTGCATAAACTTACAAGCTTTACAGGGTGTTCTTTATGTATGGTTTCAATTCCATACCCTTCTCTGCATCCTGTCTATAAACCAGGGGGACATAGGTATGTGTTATGTCCTGAGCTCCAGCTACACATTGCTTTTTGTTTCCATTTCAGGAGAATCTTTTACTGCTCAGCTACAGTTCCCACTGAGGTGTGCTCCTGCCTCTGTGTGACCTGCAGCAGCAGTGAACTTGCACTGTCTTTTCTGACATACAACTTTTCGACTTCCTTACTACCCCAGAAACACTATTCTCTGCAAAGAACACTTATAATATCTAAATTGAATTCAGCCTAAAGTCTTGAATTTTTTTTAAATAAGTATGGAAATTTAAAGAAGACTCACAGCATCCTTGGAATTCTTAATCAATCATTTTAATAATGAAATATGTAAATACCCACAACAGAATATGTAGTTACAATTTCAAATGATTCAGAGTCCTGTGAAGTTCTCATTTACAGAAGTTTTTTAAAAATCCCCCAGTTTTGAGGGCTCTTTAGATGAGGTATATGCCCCTTGTTCTTAGTTTGAACTCAGAAAGATTGTATAAAGTTACAGCTCTTTCTATTACAAAATTCCCCACGTGACCGAGACTGTTACTTCCCACCATGCACTACTCCTGCATGACTGTACAGCTGTCAGCAGCACTGGGGACACCTGCAGTACATTCCAGCAAGTACTTTTGCTCCTGTTGCACTGGGCATGGGAAGACACACACCAGAAAAGATTAAAAAAAAAATAGTCTAGGCAAACTCCCAGCTGGCAAGCAGTGATCTCTGTGAGGTTTCAACAAACACCTCTAAAGTTGTCCTTCTGCTCAGCAGTGCAAGAGGACAGGGTGAGAGCACGGTGGCAGTCACAGGTTCCTGGCAGCCTACAGGACCAAGGCCACCAGACAGAAGCCCCACACCTGAACTGCAACCTGACTTACCATCCCTTCACAGCCCCACGTCACTTCCCAGGAAGAGAGGGCACCCATGGGACAGGCAGCCTCAATGGGACATGGAAGTACTCAATCTAGCAGTATTGGAGTCTGTCTTCTGCTACAAATGAAAACCAAAAACATACTCATCACAAATATTTTTAAAAGTCTCTCCATCTCCAACACTGAGACTATACTTAATGAACTGCTTTAGTTTCACATTCTGTAGAAGAAATAAATGTCCACAACGAATTTTATGTTTAATGAAGGAGGAACTATATATACCACATCCATTTTAAACATCAACAAACCTGAACTATAAAATCAAATGCATAGTTAGACTGCAACTCCATCTTGTGACTGGATTAGAAGAAAAAATAAAACTATTTCAAAACAATTTAAAAAGTTTCATTTATTCCATTTATCCAAAATGGATTTAAACCCCCAGCAGAATGAAAAACTAACTTCAGATTTCTTTAACCGAAAGCAGATTTATTTTTTAAATCTGCTGCACAACACACCAAGTGATATACATAGTACTTCAGCAATTCATTAATTTTCACTAAAAGTCACAAAAATACTTGAATAATGTATAGCTTCTGCTGAGTGTGAACTATTTAAGAACCTGTTGATGGAGAACAGATACATATTTAAGTATTAGCAATGTCTAATATATGGTGTGACACTTCCCTAAAGCCTTGGAAGTTTTTCTACATTTGGATTCTTCAGTCATTTTTCAACATCTGTCTTACCTCTATTTGCCAGAAGGTTTTCATTTATGATCTAGATATCTGAAGGCAGTAATCTCATAAATATGCTCTGATTTCTTTCTGTTGCTTCTATTTCCATTTGATTACCAAAATTCTCCAAATGTTAACAGTTTTTCATGGACAACAGCAGGGGAAATCCATTAATAGCACAACTACTTCATCGTTTCATCAAAACTGAAGCACAGGGAACCTGCTTGATAACTTCACAATGATTATGGAAAGCAGTTTCATAGGAGTTGAAAGTGCCAATTTAAAAATATTTCCGTTTTTTTAAATGAGAATTTGCATATCTAATAGTCCCCAAAACTCCACAAAATATTAACAGCAGCAACTCCTTCCCCCAGACAAAGCTTCTGCCCTTCAGCACTGCTATGTGCTACTATAGCAGGGGACTAAGTGAGCATCAGGATCTTGATTTTTAGTACTACAAGTAAATGATACAGATGAGAGAGTAATCTCAAACTAAAGCCATTTTAATATTTGCTCTATCACAAAAATAACTGATAGATGCCTTTTCACATTCTCATGTAACCCTGAATATTCTTTCCAGAAATATTCTGAAAATAAAATTCATCTCTGAAATAAATCTAAACACTCTCACTGAAGATTGCCCATATTTCTACAAACAATACCCATGTATCTCTAGTGGAACAGAAATTGAGGCTCCTTCCCAAAGTAAGAATTGGGTGTAACAAACCAAGCAACATAAATTACTTTCTGACAAATGCTTCAAATATCTGTTTTTAAAGCAAAATATGCTAAACAAAATAACACAGAAACAAAGGGAGATTTTTAATGGCACAAAGGGCAGCTAGGCACTGTGTGAGCTGAGAACATAACTGTCATTATGACTTTAAAAATCCCCCCCAGGAAGATTTGGGTTGCAGCTAGGGCAGAGCAGGTGTCTTGCCAGACTTTCACAAACAAAAAACGAAGAGCAAACCCAGTGTAATGTCCAAACCTAATGAGAAAAGACAAAAGTTGTTACAGTCCCTCTGCTAAAAGGACACTGTCCAACTTGTAAAGTGTTAAGTGAAATTAATGCTGAGAGTTCATATTAGCACTACACAACTCACCTCTAGATGAAATGGTCATGAGCTATTTAAAAATGAGTTTCTGTATCTGAGAGATTATTCTTAGGTTTAACTTCTGCTGTGTTAATAGCAATTTCTGTATTATACGAGCTTTAACTAACAGAGCTGTGCCATGACCATCTTTCCATTTTCAGATAAAAATAAAAATAACCATTAGGCACATATTGAAGGTGTATTACACAAGCTGGAATGTCAAACATTTTCTCCCTCAGATTTACACAAAAAAATAGCACAGCAGCAAATAACATGGTCCTCTGTTCAACAATTATCCTGTTACAAGCATTTTCAATGTACATAATGTCACAACATCAATACCTTATCTTTAAATAATTAGGTTAAAAAAGGCCCCCAGTATAACCATTTCTTATATAGCCAAGTTCTCTTTATATACATCCAAATTTTAAAGATACAAATAAAACATTATACAGGATTTATAAATGTTTAAAAATTTGAGGCTTCAGAATCATGGTTTCCCAAAAAGACCCGGGAAAATCCACAGACTGACAAGGTAGCAGAGAAAACTGGGAAAAAAGGAGACAGACACAAGTTTGCTGCTGTAGCAATTTACTAAACTTGCCAGTCATGACGGTGATGTCATCAGAAATAACAGTTTAAGTTGAAAATGAGGAATGGTGGTTTGTGTGTTGATCTCAAGTGTTGAGTTGAGACAGGCAATTCAAGTATTTCCTATTTGATCCAAGCTCATCGTAGCAAAGTGGTGCAGCAGAGAATTATTTTACATTTTTTCCATACATTCGATCGATGTCCATTTGATAGTAGGCCGTGAGCTCCTTGCGCTTTAGCTTGAACGCATCTGTCACCAGACCAGTCTCTGGGGTCCAAGGATCAGGGCTCAAACGGATTTTCACTGGGATTTCAAACTTTTCCAGATTAGCTGTAAAAACAAATGTTTTGAATGCAAAACATAAATGCTCAAATTAAGCACAGGAGAAACCACACTCTCACAAACAAAAGCACATGATATAAATTGAGCACTCCTCTGACACCCCATGGTTAACTTTGATAACCCACATGGTCACAAGCACTGACAGAATCCACCAGTGACTGTTCTCGTTTTCACAGAAATACTGGAATAAAGCCCAGCTGTTCAGACATCCGTGCTGCTCCCCAGTTTCAGAAAAGCCTCAAGGCATGGAGGAGACGTCCTCAAAACGTACACTACTATACCAGTGTTATGATACTCATCATCTGGAGACAAACATCTTAAAATTCACACTATTTAAGCTTGAAAAAATAGGTGTGTGTGGTTGTCCCTGATAGTCCTAAATTGATGAAGGAAATAAAGTTTTTTGGCAGCTGGTCCCATTACTACAACAGAATAGTGCTCTGCATGTTACACATGTAGCACAAAACAGTATCATTTGCAATAGTTTCTTCTATGGTTTCAGATATCAGAGAAGAAAAATAACAAGAAAAGTAACCAACAGATGGCTAATAATTTTAAAAAATAACTATTTCCAAGTTAAATTTCAAAAATACAAACAAATGCAGAGTTAGCCTACGCAACCTGCCATTTTTAGATTTTCCTGCACTTTTTTACTCCCTTTGGCATTCGATTACTGGGTTTGGTTTTGGGGTTCTTTTTGCAATTTAGCATTAAAAATCACAATATTACTTCAAAAGTAAAGCCTGTGTTACCAAAGTGAAAACCAGGAGCAAATATAAAATAACATTAATATGTGTAAAAATGCCTCAGGATTAAATCAAATACTCCTATTCATCATTTTTAACAAAATATTTAATTCTTTTTAGAATAGTGCTGCACAAAAAAAAGGAAAGCAACTTCCTATGTGCTCTCCATCACAGCAGAGATTAACATATTCACAAGTAATATGGAGAAAAAAAAGAAGATTAACAAGCAAAGATTGTTGGAAGCAGAAAGTTATCCAGAGTAGAAAAGATGAGGACAAATTGCAAAGAGGTGCACAAGGACATTAGATACTGAGCAACTGCAAAACAGCAGAAATCATTAATTGCAGAGAAACATCAAAGAGAATGTGTATGAAAAATTCAACATTCCCACTGAACATTTAAAAAAAAATCACTCTGTAGACATAAGTGACAGCATTATGAAAAAGCTCAGTGCTTAGTAACCACCAAAAGCAAAAATAAGGCAGAAATTACTATGAAGAACAAACAAAGTATCACTGTGCCACTGTTTCATTCTGCACCAGCACAGTCTACCACACTATGACCAATTATCATGACAGAGTTGAGGGGGAAGTATAATCGACACTGAAAGCATCAGGACCACCATTGTGCCTGTTCCCTGCCTCTCCCATACCAGAGCTCGGCAGAACCAACCCGAGCTGCCAGATGGCAGGGTTGGAACAAACGAGGCATTTCTTCACACAAACACAGCCCAGCCGTGCAACTCCACTACAAGATGCTATGGGTACTGATACAGAATATTTGAGCAATTTTCAGATGTGAGAGAAGAATTAATAGAAAGTCAACTGAAAATTACTAACTACAAAAATGCTGCTTTAGTTTTGGAAATCCTTCAGATGCAAGTAACTGGAAGCCAGAAGAGCCCCTGTCTCCATGGATTTATTTCAACTCTGCTTTGGTATGTAGCATGTAAGACTGTACGATACCCAACATGTCATGAATCTACAGATGACCCACATTATTTCTGGACCAGCAGCTAAGGCCAAAATTATACCACAGGACATCTTCAAAAACACCAGACACACATACACACATATATACAGGGAACTGAACTTGTTAAGTTTATCCTATTTTTATGTTCCATTCCTGAGCTATTGGTCATAGTAGAAGACATTCCACGAATCAAAAGGACTAATCCTATTCATGTTTTGTTGTCGATGCTTCTTCTATTAAAATTTCACTTCATATAGGTTCTAGGAAATATACACACTCATGGAAATATTTTTAGGGTCTATGCTTCTCTGTTTCATAGACACTGCAGTCCATAAGGCTGACACCACCTACCCAGCCACTCACCTGCCATGGCAGCCTCAGCCAACACCTTCAGTACCTCTTTTTCCATCTCAGGACTGCTACAGATCTCTTCCCAGGTTCCTTTAAATCCTTTTCTTCGAGCTAGTTCTGCGAGCTCCTTTTGATTTGGCACAACAAATCCAATGACATAAGAATGGAAACTGAGAAGTACAATGTACTTTAGTATGAATTTAGCAAAGTAAACAAGTCTTCAAAAATAACATTTCAAGTTGGGTGAGTTTGCACTTCTTAACAACTGCCTTTTGTTCACCTGATAATCTTTCTGAAACAGTACACAAACTACCTTTGCCTGCTTGAAAATAAGTAGAAAGAGAAGCTACTTACCTTACAGTAACTGGATTGCTTCAAGGTGTGCTGCCCATATGCATATTCCACTGTGTCTCATGCTCAAAGCTTTGGGAAGCAGTGCCCATACGATGTCAATGCGCCCTGCCTCTCCTCATGTTTTGCATCCTGGCATGAAGACTGGTGTGCGGCTTCCCTACCTCAGTTTCCTCTCAACTGCAGAATCCAGTTACTGTAGAGGAGTAGAGGACTGCAGTGAAGAGGGGTTGGAGAGCAGGTTGTGGAATGAGCATATGCACAACACATCTCAAAGAACACCTGCTTCTGTAAGGGAAGTGACTTCTCTTTCTCTTTCAAGTGATTGTCCATACACTCACTCTACTGTTGGCAAGCTTTGTCTGCTCCTGATGTGCCCAGAACATATGAAGCTGTGATCTCAAAGTCTTTGGAAAACACTGAAGCACAGTTCACTCTGAAACAGGTATTCAGGATTTTTCAGATGGTGCAGTTTAGGGAAAATGTGAACAGAACCTCATACAGCAGTTTTACACAGTCTAACAAAGGTCTTCACAGAACCAGAGTTGAAAGCCACCTCAGAAGATCACTTGATTAATTGACCTGCCTTTGAAGCAGATTCAAATATATCTATCAGATGCTTGTCTAAATCGTTCTTAAACATGGGGCAAGTGCTAATGCCAATGCTTCATTCGAAGCTGTTCCTGATGGCTATTCCCCACTCTCCCTCTCTGCAGTTTACATCCGAATAGTCAGATGTTCCTCTTTTCCACAGAAGCCATTTATTCACTCACAGATCTTTTTTTTTTCCTGCTCACCTTTCTAGTCTTTCTTCCTTTTCTAAGTTTATTTAGGAATTTAAACAATGTCCTTTCCTCCTAAACCTAAACCATGTATCACAGACCTCTGCTCAGACATTCTCATTTTTCTGCTGGACTCTTTTCAAGAGGTCTACCTTTTCAGAAGCACTATATGTGAAACTCAGACTCTTTAATGCTTGGTACAGAAAAAAGATCATTGTGCGTCTTGTAGGCAATACATCTGATTATGCCATTTACCTTCTTGTAACTTCATGGCACTTGTTGACTCATGTCAGCTCCTACCGAACTGCTCCCAGCTCGCAGTTCTCATCCTGGACTTTTGCATTTTAGGTGTAAGTATAATTTACAATTCCCCTCTTTAAACTGACTACTGTTTTCAAGCAAATCTCCATCTAGCCAAGCTTGCTCTGAATTATGATCCTGTCCTTCCCTGTGGCTTTAGTTCCATCTCACCCTAATCATCTACAGATTTTGTAAATCTTTTCAACTCTCATCAGATAGATCATTGATGCAAAATACAGAAAATTAACCTGGGTACAGAGATTACCGTAGCTTATCCTTTAAGGTCTCCAAGATAATTTTAAAATACTAACTCTAAATAAATATCCTTTTGGTTACTGTACATTACAATTTTCTCCTTTGTTACTGGCATGAATTATAATGGGCCTCTGACAGCAGTTGTAAAGACTGCGCCATAGTCCATTGCACGCACAGGCTTCCCTGGCAGCATCATCACAACTTTCGCCTGCTGGCTGACTTGAAACCACTCCCATTTTTCTTTTACTAAGAATGTACTTAAAGAATGATTTCAGATTAGTCTCAGTATCACTACTGCTTGCACCTGACCTTCTGCTTTTGCCTTTTTCTGATTCTCTTCCCCATGCACTACTCTGTACTGAACCCTTGTAAGTTCCTCTAGGATCAACTCTAACGTGCATGTGTTGTGTACCAAGGCATCCAGAACACAAAGGACTCTGTCACTTTCTTCCCTGGTTCCTGTAGCCTTTTGACATGTTTATGGTCAAGTCCAGCCATATCATCAGCTTCTCCAGAAATAAACAGTATACAGAAGTCATCAGTTGACTGGGCAAGCACTGAACTGTCTGATTCACCCAAAAATTCAAGCTCTTAAGTAGAGGTATACTTGTTCTGGACAAACAGGTTCATCCAACTGTGCTTCTTCCTAGAAAGAACACCACAGCTCCTGGAACACGTAGTTTTTCATTCTGTATCTTGAAGTTAAAATCTTCACTTGTTGCAGTTCAAATTCTAAAGCACTGTTTTGTCTCAAGAAGTATCCTGAAGAGTTAATCTTCCCTCCTGAGCAGTTACTTCCCTCTCCACCGCTGTTCCTTCTGCAGATCTTTTGCATTTGGTAGCTTTGCCAGTCTTGGAAGTCATCACAACAACATGAAGGAATAAATTTTCAGACTTTGGTCCCCAGGACCTCCTTAGTCATGTCCTCCACACCAAAATGTCTGTCCTACACTAGGCATCCTCATTCCCTTGGTATGCTAGTATTTCTGCCTGTGTACAGCTCTCAGACTTACGGTCAGCCACATTAACAGAATCACAGACTATTCTGAGTTGGAAGGGACCCACTACAAGGATCATCGAGTCCAACTCCTAAGTCAATGGCCCACACAGGGGACTGAACCCATGACCTTGGCATTATTACAACCAAGTCTTTAACCAACTGAGCTAATCTCAGGGTGGTACCACCCACAGATATCTGGTCCCTATCTCTCTGAGATTCCTGCTGAGAACTTCCTCACGTTTTCTGCCATGTTTGCTCATTCCTCAGGTAACTGAACTACTCATTTTCCCGAGGTGATGTTTGAGACTCACTTAATGCATCGTGGATGGGTGAAGTGTTGACAAAGCAGTAAGAGTCTGCCCTGAAAGAGCTCTAATCATGATTCCTTGCAGCAAACATTTTGCTCCTTTTATCTTACTGAATATTTTTTATGAAGTCAATACAGTTTTCGAAGAGGCAATATGATGCAAACAATTTTGATTCCCTATTTCCACGTCAAGAGGAGCTTTGCACTCTGAGATCTAAAGTCAAATCAGATTTAACTCATTTGTAAAAGTCTGTCCTCCTTGTCCTTTTGCATGCAGGAGACAGAACAGCTTAAAATGAAGGACTCCTTCATAGATCACTCAGGCAAAGTATAAGGAGAGACGGGATCTAAGAGAGGTCATAGGCACTGTTGCAAAACTCTGAGCTCAGACTGCTGAGGTGAGCGTATACCCACAATGAAATGTGCATATGGACAATCAATCAGGGAATCTGTATTACATGGCTACTTGGGCCACATTACACATATTAAGAAGAAATACAGCAGCAGAAAAACCAATCTAGAATGTCTTGTCTTGTTTGTCCTTAATCTTGTTCATAAATTACCTTTAAAAATTGCTCATGGGGTTTCCTATTTTTAAGTAATAGACAAGATAGTCTATCAGAGTCAAGTGTCTGTCTAACAAGTGCATTTCAGCTTCCAGTGTTATGTTGACCTGGCAAAATTAACACAAAATTCCATCGTAGAAGTCCAATAGTGAACTTCAATCCTAGAAGAGCAGAAATCACCACCAGTAGGAAGTTCTTTCTCCACACACTACAGAGGGTGCTTGGAACAAGCACGTAACTTAAGGCAGTCAAAGAAATCAAACATGAGACTCAATGGGTCCAAATCACAAGTAAAGATTAATATAATGGAAATTTACTCAGTTATGGCACGCCCAATGCATGTTAGCCTACTGATCCCAAACTGTCATTAACTACCATCAGTTAACACAAACCACTCAAGAAATACAGAGAACCAGGAGAACAAACCAGAAGTTATTTTTTTTATTTACTACCACTGAACAATTCTCAGGTATGCTTGTCCTGGCTCCTATTAAAGTAAAGTGGGGCTTTTTTGGCCATACTGGAGATCAGAATATTTCTGATCGTTCAGAATATTCTGGTTGTTCTGACCACCTGAAGTATATTTAGATGCGCAAGTCTCTGTTACGCAGAGGCAATAAGAAATTCTAGAAATAGAAACTTAAGACATGTTTGAACCCTTATATGCCTCATTAGTACACACAAAGCAAATAGAAAGGGCATTGGATCATCATTTATTAACTGTGTGTTTGCATAGTATTTCGAGTGTGTTTCCTCTCAAGCTTCAAGGCTTCTGCTGGTGTACTGCAGGGGTTAAAGAAAAGTAATTTTAATTCGCAAGCCAAGTTCTAGGCAGGTGGTAGAAAAAAATCACCAACATTCTCTGAAGTACCACAGCACTTCCTCTGAAGAACAGATCACAACTAAACACAGCAACAAACAAGGTGTCCTAGGACTTCTATAGTGAATAATCTCTAAAGTGCTTGAGTGATGCCCTTTACTAATGCAGTCAGAACTCGGCTGCTTTTCAGACTGGAGAAGAGAGAATGAGAGAGACTCATTATTGGCATTTCCAACAAATAATGAAAACAAATGAGAAAGGAAAAATAAAAACGTAGATTTCAGATGTTTTAGTTTTGATAGAGTTATTCCATTGTATTATTTTTCAATTGATCAAAAAAATTCCACACATTGAATAGCAAAAAATTTTGCTTATGGCTTCCACAGGACAAACAAAGAACAGAGCAATAACAAAGCATCATCTGCCTCTTACCTGCTTGCATACGCACAAATATTATCTACCAGCGGGAGATTCTTCAGAGCTGCCTCTACTTTACCAAGAGAAACATATTCTCCTGCCTGCAGTTTCACAAGATCTTTTTTGCGATCTATTGAGGAAAAAAGGAATTAAACATTAACTACAGAACAGAAAACCGTTAGACAGTGACTTCAGATTTTTCTGAAATGCATCAATAAATACCAACAGATAAGCTGACTCATGTTTGGTGAAGGTACCAGAAACATTTAATGTCAGGTTTCCAGACTCTGCATTTTATCATTCTGTCGCTCACACCAAAACAAGGGACATTACAATTCCATGCATTTTCTGCCTTTAGAACAGCATTTCCTATATGACAGCACCATCATGTGCATGGAAGACAACTAGGACTATGCAAAAGCCAGTATTAGCTAGGAGGACACAGAGCAGTGCAAGACAGCTGCAATGGGGCCTAAGACTTTTCTCCTATAATAAAACAAAATAAGCTTCCTTTTTCTGGATTAAAAGCTTCCTGAAACCTACTGACATTAACAGATTCCTGGTAGTTTATAAAGCACCTAATTTTGCACATAGAACTGTCAAAAAACCTACATAAGCCTATCACAGGCTTATGTATTAAGACCTTTATCTCAGTATATTTTCCCTTAGTTCCTATATGATAAAAGGATATTGTTATTATAAAGAATGTCAAGATTAAAAGAAGGTTGATTTAATTCCTGAGCACGTATTACCACAAGAGCCTTTTCACTGATCAAATCCAACACATAAATTATACAATCTAAGGCAGTTTATCTCCTGAATTAGCTTATATTTAACTCTCTAATTACTACTCAGTCTCACTAATATATGAAGTCAAAGTTAAGACTGATTCAAAAGGAATCAAAAATTAACTTTTAAAACACACAAACAAGCTTACGTTAACATATCAGAACTTCCCTGGGATACATGGGAGGGCTTTAAACTACACATCAAAATATTTTTTGTTGTTAATGACTGTATTTAGCAGTGCTGAAAAATGTGTGAATATATGCACATGTTCACCTGAATTTATCAACTCACCAATAATTTTTAGACACCCATCCTGATGAAACTCTCCAATATCTCCAGTATGGAGCCACCTCTGCCCATTCTCATCAATAGTGAAATCTTTTTTGGTTCGTGCTTCATTTTTGTAGTAGCCCACAGTCACATTTTGCCCTCCAATAACGATCTCACCTCTAGGATATGGTTTATCAGTGTTGTAATATCCACCTAAAAGGATGGGGGGTTTTTTAGTTAACAAGAATTAAAACACATTATAAAGCAAAAATTCCTGTTGCTTTTACTATATAAATATAGAACTTAACACTTTAGTAAGTCCTTAGCCAAAGCTACTACTTGCCTAAATAGTTCATTAAGAGAAAAAATGGTCCCAATTTTTTTGAACATCTTAACAGCTAAATATTTAACATGTGTGTTTAACAAACAGTGACAGTACTAACACGCTCTATCAGTTCCACATGGGCTTGAATAAAAAAATAATTTTGCCTCACATTTTAGAAAAAAAAACCCTATAAGTCTCTATATAGGCCCAAAACACCTTTAACCATTATGTATTTCTACTCTACAATATATAAAAGCCTACAGTGAAAGGAAACCTAAATGCATTTCAAACTTTATTATATACATTTTATATAGCATCCATTAAGCTTCCATTCCACACTTCAATTTTTAATGATTTTTTACTAACAATATTATGAAGATCATTTTAAAATAATTTCTTAGTGGCAACTAGAGATACCATGCACGCACTTCAGCTGAAGTCTCCTGAATCCAGCACCTCTAAGGCACTACACAGGACCTGCACGAATACTGACTTAAATCAGGAAGAGGCACAGTGCTGTGTGCATTTACACAATGTCCATGCACAAATAGAGAGCCTGAACTAAAAGAAATAGTATAGTCAAAGAGAACCATAACACTACCAAGTCAAAATGCCACTTGCATTGACAGCTTCTATCTAGATATTTCCAAGTTTAAAAACCACCAAGGAATTTATTTTACCTTTCTTCTCCCCTAGAGCAAACTTTTATAAGCAAGAGTAGCATTTAAAATCTAAATAGACACGACAGTCTTCTAATTACTACTACTGAGCAAAGCCCAATTAAAAAACTACAGTTCTTACAAACATACTTCAATTTAATCACATACAGAAATTCTCACCTTCTTCCCAGTTCATTAACTTGATTTCACAACAGACCAAAGGTGCTCCCACTCTCCCTGTAGTGTAGTCCCAAACTAGAATTTTAAAAAGACCATTTGTCAGAAAAACATTTAACCAAAACTGATCAGAAAAAAAAAATCATTTCTTGTCATGCACCTATTTAGTGAAAATTAACTGCTATTTATTTTTGAACTTTAATTCACAGAACAGAACTTTCAAGAAAAGCAATGGTAACGCAGATAAAACTCTCCTCTTGCCAAGACAGGGGCTGTATTTAAAGACACTGTCAGTTACTGAGAGGCAACTGAAACCATCAGGTTCCATTATAGGAAACTAGAATCTGGTGCAGTCTTTTGCTTTCCACTTTCTGTTTTCCCAACATCTCAATATAGTCAGCAAAATTTGAAAAAAACTGTTCAGTTCAACTGGTAAGTGCAGCAATGCCAAGATCCCATTCACACTATTACGGGTTGCCCCAACACAAATGAGAACATTCATTTTGTGTGGGGGTCAGCAGCCATAGCACATACACTTATGCTAACATGTAATTCCTGGGATTCCCTGATTATATTTGGTGGCACTCAGCAGAGGAACAGACCATCCAAGACAGCACAGGCAGAGTGCTCAGCATGGACCAGAGCGCACAGTGAGTTTCCCAGACACCAACCTTCCGTGATTGTCCCGGCTCCAGCCGACTCTGTGAGCCCGTACCCCTGTCCCACAGGGCAGCAGAAACAGATGTTCATGAACCGTTGTGTTGCTGCGGAGAGTGGAGCTCCCCCACAAAGCAGGATGCGGATTTTTCCACCTAGCAGCATTCGGACTTTGCGGAAAATAAGGCTGAAACACAAAGATATGAATATATATTTTTTGCTTAAAAACAAAATGAGAGTACCTCAAAATGAGAGCTCCTAATTTTGTATCTGAACCTAAAGTTTCCACCATCTTCTACGACATTCAAGGAAAACTCTGAAAGAACACACTGAAGTTTTCAAAAAGTTTTCTGTGCTTGTTTCCACATTCTCATTTAAAGAGGGGTTAAATGTTTGAGAAGAGATTTAATGAGACAGTAAGGTTCTGTGATTTTCTCTTAAAAATAACTTCAATAAGTTCTAAAATTTTGCAATTACATTATCCTTTAGTGTCATTGAAGCTGAGAGTTAGACTCAATTATCTTTGTGGTTCCTTCCAATTTGAGATATTCTGTGACTTGCTTCTGCGAAAATGTGAACTCTACAGTTTCTACTGGAATAGAATTCTCATCTTAGGCAAGAACTGTACAAATCTGTTATTAAATTCCTGATGAAAACAATGCAGTAAATGTAAATTTTCAATCAGTTTCAAGCTAAGTAACACTCATTTAAATTGTATCAGTAAATATTTAAATACCTCATACAAATTACTGATTTGTTGTTACAATTTACACTGAATTACAGACTTGTTCATTCTCAAGTGTTAACAATAAAATGAGGAAAAACACACACGAAAAAAATTCAGATACTGCTCATTTGGTAAGATTTTGATAAGCGATTTTCTGGTGCCATTACAAACGAAGTTAACATTACCTATCGCAGAGTGGGGTAGTGTAACCTTTGGAAATCTGTTCCATTTTATAATTGTAGGCCAATATAAACAGATTCCGTTGGAATCTTGTCATTTCATTCACTTTATTCATGACGTTTTTGTAGATTCGATCCATAATTTCCTAATTACATAAAAATATTCATTTTAATGCAAAGAAACAGAAATCCTAAATTTAGTACAACACAAAGAAAACACGATTTAGAAATCAAAGTATGTTTCAGGGGACAACTCACTACTAGGTTCTCTCCTCTCTTCCATTGCTAAGAGATACCAAGACATTCATAAACAGGAGGAAAGCAAACATCTGGGCAGGAGCACTGGGTAACCCCAAGCTGCCTGCTGCCAACTCTCTTTATTCCACTCATTCATTATGATGAACAATAAATGACTAATTAAAGTAGGAATCTAATCCCTACAGCTAATGTAACTTTGAAAAATGCTGACACTCACATGATGAATGCTTATCCCCCAACATACAAATACCAAAATTACTCATTTAAGCTGGTTTAACATCAAAGGACCTACCTTTCTTTCTTAAATGGTCATTGTATTAATTTTGTTGTTAAAAACTGAATTATGAATTACATTTAAAAAATAATTTTTAGAATTATTTATCCTTCAGAGTTACTTACCGGGACAGCTGCCATTAGAGTTGGCTTAAGGGTAGTGACATCACCTTTGCTTCCTTTCTTTATTTTAGAGGACTAAAGTGAAGAACAAATTTACTAACAGACACATTCAAGATTTTTAACATGAGAAACAAAATGACAAAACACATCTTTCAAAACAATAGTTTTTATTTAAAATATATTTTAACAATTAAAACTAGTCCAGAGTATCAGTCATAACCCCCAACACTTTGTTTCATGAATTGTAGAAAAGATTTGTTGTACTACTTCTTAAGAAATTTTATCTCAATAAATACTTTATGTATATATACTCTAAGGACTTTACATCTACAACATACCTGGTCAGCTAAAGTCTGAGGTGAAGAGTAACCGATGCGGCATCCATGAGACAAACACACAAGTTCAGCACTCAGCTCCAGAACATGGGCAAGAGGCAAGTAGCCAATATAAATGTCTTTTTCCCTGTGAAGAATTTTTAAAAGATAGGTTTGTGTTTTACCACTAGAACCCTCAGATGAATCATCAAGCAAAATTTTCTCAGTTTACCACAGAACTAGAGAAAGTAGAAAAATGCCTTTAAGCTTGAGAACATATTTCAAATGATACGGGTTTTGTTGGAAAAGTTGCGTACTAAGTACTGTAAGTTTTAGGCAGAAACAAAGGGTGATGGTTACTCATCCCAAGACAATTAACAGTGTGTTATCATTGCAAAGGCAACTCTGTGGACAAGATTAAAAACTGCACCAAACAGAAAGAATCCACAGAATTTAAACAACCAAAAGAAGTACTGCTTAGGGGAGCTTTCAACCACTTTAGTGCAAGGCAGCCTCACAGGCTGTTGTGTTCCATATACAGAGGATTAGAGAACAAACAGCATGTGAAGTAGTCATGTCATTTAGTGCAGTACTGGAACATGCTCAGATATCAGTGCATACATAGTATGATATGTCACAGATACAGCAATATAAAGCAGTTTTTTCCACAGTAATTAATCTAAAATGATAGGCAACTACATGACTTCTTTATTTGCTGGTAAGTAATGGTTGGTACCTACCCCAGGTTTGGAATCCTCTCAGCCATTCCAGTTATCCCAGCAATTATGTTGCAATGGGAGATCATAACTCCTTTGGGAATTCCTGTGGATCCACTTGTGTACATGATCACTGCAATATCTGAGGGCACAGGCCTGCATGGCTGTTTGTTTCCTGCAATTTGTGTTAAAAAAAGGGAATGTATAACACACAGATAACCTCTCGGGCTGGAAGATCTGATACACTAATACATTCCAGTAGTCATTGCAGTACAGCACCACATGACTCCTGCCATCACATTTTGCTTAAAAAGATTAAATGCCTTCAAAAAAAGTGGGAACTTTGCATTAGCTGAGTAGTATTTTGAAGGATTGTCCTAGTCTACCATGACAACTCTTCCTATTCTGTTTC
Organism: Sakesphorus luctuosus; assembly: GCA_013396695.1. Lineage (NCBI taxonomy): Eukaryota > Metazoa > Chordata > Aves > Passeriformes > Thamnophilidae > Sakesphorus > Sakesphorus luctuosus. The sequence goes on from VWZD01008227.1 coordinate 1,252,268, forward strand.
TGCTATTCCTGCAGCAGAGAAAAAATTGGGCAGAGCTTTAGCTTCTCCAAAATGCCACCAAGCACTCCCCTTCAGGAAGGTTTGCTGCCCTAGTTCCACACTGCTACAGGGTCCACCCTCTGTGCAAAGCTCCTTCCCTGGCAGGGAATCCGCTGCCTCACTTGCAACATCTGCAACGAGGCACTGCTGAGCCAATGTGAGGTCCAATTTCTGTAAATATTTAAAAGAAGTTCAACAGCTTTAATTGGATTAAAATGCTTTTTAAATACTTGCCCTGAGAGCAAGAAATACAAAAATAATTGTGTTTACTCAGAGGAAAAACTGCATAATGCACAATGCATGTGGCACAATGCACACATTGAATGAGAAGCGTGAAAGCATATTTAATGATTTCCCACTCACTGAATCCTGCCCATCCTGCACAATGAACAACACAGAGGAAGAAAACATAAGCAACAGCTCATCTACTTAGTATTAATTGGACATGCTTGACCATAAATAATTTATGGTAGTATTTCACAGTTTATGAATGGTTAACTTGACAAAGATAATGTTCCTTTATTGCAGTGCAGACTATGTGATATTTAAAAGACTGAAGAAAGGAGGCTTAGACACTGCTCTACATAGAGTACACAGATTAACAGATCTCAAGAAGCTTATGCATTACCACAGCTATAATTTTTCTGCTGGTGTTGTATGAAACAGTTTTACTAGCACTTAAAGTGGTACACAAAAAGGGAAAACAATCTTTTAAAGAAATTCAGAGGTCATGATGCTGGGAGCAAACCTGCCATTTCCCTGAACATCAAGAGCAGACAGATTAACCACCCTCCCTACTCCTAAAATACAATCCAACATTCACGTGCCTTCAGTAGATAAAAGATTCTGAAAACACAAAGGATAAGAACAGAAGAAAGCAACTACTGAACATAATTAAATCTTAATACAAGGTTTGGCAGCACTTCAGAGAGAATAAATTTTGTCTTATGATAATAGTTAAAAAAATTCTGAAATTCTGAATATTAGTTCTAAAAATGTGACAATTCAATGAATATACATCAAACAGATTCCAAAGAATTTACATAGCAGATTAATACATCAGAAATGTAGTAAACAATCAAGTTCTATCAAACTGCTATTTTCCATTTTGCTGTGGATTTTACAAAATTTAATGGTAACAAATCTCTGATTTCTTTCATCATAAAATGCAAAATGATTTTCTTTGTGTGCTCTGAAAAACCTGGGTTTAATACATCTGATCATGAGAGTGCTTTCTAAGTGTCTATCCTGAACTAAATCCTTAACCTAAAAATTATCCTTCAACATGTGACACTTGATTGTGGAGAAGACAATTTTAATTACAAGCATTTTATTCTGTTGAAAAACAAAACAAAACAAACTACACCCCAAAATCCAACCACAACCATATGAAAAAGTCCCACATTTTATTTAAAGAAAAAGCAGGTAAGAAAAGGTTAATCCCTGCATAATTTTGAGATCTGCCATTTCCCCAAGTTCACTCAACAGAGTCAGGGTAGGACAACAAATAAGATGGCTCAAATAAAAGGAAGAGGACCCACCAGTATCTGCCTTGGCCCCCATGGCCTGCACAGATGCCATCGTGTGAACGATGACACCCTTGGGAAACTCTGCCCACATGGTTGGTTTGCCATCCACTGTAATAATGTGTCGTAGCAGTGGAACTTGAGATACAATTTCCTGTGGAAAGTGTGTTCAAAAATTAAAAATTAGGTCTACGTCAACAAGAAATAAAAACATCCCAAGAACCAAAACACACACACTATCTACTGTATACTTTTAAAAAAGCCCTGACATAAAATATCTCAGAATTTTAAATATCAGAGGATAAACTTGTCAAGCTGCAAAGCTTGAATCTTTCCACTTACAAGTCCAAAAAGTTCTCCAATCTTTTACTGATTTGTGCCTTATTTAATGAAAACTCCACAAATAAGACTGCAATGATTTGTAGAGATAATTGACTTTTCATGTCTATAGAGCACTGAGAGAAACTGGTGACACTGAACTCACTATAATTCTTAAGTTGCTCCTTGGTTACTATGCTAGTTAAAACAAGCAACAGCTAGCAAAAATATGGAAAATTATTAACTAAGCATTTCAAGCAAAATAAGAGTTCTAAAACATTTATCAGTGTTCTAGTGGAGGAAGAGATGATCGTCACCACTAGCAGAACAAACACACTCTCTTATTGCGAGATGAAATAAATATGCATTGTATATATACTGTCATTCTAGTCCTTTTTTTTTTAAGCTTAGGAAATCCTCATTTAGTTTCCAGCAATAGCAGAGTTTTTCTTTAAATTCTCTTATGTGAAAAGTCCAGTTTCCACCAAAACACATAATGATGATGTTGTTCCACTTGGGTATTCCATCTGGGGTGGCAAGTCACAAAAGTGTAACTCTTCTAACATTTAGTAAGCTTTCCCCTGCACAGAAAAACAGCTCTAGCTCTTCAATCACCCATTTTAGATGTAAAAGCCATTCCCTGCTGGGAGAACATCCAATAACAAGCAAGGAGGACTAAGGTATTTAGCTCTTCATACACAATTCATACATCTTTCTGCTCTTCCCATTGTTATATTTATAGGCACTAAATCCACTCAGAAATCATAGCAGTTTTTTGTAAAGGTGTTGTTCCAGGCAGCACTGCAGGTCTTCAATACTGCAAATTGCTTACCCCATTCTCTAGAGTCACTGAGAAGCCTAAAACCCACTGAAAGCAAATGATGACTTTTTTTGTACATGAAGACAGACATATAAATCTCATTCCAAAAGCATCTGCCTTATAGAAAGGCAATACATCATTGTCCTGTACAATGGAACCAGGCCATTTAACAATAATGAACAGACACACTGCAAAGAGAGAGACAAAGAACAGTTCACTGACCTTCAGTTTTGTTTGCATCAATTCTTTACTAGTGATGATGGTGGTTACCTCTGTTTCATTCAGCCCATGTACTATTGCTGGGCCTCCCAGAGTAGCATACAGAGTAACAACTGGAACACAAAATAGGAGGGAAATGGTCAATCCCTGTGCTACATTTACAGTAACAGTTTACAATAAAGGACTGAGATTGATCTATTCCAAGTTACATGACACAGTAAAAATATTTGTAAACTCAGAAAGGTGGGACAGTTTTGTATTAAAAAAACTGCTACCACATGGATTTAAATGCAGCATGATTTTCAGTTACTCACAGAAGGAATAAAGAACAACCATTGTCCATATTGACTGTTGACTTTTTTTTCAAGTTCTAATTAGAGGTACCAAAACCACATCACCCTATGCAATTCTCCTAGATCTACTCATATTTCATTGCTCCTACCATCTGAAAAGTAGGTAAACGTTCTCAGTTTAGTCCTTTTGTAACAGTCCTCTTGCACATAGGAAAGAAACAGCTTTCATTCTTGTGACTTCTCTTTTCAGAATTCAGATACTCTGCTATCAATCTTTTAAAATTGATTGCTAATAAATTATTACAACATGGCAAAATGAGTCATTAGCAGATGAATTCTCACACTCAGCAAATCTATGAGTATCCTATTCTCCCATCTATTTAAAGCAACGTCACATCAGGAAGGTTTAATCATCATCATCATCAGACATAAAACTGACATCACGATAAACGAAGACAGAAAATATTTTAAGACTGTAAGAAATATTGTTTCCTACATTTAAGGCCAGTTCATTAGTCATAACATTAAACAATTATTTCATATTAACAATTTTTAAGATCATATTTAATTTCCTGTCATTTTTATGGGAAATGAATGAGAAGAGATCAGAAGAGACTAGTAAAGAAAAAAAGGCAGCTCAAAAAGGAAGAGAAGTATTGCTCTCAAAAAAAACCCCATTTCCTATTTTCCAAGCAGAACATTAAACATGGGTACCTCAAAAAAGCTCTAAGGTCAGTCAACACAATCAATAATTACAACATCCATGCTGGAAGTTCTGTCACATCAGGTATCTGAACCTCTTGTGTATTTAGCCTGTATTTAGCTGAATATTCAAACAACATAATTACGAAAACAAGATGCCTTACTGTACGTTAGGACTAACTCTACTATGCTCACTGCAGCAAGGATAAAAAATTAAAGTTCTGCTGTATTCTGAGATTTCAAATCCAAGGAGTTACTACTAACCCAACACAGCATATCAAGGAAGAACTCAAAAGCAGTTTTCTTACACAAAAAAGTAAATAGTTGACCTCTACTTATTTTTTCCTTGTTAAAACAGTCCATCATAGTTCAGAACTGTTGCAGGGCAAATGCACATGCACTGTGTTTTCTTTAATTTGGTGGGAGCAAAGTCCAGAAGAGTGCCTCTACTAGTTCCCACGAGCTCTCTCTACTTACTGCAGTGACCCCTGTTATATAAACATCTAGCAGAAATTCAGCTTCCCCGAGCCAACAAGCAGAATTGACACACCACCCAGAAGGAAAAGCATCATCTCTGCAATAACCACATATGTAGTTACTCATCTGCAAATAAGTACATTAGGCCAGTTCGAGCTACATGACAGAGCCAAACAGAAAGAGAGACCATTTATAAGATGGTGCACTTACGTCATGGAGAGAAATAAAACTGAGCAATGATTCCGATCTCTGAAATTCTCACTTCTCTACACTGGCACTTAAAACTTTTTCAGGCAAATTTGAAAGTTTTGGCTTTTATTTTTTCCTATCCGTGTTCCCTACAAAACATACTGAGAAGGGATTATCTTGTGTTCATCTTTACACATGAAATAGTACAAGTGAGTCTTTGTTATCTGACCTTCTGCTAGGAATGCTGCTCTGAAAGTCTAATAAGAGAAACTCCAACACTACTGAATTTGCCAGCTCATATACAAGGATAAAGCCTTGCCACTTCTGCAGTTTATTCTAATGTAACTAAAATGTTAAAGTAAGTATTTCAGCATTCATCATCCATCAAAAAAACCCCGGAAAATATACCTTTAAAGGCTTAAACCAAATCAATTCTGACAAAACCACTTCTGCTCAAGCTTTAGGAAGGCATGATTGAAAACTGAAACCTAACCTCTCCTATTTCATCATTTGGTTATACATTTGGGTGATTTATCTGCCTACACTGGTGAAGAGCTGTTCACACAGATGAAGAGGAGGTACTTGAAGAAAATCTGTTTTCACAGTAGTACTACTTTTTTCTATTTTTGAATTAGCAAGCCCACTTTACCTCCTCAAATATAAGACTTAGCTTCAAACAATTCACATTCAAAAACAAGCAAGTATTTTTAATCCTAAAATCACTTGCTTGCGCAAGTATCCATAACAAAAATTACTTTCCCCATTTTAATTCTGTAGTGCAAAAGATTCTCTCCAACACTTCATATGAACCTGCTCTCTTGACATCAGTTCTGGGCCCACATCACCATATTTCATACATTTCACATTCAGAAAGAATGCCACAACACTACCACAGCAGTTAGCTGGTGTGAAACCTCTAAACCAAAAAGATTAAGGTAAATCATTTAGCAATGTCTTGCCACGCTACTGCTCCAACACCATTTGAATTTTCTAATTCATTCAGCAAGCTGACAGTGGATACTGCATAACACTCTCATCCTCTGCCAGCACACAAGTCAGCCAAGTTCACATAAGACAACGCACAGCATAGATGCTGAATACCACGTCAGACAGTGTGCTGGAGCACGTTGCAACAAGGGGATTTAAAACACTAATCCAACAAAATCAAAAACATATGCATTCCATTCTGCTCACAACATCCATCCCCTATCTCAGATTTTCTCCTCCTGCCCCTTCAAGTTACGAAATCTTCCTTAGATTTGGAAGTGTACTTCACTACCAAAGGAAAAAAATGATACAAGCCTTTGAATTTTATTCCCAGGATAGTCACTAGGAATCTGACAGATCCTAAAAGTGATCAAAGGGAACTGGCATGGTGTATTACAAGAAATGCAATTTAAAAGCAACACAGGCATCCTATCTGAGAATAGCCTGTGCAGGTCTCTGCTCTGGTAGGCAGGGCAGCAGCATTTACTCACTGAAGAAAGAACCAAAAACATCACCGAATTTCAGCTGGAAGGCATCTCAGAAGATCATCTGCACACACCATTCATTACAGCAGAGGGCTCAGAGCCGTGGCCAGTCTGGTTTTCACACACCTCCAAGGACGGAGATCTCCCAACTGTTCTAGGTTCCTGTTCTGATATTGAACCACCCTCACAATGAAGACATTTGCCCTAATAACTAATCAATTTTCTGGCCATTGAACTAGTGTCTGTCACCTCCAGTCTTATCAGAACACACCTCTGTGAGAGTCTGCCTCCATCTCCTCTGTATGCTCCCATCTGATAGTTCTAGATGGCAAGATCTGAACTCATGCATCTTAATGCTGAACAGACTCCGCTCTATCAGCCTCTCCTCAGATGTCACGTTCTCCAACGCTCTCAGCATCTTGGCAGCCCTCCACTGGACTTGCTCCAGTATGTCAGTGTCTTTTTTCCTACAAGGAAGCCCCAGAGCAGACACAGTACTCTAGATGCAGTTTTACCAGTGTTGAAAAGGACAAGAAGGATCATTTCCCTGGATCCTACATGCTACCAGCACCCAGGATGCTGCTTGCCTCCACTGCAAGAAGGCACTGAGAAATCCTGGTTGACCCATTACCCACCAGGACCCTCAGGTACTTCTCTGCAAAGCTTCTCCCTCCAGCTGTCCCCCAGCCTATACTGGTGCATGAGGTATTCCAGTGCACATAGAGAAAATTTTTAAGTGTCTTCTCCAAACTCCATGAGGTTCCGGACAACCCACTTTTCCAGCTGACAAGCTCCTCTCTACATCAGCCCTGCCCTTGACTACACTAGCTGCTCTCCCAAAATGCTACAAGCTGTGACCTCCTGTGTTTGCACTCTCTCCCACCATCCAGGCATTCAATAAAAAAATTAAACAGTACTGGAGTCAGTATCAACCCCTGAGGGCTGCCAAGTAACTGTGTCCTATGGATTCCAATCCTTGCAGCCAATGGTCTGTCTTATCATCTGCTTATCCAGCCTTTATCTGAATAGTTTGGCTGTACAGGTTCTAAAGACCATGTCAAAGGCCTTGGTGAAGTCACAGCACAGGACAACCACTCTCTCCTTGTCTGCAGAGCCAGCTATCACACAAGGCAAGTTGACTTCGAAATATTATGGGCTAGGGCCGTGCACCTTGTCACTAACTCCACCCTTACAAATAAGGGAAAAATACACCAAAGGGTACACACAAAATAACCTGAGATATGCAGTAAAGACTTATGTCAATAAAAACTGCCACAGACTCATCAACATATGGGTTCTCAAACTGAAATAGACTCATGCTCAGAGCAAAGAGGGACCATTGAAGATAAAATGATCTTGTTAGACTTGCTTCCAAAACCTGAAGTAAGTCTGACTGATAAACATCTCTGGTGTACGTAGGTACCAAATCAGGGATTTCTGCACATCTGGCTTTTACAGCCCATCTCCTATTTAAGGACAGTAAATGTGGCACAGGATGCCAAAGCCCATGAGGAACAGCAGTTTCTAGCATGCCCTGTGGGACAATGACATACATCCCCCTGAGAGCATCGCAGAATCCAGCCAGGCTGGGCTTACAGTGAGGTGAATGACACATTAAGGAGCGATGATGAAACAACATTTAAACAACTATACCAAGTTGTGATCAGCACTCAACAGATTTCTTGGCAAGAAAAACAGGCCTAACCAAAATCAAAACAGAAGAACTGACAAAATATTCTGCTAAAACAAAACTTACAGGCACAGATGAAGGTTTGACGTCAACTCCTGAAACTGAGTTAATGAATTGATACGTGATTTTTGTTTGTTTGTTTTTAGAAACTTGGGAATCTGTACTGATTTGAGATTAAAAGAAGATAAACCTCCTATGAATTAACTGAGCAAACTATGTTTATCAAGATCATACTCCATCTGCAAACACGCAGGTTTCTCTATTCACTAAAGCAAAATTCTACAAAGTGCGATCTCTACCTTATGCAGCATTTGTTCATTTGTAAATTTTAATGTTGTATATAAAAAACATACCAAGTTTTCTTAGTATGTAAAGCAAAGAAAAAGCTTTATTTTCAGATTGTGTTGTGAGATCAAAATTCAGGGAAGATGTGGACTTACGCTGATAGTTGCACATAAAGCAGGCCTGTGCTGCAATCATCCACTCGGCTCTGGTCTCACAGAAGATAGCGATGTTCGTCTTTGGTTGCTGACCCAACACTGCTAAGCCATTTCCAAAATTAACAGCTTTAATGTATGCATCTTCATATGTAAGCCAGGTGTACTTGCCAAGGATGACCTAATAAGAATAATAAATTCAATTTAGAAAACGAAAATCCTTAACACATGTACATCTTCACCCACATGAAGAAGTAACATGTGCTTGAGTTATAACAGCAGTTTACTCAAGATAATGAATAATAGTCTTGCCAAAAGCTACAGGGCCTGTGGAGGTTCCAACACAAATACTGCAATTATCTACACACAATGTTACCATCTCAGTTCCTATTTTCGCAGGAGGGAAGCACAGAATTCCCCAGCACTTTGCAGCTTCAGAAGCCCTCTGAAAGGCTGTGTGTGGTTATTTGGCCCATTTGCCTCTACTTTTTAAAAAAGTTTCCTTTATGTAAAGGGTGACAAGAACTAGTTGGCATAATTAATTCTCTTTATTTGCTTTCTTGTATATTTGGGCTACAATTCTCCTACACAAATACACACTAAAATAAAAAAAAAAGGTAAACTGGAATCTAGAAAGCAGCATATCCTGGGTCCTCAGTCAGAAATAGTGCAATCCCTTTGCCTTTGTTCTCAAACAAATGTCACAGGAAAGAGTAGTAATAACATCGCCCTTTTTACTGTTAAAGGAAAGTGGGACTGAAAACCAGATTGCAAATTACTGGCAAACCTGAGTTCTGGGAAGTCATGTGGAAAACATTGAGCAATCTCACTCTTCTATACGGGAAAGCTGGTGCACAGAAAAACTAGAGCTGAATTTACAGGTCTCTATCATAGATTTCTACGTGTGCACTTGCACCTTGCAGTATTATTTTCTGAGTAACAGGATACTTCTTCAAGAATATCCACAATATTTTCATACCTAGATGTAGGATGAAGATGTTTTACACTGAAAATCCAGACTCTAAATTATTATACCTTATCCATCTAGTTACACAAGCACACTGACAACTTTGAAAAATATAATTTTTCAGTCAAGTATTTCACACATTTAACTACAGAGTATTAGTAATAAATGCAAGCAAGCACTAAAAATGCTAAAAAAGCAAAGTTCTCTCTCCTCCCTGTTCTTTTTTTCCACGTTTCACTCATCAACTTGAACTAAATTTCAAACCTGTGGGCTGTCAAAGCTAACAGTGTTCTGGCATGTAACTACATTTCTAATGAGTATGTATTTCTTTCCACATTCACTTCCTTATTAAAATATTTTCAAACCTCTCTCAATCTCTAAAAAAAACCCAAAATCAAGTAGATTTCTTTTATCAAAGCACTTTTCCAGACTGGGGAAGCTACAATTAGGTAACTGAGTTGTACCTACCAGTATCGCTGCACAGTGCTCATTACCCTACTTGTTTAGCAGGACAAATCTTTCTTTACCCAGGACAGGTAGATATGCAGCTGCTTGGAAATTTCACAGATATTTTCATGGGAAAACACTATTTAACAAACAAAACAACCAATACTTGCCAACAACAGTGATACACAGCAATTTCACCAGAAAAATGTGTATTTCTCACACAAATATCACCTGAGGTTTTCCTGGTTTAGTTACTCCGTTTCATTGGCAAACAAGCTGTTCCAGAGCCAAAACCTTTACTGGTGCAGAAGGACCAGGCTGGAAATCTGTACTGTAAGCAGCGAGAGAACTCCAGCAGCCCTGATGCTACACCATGAGGCAGGGGCTCACCCCTGGCTGGTGCTCAAATGCCACAGCCCCATGAGGAGTGGGGACCTGGGGGTCCCTTTCAACACACCAAGATATTTCTGGTGTGGAAAACTCTTACTTCTTCCAATGAAAATAATGCACCTCTTCCCGTCCATCCAAATTTCTGTAATTTGGAATTTAAATTCTAATTTGGGACATTTTTCCCCAAAGGCAGTATTTTTGGCAGACTTGGACATTCTTGACAAACTCATCAGTTGAAAACAATTTATAGTAGTGAAGTGGGAAACACCCTTTCCCCTGTTACATTCTGCCTACAGCATGGCCTCAGAAAAACTGTTCACAAATAATTAGTCCAAGAAATACAAGCAGATTCTTGTTACTGTTTCTGGTAAGTTTGCCAATCCATAACAGATTTTAGTAGTTTCCACCATTCACTGTGTAACTCATTGAAGTGGGGAAAACAAATCATTAAAGGGTCAAAAATGAATCTTTCCGAGTAAGACTTGTGAATCTGCTTTTTCCCCTTTTTTAATTCCCTTACATAATTCATCCTCATTACTTAAATGCATGTGATATGAAGTAGGGAAAGAAGGCCTTACTGGTGCCTTCTTTTCTTAAAAAGGAAAAGTCCACAGAAAGTATGTACAGCACAATTAGGTATAGTTATTAATATATAAATACATTTCTGAAGAGCACTGACATGTGAAAACAGGTAAAACTATTTTCAGCACAGTTATTTTGTTTTACTTTCCTACTGCCTTCCATATATTAAAATTCCAATGTTCCTTTCCTCCTCATGCCCAGCATTTCTTCTCTATTCCTTCCCTACATTATTTATACTCTATACACATTAATGAATAACATCTATTTATATATACATATATAAATATTAATATTCTGCCTCTGTCTGTATGCTCCTTTCTTCTGCATTTCCCTACACACTTCTTTTGCAGGACACAGAGCAGGTTACGGTTTCTCTCAACCTTCCTTATTTTTATGGCTCCAAATCCATCTCCCTTCTCAGCCCTCCCCTCAGTAGCTTTCACTAATATTTTCAAATGCACAATTCAGGAAAGACAAGGAGCTCCTGGAGAGGTTCCAGCAGAGGTCACAAAGATGATGAGGGGTCTGGAGCACCTCTCGTATGAGAAGAGACTGTGGGAGCTGGGCCTGTTCAGTCTGGAGAAAAGATTGAGAGGGGATCTCATTAATGCACAGAAATATCTCTGCCGGCTGCCAAGAGGGTGGTGCCAAACTCTTTTCAGTGGTGCCCAGCAACAGGAGGAGGAACAGTGGCCACAAACTAAAACAGGAAGTTTCACCTCAACACAAAGGAAAACTTTTCACTGAGGGTGGCAGAGCACTGGAATAGGGTGCCCAGGGAAGTCATGGAATCTCCCTCTCTGGAGACATTCAAAACCCACCTGGATGAGTTCCTGCATCACCTGCTCCAGGCAACCTTGCCTTGGCAAGGAGCTTGAACTGGATGATCTCCAGAGGTCCCTTCCAACCCTAACAATCCTGTGATTCAGTTTCTGCTGTAAACAGCTGTTAAGACTGACATTAAGTGCCATAATCCTTTAAACATTAACAAACATTTAACTTTACAACTTTCAGAACTTAATTCTGCTCAATAACTACTTACACATGTAAAAAAAGCAACTGCCCAAGAGTTGGTAAAAATGCTCAAGACGTGGGGGTTGTTCAGCATTGACTAAACAGCCCCACAAACCCCAGCAGGGATCGCAGCTCTGGGGCGTCACCTGGAAACACGACATTCCATAGGAAAACGCTGCCCTCTAGTGCTCCAGATTTTAAACTGCAGGATGAGTTACCGATGTAACACACCACAAAATACTAGTTAAGTATCAGTGCTGCATTAATACCTGGAAATCCAGAAAAGCATCGACACTAAACACACAGTTAATATTTTTTACCTGGCCTGGATTTTAGCGGGATATTAAGAATTTTCCTGTGAAGAGGTCATAAAATATCCTCTATAAAGCTGCTGGCACACGTAGTGTCACTGAACTACCTGACCTCAGTTACCTTTGAAAGTCTTCCTAAAAGTACCTTGTAGGGCTTAAAGAACCTTGACTACGATTTGGAAACAAGTGATCATTAATTAAATACATTTTCTAGTAGGAAGTATATTAAAAATAATACAAAGGAGGTTATTTGAAATGTCTACTTTTGGTCTTTTTAGAGTGAAAACACAGATTGCAGCTGAACACTTCTGAAAAAAAACTACCCTAAAATATTATTTACACAGCACTGTACGGTTTTCAACATCATAACCTACTTTTTTACTGCTTAATGACTTGGCATGGCAAGAACCTTCACTGTAAGTTTCAGTACTAACAATACTGAGTAATGTTCTGAATTCCCAAGTGCTTCCTGTTTCACCTGTCTCTCAGGCTTTGGATGCAACACCTTCTCCTTTCAAAACTGTGTTTTCTTTTCCCCACTAAGTCTTATTTATTATGTTTCCTTTAATTCTGTTCCTGGTTACAAACCCTTTTTAAAACAGAACAAGACAAACAATCCATTTCCAAAAGAAATAAACATCTCCCTCAAAAAATAAACCACCAAAAGAACACACACACATAGAGCAAAATCCACATACCAACATAGCTAAAAGGAAGCACCTGATGATACAACTAAGACAATATAAAATAATCAGCCAGCAGAACAAAGCATCTTTGGAGCATCATAAAATTTAAGTGCTGTTTGAATTAATCAGTGTTTCCAATTAATTATGTTTTAATCTTGGAAATATTTTAAGCCTAACTTAAATACATATTTTATGAAATTAATATTCATTATGCTCTCCTATGTATGAGATTGGAGAAGGAAACTGGAGAAGTGCACTACAGAAGGAAACAAGAACTAACTACATATTGCANTATATATATATAAATATATATTTACTCCATTAATGAATCATTAATTAGGCGAATCTAGCCCAGTGCAATTTGCAGAGACAGATCTAACAGGTATTGCAAAATTCAGCACAGAGATCCAGGATCTGCATTCAGATCGACCCCTGACTTGCAGATGCCCTTAGAAAAACGGATCAATCATTCCCATCACTGTGTTCAATTGTGGAAAGGGAAAAGTAATTATCAAGTTTTACAGCTCCTGTAAAGTATAGAAATTATATGCATTATATCTAAGAATTAAACTCGTCATGCAACTTTTTGAGGAGTGGCACCAAACAAACCTCAGCAAGTTGCCTTTGCTAAAGGGACCCAGCCATAAAATGGTGAATGGTATGAAAGACAGAAATCAAAGGAAAAGAACCCTGACATTTAGAATCAACAAAGTATCTTGTAAAATGCTCTAATTTTCCTCTTTTGCTAAATATGAGGTATTAAGAAACATTGTACTCCTTAATGGAAAAAAAAATTAAAAGTAGATTTGTGTGATAATGCCACAACTTGGAACAAAGTAACACAAGGGCAAGTGTGGCAATCGACATAATGAACTGTTGTCTCAAGCTTAGACAAAATTACCCAACCTGTGTAATTTCTAAACCCAAACACTTAGAAACAAGTAATTTAAGTAGGTCAACACAAACATTCTTCAGCTTTCCAATATTCAGAAGACTTTGCTTGCATAATGGAAAACACTAAAACTCCTAAGTTCTTAAATCTTACATTACCAATTACAATTAAAAACAGGGCACATATCACAGGCAGCCAAAATTCTGATTTGTGCTTCAGAAGCCTTTCTTTGTACAACTTTGTACAACATGAACTTTCTGTTTCTTTATAGGGTAATGAGGCAGCAAAATGTGCATCAAGAAAGATTATGTGTAACCATTCATCCCAGCATTTCCTTCATATTAAAAAATCCCACTCCATAGCTGAGAGGAAGTTTCACTAACAATTAGAGTGATATTAACCAAATTCTATGTTAAACATGCTCCTCCATCAGAATTAGAACTAGCAGTATTTAAGGAATCCTCTATTATATGAAGTGATAAATCTTTTTCATCTCTAGGGAAACTAATCTTAGCCAAAAATTATCTTTATACCACAGATTTAACAACTAACAGAAATGCGGACCTTTAATACACAATACACTCAGATGCACAGACACATGTTGTGGTACCCTGCTTTGCTTCTTCAGGCCAAAGTGCATTTTTCAATGCCTCTGAACAAATGCAAAGCAGCAAATGCCAATACAGGCTTGAACATTAAACACTACTAAAAAAAATTAGTCCTTTGAAAAAATAGAGCTTATACTGAAATCACATCTCCCTCACACCAAGACTACAGATTAGCAGAAGTTCACCTTAAAAAAACCGGAAAAATAAGATTCTTCCAATAAAATCTGTGCAATCCTTTTCCAAACAAAAGCTTCATTTAAGTCCTGAATTCACAGGCAGAACAGGAAATCCTTAAGTTATAACTTAGTTTATTGGAATGGCACATCCAAGTACAGACAACCAGTCATTTTTCAATATTTATCTGATTATAGTTCAGAATAACACAAAGGGAGACTTTTTTTTAATTCACCTAAAATGTGACCTTTAAAGCCACTTATGCCATCAGCTGAATATTAAAAATAAATACCTAAAATACATTTGTGCTTTCAGTTTGACTGAAACCATAAAAAAGGGTATCTACTCAAGAATGCAAAAAGGTTTACATTTGTTTTAAATGCCAATAATGAAAGATTGGCAATTAGATAAATTAATTTTTTTCATAACTAGTTAATCTAAGTAGAGAAACTTCTTTTTTCCCAGCTTCGCTTTACTGGGCTAGAAGTGCTGCATAAGACAGTAAACACACTTCATAAAAATTCTTAAAGGCAGACTGCAAAAAGACTTACCTTTTTAAAAACTTTTCCCGACGGCTGAATTTCATCTTCCTCTTTAAGGATTTCACGTGTACCCAAGAGTTTTTTGTCCTTAAATTTTGTCTTAGCATATTTAAAAACTTTGTCAAGTGTATCACACCCCGGATATAAAACTGAAGCTAAGCAATGCAGGCTGTTAACAGATCTGTATGCGCCCCCGGGCTTGTTATTCACAGGTCTGGCTTTAACCTGCTTGGCTTTTGCTATAGCCTGCTTTGATCCCGAAAGTATGTACCATGGAATGTATGTTACAAGGGAGTACACCAAAATTATAAAGTTTATAAACTGTAAAAGAACAGGGTTGATGTCATGCTTCAACTTCATTTTGGAGGCTTGTGAAGGTTCCAAGAAAGAGTTTGGAAACATGAATCAACTACATGAGGATCCCAAAAGATCTGAAAAGAGAAAAGAAAAAAGTTAGTGGCAAATTATGACCATTGGCAGGGGGTTATTTTCAAATATAATTTTAAAAATTCATACCCCAGTAGGACTTTTAATGCAGAAATTATGCTACTAGTCTTAACCCCTAACACAAATGAAACAAGACATTGATGCAAAAGGAAAAACTCTTCCATTTCCATTTAGCAACCTGCAGTACAAGGACATGTGAATGGGATGTATTTCTCTGAAAATGTTATGTGATTACACAGGTTAAAAGACTCTCTCCAACCACATCAGCACACCTGCGTGTGTATCCTTATTAGCAATCTGTATGTGACTGTAAATCATCAGCCTCCATACAATCCCTAAGACAAGCAATGCCACTGCCCTCTACACATGGGCACACCAAACACTAAGGATGCTGAAATGCTTTCCAAGCATCAGACACACTGAGACACTCCTGTAAGAGGAGACAGGCACTGTATGTGACAGAACTTTGCTGGTTCTTTTATTCCTAGAGACTTCCCATCAGTCCCACGATTTCAATCTCAGAACCAGTAGGCAATGGGCACATTTGTTTTATCAATAAACACGACAATCAGTTTACTATTTGGTAAATACCAGAAAACAGCTTAGAAATATCCCCAAAATCCTGACAACAGCACTATGAAGAGATGTGTAACTTTTTCCAGGGTCCCTAAGGATACCATAATATTCACTTGGACTTCTTTAAAAGCATCATTTATCCTATCCAATGACCACAATGATGATGCAACTTTCTAATTTTTGTGGAGTCAAGAAATTATCCCATGTATTTAAAAGATTAAACAAAATATCAACAAAATAATTTAAATCCTTATGGAAAACAGGGACGTTGGCCATAATGGCTGAAGATGAATATACACCCCAGTGACTGAGGCATCAGTTATTAAAGTCAGTGTTTTGTACATAAAACCAAAATGCACTACAGACACACTTCTCTCAGTTAACTTTTCAAGGCTATGCATAGAACTTATTAAAAGCAATACCATAAATCAACCAACTGCCAACTAATATAGATGTACACAGAAGATGCACAGCATTTTACAACACTAAATTAAGTAAATCTTCATTCATAAGATATATTATTCTTTGCAGATATCTTAGGCTCATTGACTCTTTGTCCATTAACTTTCCAAAAACCCTAAGGAAAAGAAATTTGAGTTGAAAAAGTCATGTTTAAGTCATGTAAGATCCTTCAGTAGTAACAGAAAGAAATCTTGCTTCATTAATCTTAGATCTGTAGATCCTTTTGGTTACAGAACAATCCAACATCCTTCCTTTAGGATGAGATTAATTCCATCTTTCCCTAAAACAATTTCCTAAAACTCCAAGCAAAAATATTTCACGACTGTCTTCTTCCCTAACAAGCCGCTGTAATCTCTTGATTACCATTGCATCATTTCAGTTTGAAGAAACCAAGCAACATCAAAGCCTGTTCTGCAGAGCACCCAGAGACACACTCAAATAAACCACAGGAGCTCTTCACAGTAGGGACTTACTGCAACAAGCAGCAGTGGGGGAAAGGGATTTAAAAATCTTAAAAAAACTAAAATGGAAGTGTACATATTTTACTTTTCAGATCAAAGGCGAAAAGCAATGACGAATGAAAACCCCAAACTTCAGTAGGCTAAAGGGCAAACTCAGTAATCGTTTGAAGAGACTTATGTTCTTAGGCTGTCACTGAAGGATACTTAATGAAAATAATCATGAGCCAGCCAATAAGCTACTGCTGTTTACAAAAATTGTGCTATTGTTGACAGCAACACAGAACAAGATGTTTTAATGCTGAATCCAAAGTTCACACAGCAAGAGTTTATCCATTTTTCAAAAAACTGTATGTTGTACTATAATGTTGTCTGGCCCAGCTCAAGAAGGGCACAACTTTTTTTCTCCTTATAAAGCTACAGAACTCTCTGCCTATAAAGTAGAAACAGAATTTAACCAAACACCATTATAAAAAAAAACTAAAGCAACTCATTTAATATCTTTAGGAAAACTTTTCTGCAAAGAAATTCCTTGTCTGAAATTCCAGTCAGTCAAGCCTGTACAAAAATATTCTAAGTTTCATAACCTTCCTGGGTTAGAGAGGCACTTAGCCAGCTGCCATTCAATTTTGCAGTTATCCCAACAGCTTTATTCCTACCTCAGAAAGAGAGAGGAACTTTTCCCATTTCTAAAATAACCATGCCAAGATGTCATGTCAGGCTTTCTCTTCTGGATTACCTGAGGCCTTGCACATAAACCCCAAACCTGGAAATGTTTGCTGGAATTGCAAACATCAGTTGTGCTGTGCCCACCATTTCTTAAAAGGCTACATTGCAAGAAGGGGGTCTAAGGACCACCACAACAGGTCAGACTTGAGGGAAACGTTTTGGAATATCACCCTAGCTCAGCAAAATCCAGCTCTAGAACTCTGCTCTGATGTACATCTTTTATCCTGAATAAACTGGTAATTATTTCAGCTCCTATGTCAGAAAAGTGAAGCTATTACAAATCTATTGCAAACAGTTTCTTTTAAAAATTAACACAAGATTTTTTTTTCACTTAAAATGGGGTTTTTAAAGATTAAAAAGGTATCTTTTGCAAATGCTGTTTCTTGCCTTAAAGGCCAAGTTAGATTCCATTTTTATTCCTTCAAAATCTCATAATTAGGAGATAGCAAACTTTAGCAACAGTGCTCCTGTGCCAGTGTTGACAATTTGGCAATGGGTTTCAGACTACAATATTTACAGAGCATCTATGCTTCTAACTAACTGTAATTACCATTGTAATTGGAAGTTGGAAAAGTGCAGTCCCTTTCTGAACAAGCACGAAAGATACATTCTAATAGTCTCATGAGAAGGACAAGCTCCAGTATCTTTGTGGGGTGATTGTTCCTAAGGAGAGCAGAGCCACGACACAAAGGAAGTTCCTTGGTGGCAACGTAAAGGCTCCACCTCTTTCCTTGCACAACTGAAGAAGATGAATTTTAACTCATCATTTTGTTTATTTGCTTGATATGTTGCTAAAGAGAAGAATATGAGGTAACCAAAGGAAATGTAGTTTAAAATGCCTTCATCCCCAAGATTTATCACTGCCATTCCCAGCAGAACACTGGAGTCAGCTAATGGATCACTAAGAACTGAATAAAAATTCATTTTGATGACAATGTAGAAGCAAAACTTTACCCTAACCTGAGACTGGAGTGCTTGCTCTAAGACAATTATATTTTACTGCAAGCAAAACCAATGCAGTTGAACATGACAGTACACTTTCTATTGGGTTAGGTTTTGTTTTGTGGGTTTTTTTTAAATAAAAGGTCATTTAACCTCCAAAATCCCCCCTGCCTTTTTAATGACAATGTAAAAGAAGACTCTTTTCATTAAGATGCAAAGAAAAATGCACAAGCAAACACTGTAACAATTGCTATTTCAAACACTTACTGTATGATATTAAAAAAATCTTAAAATGAAAATACATTATTAATAATTAATTTGCAGAACTAATCTGAAAATTAAAAATTTTAGTGACATTTTCAAGGTTGTATGAGATTTGAAAGGCTTAAAAGAGAAGGACTGTTCACTGTTCAATATTCTGCCTTTACAAAAAGTACCACCAAACAATAACAGACTCTGAAAGGTTTAATGAAATACGATGTAAGTATTTACAATTTCATTGAAGTAGGATTTGTTGTCACCTTCCTAATTTTGGAAATATATGACTGCTTTTGACTATAAGAGGGTAAGTAAACTCAACAGGCACAGGGAGTAGAAATCAGAGGGCACAAGCCTAAGCAGTTTTTGCAAGTATTAGACTATGACATGGTTAGAAGGTCCACTGCCTTTACAATGCTTGAATTTTGTTCTCAGGTAGCTCCTGCTTAATCACTGACAAATAAAAATATCTGACATATGGTATTACTCTAACTAAGTGGTTCAGTCTGCAGATCAGCTGTAAACACTCAAGTGCTTACAGAACCTGCATCCATCCTGATTTCATATAATTCTGCTGGGGTTTCTGAGGAATCAGTGCTCAAACCCTGACTAGTGGAGTAGGAAAAGTTGGGAGGTTAAATTCTGGAGAGAGGAGCAGCTAATTTATGCAAGAATACAACTTACAGAAAACCTGTGCAAGCAAATGGTTCCACATATACATAACAGGTGTTCGGCTACATGTAACTCTGTTTCACAAAGTTGTCACCAAATGGGAAAGAACAAGACTACAAGTTAAAAATTTACACTCCTGCTTCAAAAGCAAAGAGAAGCAGCAATCAGCACGCTCATGAATGAGTCGGGAGAAGCAAACTGGCCTTTTTCAGGACTGATCCTGCTTAATACATAACCAGGGATTTGGCCTGATATACTACTTATACTAATACTGTTATACCCTTTAGTTCTAGAAACAAACTTTCGTTAGCCAAGAAAAAAAAAATCCTTAAAGGAATGTGTTTACTAATTGACCTGCTTATAACAATTACATTACAATAAAAGCATGAATTAACAAGAAAAAGAAACCTTATGCAACTTCTCATCGTGGCAGGTACAGGTACAAGAGCTGATGCAAGATGTTCCCGTCTCGGTTTACTCAACAGCCGAGTTGTCACAGGCAACTGCGTGAAATGTGAAAATGGAAAATACCCATTAAAAATGGCAATTATAAAACACATCCTCCATTCTTTCACTTGTATTATGTAGTAAATAAATAAAGCCTTTTGCTCATCTTTTACTGCACTTTGTCATCTGAGAATGTAGACCCATTATATCCAAGTTCAAGTAAAGCCAATTGTAACACAACCACAGCTCAGACTCCTGTACAAGTCCTGTACAACCCGAGGGGCTGGAAGAGCATTAGTTAAACTCCACAGCTCATGGGATTTGCCTCCCTGACAAACTCTAATTCCCCACTGGCTTTCAGTGTACACTGGTTCTACCATTAGGGGTAGAAAAAAAATGTACTTATCTTTGTTTATCTGTCTGCACAGAGAACACACTTCAGCCTGAGTAATAAACAGTCCTGAACACTTCATAAAAAGACTTAATCATTGCATTTATTGACTTTGCTCTACTATACAAGGTTTTATTTATTGCCCTTTGCAGAAAGAAGTCTTAACCTGTGCCAGCAATTCACATGTAAAATATGTAACAAATGTAAACATTTTGTACCTACTACCTTTCTGCAAACATTATTATTTACACAGCTATTCAGTTCTTACACAGGTAATCTTTTCCCATTTCAGTGGATCAAGTGTTTACATCTCTAGTGTACATCTGGACTTAAAAAGTAACATAACAACCCTAAGGAAGCATGTTTTTACATGGAATTCACTATTAGGGCTGTCATTCAGCAATCAGCTTTTCTTTTACAAAAAGAGGAGATCTTAAGAAATCCCTGTTACTCATTTATAAATACTAAGATAGTCATCTATATAAAAATAGAAAAGAAAATCAAATGTACACAGGAGCAACAGCTTATGCTTCACAGGTAAATTCCCTGGACTATGAAGGAAGGTAGAGCTTGAGACGATGAACAGTGCAGAGAAGAATCCTAAATATGCAGCCTTCTAAGTGGAAGATCTCTATTGCAATATGGGTTCAAGACACAGCTATATCTGAAAACAGATGTTCTCACAGCTACAGCAGAAGTGTCTTCACACATTTCTTCAAACTGAGATGATGGAAATCCAAACAAGACCTACTGAATGGTGGAAATGGATGCCTGGGATCCCTGGAGAAGAGCTGGTGCTCAGGATATCTTCCCAAATTTGAATTGACAGCCCAGTGAGCGCAAGGACACACCTCAGCTCCCCAGGTAACCCCGCACTGCTTCCACACACTTCTCCTCCCACCTCCTCCTGCATCCCCAGAGCTGCTGCCCTGGGACTGCTCACAGGACCCGTGTTACTACGCTGGGCCCAGCACCCTCCAGGCCATCCTGTCAGTCCCCTCTCTCACACGCCCTGTGGTTTCCACACAAGCACACACACTGTCCGTCCTTGCTCCCTGTTTGCTGATTTTTCAACCTCACATCTCTCCATGTAACCCTTTTCCAGGCTGCTCCTGGGTCTCAGCATCACTTCTAACACAAGGGAGACCTTCCACGTGCCTTTCAAACACCTGCAAAACCCTTCACAAAGCAGACTTGAAAGCCCGTTACAAAACCAACTGCTTCTCTGGACTCAAGCTGGGAACAGATCCAGGCTCTGTCCCAAAGGACATCTGTGTCCAATAGCGAGGAAAAGCAGTGCTCAGCTCACCAACCCCCAGTGACCACCACCCACTGGAAACAAACCCATCAGGAGCTTCCTCAACAGCTCCATGTGACCACACAGGGACTGTCACAGTTACTGAACAGCCTCTGCTACAGAAAGATCTAGAACCCGACTGCATGGTTGTAAGACCAATCCACACTCAAAGGTTTTCTGACACCTTTCAAAGCTGGCAGACACAGAAGGAAATCATTCTCACATCAACTTCAGCCCTTGATTTCTCATTCACAGTCCTGAACAGTCCTGTCTTTCCCTGGACTTTGCCCTCCCTATTGCCACACACACACATTGTGAACTGCTGTCAGCTTAAACACATTTGGTGGGAGACCAAAATTACTACTGATTATGGCTCGTCTCTCAAAAAGAAGCAGATCTTATGGTCACAGTGAGAATAACTACTCTTTGCAAGCACATCGAGGGTAATTCTGAGCTACCTCGTTCAGATCACCTGTAGCCTCCAGCTGTGACCCACCTCTTGCACAACTCTGGGTGAATCCTCAGGCTCTTTATTTGCTTCCTGTTGCTCTGCTGGGGAACACAAACAGGCACTGGCAGATTGCTGGAGCCACTTCAGAACTCCCACTTCTGCTACCCCAACTTGCCCCCCACAAGTGTTCAGCATAAGCAAATCCACAACTTAACTCACTTGTTCTCTGCATGAATGTGTTTCTGAAAAGCACATAAAGGCACACACAGACCAACAGGAAAGTGACATCATGACCTAGAACAACCAGTTTCCAAGGTAAGAGTTTAATACACTGATGGGGCAGCCAAAGTTGCCCACGAACTGCATGGCCTGAGGGTGTGATTTCAGTTTGGCTCAAGTAGATTTAACTGGGCTTCTAATAAAAACAGACTGTTCCTCTCCAAAGTGTAATTCGGCTCTTTCCCTCCATTGTACCAACAAACGAGTGCCTCCGTGGCTAGGAATGAGTCAGATTAGCTTGCTGATCCAGTTTAAACCCTCTCCTTCTCAGGGCAGAAGGGTGGATTTTCCTTTGTATCAACTTTGGTACTTATTTGAGCCCAGGGTGAGTCACTGCAGGCACCTAAATCAACAGAAAATTAGCACTACAAAAGAAGTTATTCTTCTGTTATCTCAAACTGAGTAACCGTGAGTAGACAGGAGTTAATGCCGAGGCAAAATAGGAGGAGGAAAGAGACTGGCAGTCGTACTGCAAATCAAACCTGCACTGGGCTGCAGAAGAACCGAGATGAGCACAGAGGGACAGACAACGCCTTATGACTCGGCCGCCAGCAGCACCCTGGGGGATCAGGGAAGAGCTGTGGACTGGAGGATTAACCTGCTGCTCTCACTACTAATGATCTCACTACTTTTTCTAGACCTCATCGTTTGGGGCTGCAAGTACTATAAGCCTAAATACCTTTAAGTTCTGGATGTAGGCTAATAAACATTCCCATAAATACAAAGGGGTTTAATTTATGTTCTTCACAAGTCAGTGTTTGTGAAATGATACTCTTATTTCCTTAGGAAGCAGCCAGAAGGCGCGGTATTAGGATAAATAAATTGTTACGTAATTGCTAAACACTAAGATACTGTAACAGTAGAAATAACATGAACCAAAGAGCTCCTCGACCCTAGGGAGACATTTTCTAGTCTACTAACTCAATTTTGAGACAAAGGAAGAAGTTTTATTATCTAGATTTTTTTTCCTCTAAGTAGGCTCATTTACATGAAGGGGAAAAGAAATCACACCTAGTCGTGGCAGAAAACAGGGAAACAAATGTGGTAGCACAGAACTAGGGAAGGTGGGCAATTCTCGAGGGCAAAGACCTGCACTTTCTCTCAAATGGATCATTGGTATATCCAGCCATATCTAAAAAGGTAATGTAAGTGGGTGTTAAAAGCTATTTGACATCAAGCTCTTCGACTCCAAGCCCCACTGTATGAAATAGCACTGCATGCTGCAGGACAGCAAGAGGGTCAGGTTTGTACATCTGCCCTCTGCTTCCTGACAGAACAAAGCCAGCAATACTTACGAGAACCGACAAGCTAAAGTGATATCACAAAACAGACAAACAGCTTGACATTTTTTTGCCCAAAACACCCTACAGGACTTTCAATGCACAATCTGACTGCACCTTTGTTAAGATGAAAGATAAAATTAAATCAAAGTAAGGTCAACACTAACGAGCTTCAGAAGCAACACTTAAACAGGCACACCTAAAGCTGCCGTTACCCACACACTAATACCCTTCCACTAAAATCAACTGAAATGCAAATCCCATTGCAATCCTGCACCTTAGAATTTTTGCTACTCAGAACATTTTAAAACTCATGTTCCTTAAATAAATTGTTTTTAACTTATACAAGACAGTTTAAATATTTAATGAACTCACAAGCACATCTTCTATTAGTAAGAACAATAAAACACAGCTCTCAGGTAACAACTGTTGTCAGCAAACCTGGAAGCACTTCCCAAGATGAAAAGTGTGCTAAAAGTATTTACTCAAAGTCATATTGCAAAGTAACAGCTACACCAGAACACAAATCCAGTGCTGTTATATCTTTCCTCTCCTTCTCCTCCCACCACATGCTACTGCTTCATGGCAAACAAGTGCCTTACTTGTCTCAGACACTTTACCAGGTACTTTCAATATGCTGCTTCCACTCCTTTTTATAAGTAGTTATGAGAGCATTTAAGAGATTTATTCAATGCCAAGCTAAATTAAATGTTTTCATGTTTGTGTCAGAGAAACAAAAATTACTGGATAANTTGATATGTTGCTAAAGAGAAGAATATGAGGTAACCAAAGGAAATGTAGTTTAAAATGCCTTCATCCCCAAGATTTATCACTGCCATTCCCAGCAGAACACTGGAGTCAGCTAATGGATCACTAAGAACTGAATAAAAATTCATTTTGATGACAATGTAGAAGCAAAACTTTACCCTAACCTGAGACTGGAGTGCTTGCTCTAAGACAATTATATTTTACTGCAAGCAAAACCAATGCAGTTGAACATGACAGTACACTTTCTATTGGGTTAGGTTTTGTTTTGTGGGTTTTTTTTAAATAAAAGGTCATTTAACCTCCAAAATCCCCCCTGCCTTTTTAATGACAATGTAAAAGAAGACTCTTTTCATTAAGATGCAAAGAAAAATGCACAAGCAAACACTGTAACAATTGCTATTTCAAACACTTACTGTATGATATTAAAAAAATCTTAAAATGAAAATACATTATTAATAATTAATTTGCAGAACTAATCTGAAAATTAAAAATTTTAGTGACATTTTCAAGGTTGTATGAGATTTGAAAGGCTTAAAAGAGAAGGACTGTTCACTGTTCAATATTCTGCCTTTACAAAAAGTACCACCAAACAATAACAGACTCTGAAAGGTTTAATGAAA
Organism: Sakesphorus luctuosus; assembly: GCA_013396695.1. Taxonomy (NCBI): domain Eukaryota; kingdom Metazoa; phylum Chordata; class Aves; order Passeriformes; family Thamnophilidae; genus Sakesphorus; species Sakesphorus luctuosus. The sequence goes on from VWZD01008227.1 coordinate 1,277,140, forward strand.
TACGATGTAAGTATTTACAATTTCATTGAAGTAGGATTTGTTGTCACCTTCCTAATTTTGGAAATATATGACTGCTTTTGACTATAAGAGGGTAAGTAAACTCAACAGGCACAGGGAGTAGAAATCAGAGGGCACAAGCCTAAGCAGTTTTTGCAAGTATTAGACTATGACATGGTTAGAAGGTCCACTGCCTTTACAATGCTTGAATTTTGTTCTCAGGTAGCTCCTGCTTAATCACTGACAAATAAAAATATCTGACATATGGTATTACTCTAACTAAGTGGTTCAGTCTGCAGATCAGCTGTAAACACTCAAGTGCTTACAGAACCTGCATCCATCCTGATTTCATATAATTCTGCTGGGGTTTCTGAGGAATCAGTGCTCAAACCCTGACTAGTGGAGTAGGAAAAGTTGGGAGGTTAAATTCTGGAGAGAGGAGCAGCTAATTTATGCAAGAATACAACTTACAGAAAACCTGTGCAAGCAAATGGTTCCACATATACATAACAGGTGTTCGGCTACATGTAACTCTGTTTCACAAAGTTGTCACCAAATGGGAAAGAACAAGACTACAAGTTAAAAATTTACACTCCTGCTTCAAAAGCAAAGAGAAGCAGCAATCAGCACGCTCATGAATGAGTCGGGAGAAGCAAACTGGCCTTTTTCAGGACTGATCCTGCTTAATACATAACCAGGGATTTGGCCTGATATACTACTTATACTAATACTGTTATACCCTTTAGTTCTAGAAACAAACTTTCGTTAGCCAAGAAAAAAAAAATCCTTAAAGGAATGTGTTTACTAATTGACCTGCTTATAACAATTACATTACAATAAAAGCATGAATTAACAAGAAAAAGAAACCTTATGCAACTTCTCATCGTGGCAGGTACAGGTACAAGAGCTGATGCAAGATGTTCCCGTCTCGGTTTACTCAACAGCCGAGTTGTCACAGGCAACTGCGTGAAATGTGAAAATGGAAAATACCCATTAAAAATGGCAATTATAAAACACATCCTCCATTCTTTCACTTGTATTATGTAGTAAATAAATAAAGCCTTTTGCTCATCTTTTACTGCACTTTGTCATCTGAGAATGTAGACCCATTATATCCAAGTTCAAGTAAAGCCAATTGTAACACAACCACAGCTCAGACTCCTGTACAAGTCCTGTACAACCCGAGGGGCTGGAAGAGCATTAGTTAAACTCCACAGCTCATGGGATTTGCCTCCCTGACAAACTCTAATTCCCCACTGGCTTTCAGTGTACACTGGTTCTACCATTAGGGGTAGAAAAAAAATGTACTTATCTTTGTTTATCTGTCTGCACAGAGAACACACTTCAGCCTGAGTAATAAACAGTCCTGAACACTTCATAAAAAGACTTAATCATTGCATTTATTGACTTTGCTCTACTATACAAGGTTTTATTTATTGCCCTTTGCAGAAAGAAGTCTTAACCTGTGCCAGCAATTCACATGTAAAATATGTAACAAATGTAAACATTTTGTACCTACTACCTTTCTGCAAACATTATTATTTACACAGCTATTCAGTTCTTACACAGGTAATCTTTTCCCATTTCAGTGGATCAAGTGTTTACATCTCTAGTGTACATCTGGACTTAAAAAGTAACATAACAACCCTAAGGAAGCATGTTTTTACATGGAATTCACTATTAGGGCTGTCATTCAGCAATCAGCTTTTCTTTTACAAAAAGAGGAGATCTTAAGAAATCCCTGTTACTCATTTATAAATACTAAGATAGTCATCTATATAAAAATAGAAAAGAAAATCAAATGTACACAGGAGCAACAGCTTATGCTTCACAGGTAAATTCCCTGGACTATGAAGGAAGGTAGAGCTTGAGACGATGAACAGTGCAGAGAAGAATCCTAAATATGCAGCCTTCTAAGTGGAAGATCTCTATTGCAATATGGGTTCAAGACACAGCTATATCTGAAAACAGATGTTCTCACAGCTACAGCAGAAGTGTCTTCACACATTTCTTCAAACTGAGATGATGGAAATCCAAACAAGACCTACTGAATGGTGGAAATGGATGCCTGGGATCCCTGGAGAAGAGCTGGTGCTCAGGATATCTTCCCAAATTTGAATTGACAGCCCAGTGAGCGCAAGGACACACCTCAGCTCCCCAGGTAACCCCGCACTGCTTCCACACACTTCTCCTCCCACCTCCTCCTGCATCCCCAGAGCTGCTGCCCTGGGACTGCTCACAGGACCCGTGTTACTACGCTGGGCCCAGCACCCTCCAGGCCATCCTGTCAGTCCCCTCTCTCACACGCCCTGTGGTTTCCACACAAGCACACACACTGTCCGTCCTTGCTCCCTGTTTGCTGATTTTTCAACCTCACATCTCTCCATGTAACCCTTTTCCAGGCTGCTCCTGGGTCTCAGCATCACTTCTAACACAAGGGAGACCTTCCACGTGCCTTTCAAACACCTGCAAAACCCTTCACAAAGCAGACTTGAAAGCCCGTTACAAAACCAACTGCTTCTCTGGACTCAAGCTGGGAACAGATCCAGGCTCTGTCCCAAAGGACATCTGTGTCCAATAGCGAGGAAAAGCAGTGCTCAGCTCACCAACCCCCAGTGACCACCACCCACTGGAAACAAACCCATCAGGAGCTTCCTCAACAGCTCCATGTGACCACACAGGGACTGTCACAGTTACTGAACAGCCTCTGCTACAGAAAGATCTAGAACCCGACTGCATGGTTGTAAGACCAATCCACACTCAAAGGTTTTCTGACACCTTTCAAAGCTGGCAGACACAGAAGGAAATCATTCTCACATCAACTTCAGCCCTTGATTTCTCATTCACAGTCCTGAACAGTCCTGTCTTTCCCTGGACTTTGCCCTCCCTATTGCCACACACACACATTGTGAACTGCTGTCAGCTTAAACACATTTGGTGGGAGACCAAAATTACTACTGATTATGGCTCGTCTCTCAAAAAGAAGCAGATCTTATGGTCACAGTGAGAATAACTACTCTTTGCAAGCACATCGAGGGTAATTCTGAGCTACCTCGTTCAGATCACCTGTAGCCTCCAGCTGTGACCCACCTCTTGCACAACTCTGGGTGAATCCTCAGGCTCTTTATTTGCTTCCTGTTGCTCTGCTGGGGAACACAAACAGGCACTGGCAGATTGCTGGAGCCACTTCAGAACTCCCACTTCTGCTACCCCAACTTGCCCCCCACAAGTGTTCAGCATAAGCAAATCCACAACTTAACTCACTTGTTCTCTGCATGAATGTGTTTCTGAAAAGCACATAAAGGCACACACAGACCAACAGGAAAGTGACATCATGACCTAGAACAACCAGTTTCCAAGGTAAGAGTTTAATACACTGATGGGGCAGCCAAAGTTGCCCACGAACTGCATGGCCTGAGGGTGTGATTTCAGTTTGGCTCAAGTAGATTTAACTGGGCTTCTAATAAAAACAGACTGTTCCTCTCCAAAGTGTAATTCGGCTCTTTCCCTCCATTGTACCAACAAACGAGTGCCTCCGTGGCTAGGAATGAGTCAGATTAGCTTGCTGATCCAGTTTAAACCCTCTCCTTCTCAGGGCAGAAGGGTGGATTTTCCTTTGTATCAACTTTGGTACTTATTTGAGCCCAGGGTGAGTCACTGCAGGCACCTAAATCAACAGAAAATTAGCACTACAAAAGAAGTTATTCTTCTGTTATCTCAAACTGAGTAACCGTGAGTAGACAGGAGTTAATGCCGAGGCAAAATAGGAGGAGGAAAGAGACTGGCAGTCGTACTGCAAATCAAACCTGCACTGGGCTGCAGAAGAACCGAGATGAGCACAGAGGGACAGACAACGCCTTATGACTCGGCCGCCAGCAGCACCCTGGGGGATCAGGGAAGAGCTGTGGACTGGAGGATTAACCTGCTGCTCTCACTACTAATGATCTCACTACTTTTTCTAGACCTCATCGTTTGGGGCTGCAAGTACTATAAGCCTAAATACCTTTAAGTTCTGGATGTAGGCTAATAAACATTCCCATAAATACAAAGGGGTTTAATTTATGTTCTTCACAAGTCAGTGTTTGTGAAATGATACTCTTATTTCCTTAGGAAGCAGCCAGAAGGCGCGGTATTAGGATAAATAAATTGTTACGTAATTGCTAAACACTAAGATACTGTAACAGTAGAAATAACATGAACCAAAGAGCTCCTCGACCCTAGGGAGACATTTTCTAGTCTACTAACTCAATTTTGAGACAAAGGAAGAAGTTTTATTATCTAGATTTTTTTTCCTCTAAGTAGGCTCATTTACATGAAGGGGAAAAGAAATCACACCTAGTCGTGGCAGAAAACAGGGAAACAAATGTGGTAGCACAGAACTAGGGAAGGTGGGCAATTCTCGAGGGCAAAGACCTGCACTTTCTCTCAAATGGATCATTGGTATATCCAGCCATATCTAAAAAGGTAATGTAAGTGGGTGTTAAAAGCTATTTGACATCAAGCTCTTCGACTCCAAGCCCCACTGTATGAAATAGCACTGCATGCTGCAGGACAGCAAGAGGGTCAGGTTTGTACATCTGCCCTCTGCTTCCTGACAGAACAAAGCCAGCAATACTTACGAGAACCGACAAGCTAAAGTGATATCACAAAACAGACAAACAGCTTGACATTTTTTTGCCCAAAACACCCTACAGGACTTTCAATGCACAATCTGACTGCACCTTTGTTAAGATGAAAGATAAAATTAAATCAAAGTAAGGTCAACACTAACGAGCTTCAGAAGCAACACTTAAACAGGCACACCTAAAGCTGCCGTTACCCACACACTAATACCCTTCCACTAAAATCAACTGAAATGCAAATCCCATTGCAATCCTGCACCTTAGAATTTTTGCTACTCAGAACATTTTAAAACTCATGTTCCTTAAATAAATTGTTTTTAACTTATACAAGACAGTTTAAATATTTAATGAACTCACAAGCACATCTTCTATTAGTAAGAACAATAAAACACAGCTCTCAGGTAACAACTGTTGTCAGCAAACCTGGAAGCACTTCCCAAGATGAAAAGTGTGCTAAAAGTATTTACTCAAAGTCATATTGCAAAGTAACAGCTACACCAGAACACAAATCCAGTGCTGTTATATCTTTCCTCTCCTTCTCCTCCCACCACATGCTACTGCTTCATGGCAAACAAGTGCCTTACTTGTCTCAGACACTTTACCAGGTACTTTCAATATGCTGCTTCCACTCCTTTTTATAAGTAGTTATGAGAGCATTTAAGAGATTTATTCAATGCCAAGCTAAATTAAATGTTTTCATGTTTGTGTCAGAGAAACAAAAATTACTGGATAAAGTACCTTACAACTGCAGAAGACCTTAGAGGAACTTTGGTATCTACAAATTAAGTGCCAGAGAGAGACAAAACCACGGATTTCCCTGACATCCTGATAGACTTTTAAACAACAGATACAAATTATACTTAAAAAAAGAACACCAGTACCACTGCACATACAGGATGAAAAAAGTCTGCATAAAAAATAAGCCAGAAACTTCAACCATTACCCCCAACCTTTGGCTACTGACAAAGTGGAATAACAGCTTAGTTATTACTCTCCAAATTCGTACAGTCATTTTCCACCTGTTTAAGTCAACCCTCCTAAGTACTTCCACTGGGAGGCAGACTCTGCTTTCCATCTGAATTGAACGGATGGTTTATATGCTATTTTCTACTGCAAAACAGCTTAATATCAGTTCTCCAATTTCTGGGAAATCAGAAAGGCTAAGGCATAAACAGTTCTGGTTTATTTGTTTCTTAGAAAACAAAACAAAAATAGATGTTCTGATACCACACATTCAGTGTGGTTTGTGCTGTATGTTAGTCATGTATTCATCAGAACAGAACAAAAAATCTAACATAAAAGCTCCACAAATTTTTAGCAGTAAGGCTGCTTCTGGTTTTTTCTCCAGCAGAAGCTATACATGCATAACAGTATTCTCATTTACTTTTAGATGAATTTTGAGTTAATGTAGTGTGACAGGAAAAATTACCCATTATTCTTTATTAATTTTTAAAAAAATATTGAGTGGCCAGGTCCGAAATCTGGTAAGCATGTGTATTTATATTGTCCTTGCCTTCTTTCTGTAAGATTTCTTCTCTATTTGATGGGCTTTTATCAGGGATGATTGCTGTCCCTAACACAGGCTCATTACTCCGTGTGCAGTGTCAATTCACACCCCAAGATGAGGGATTTTATTTCTTTATTCTAGTTTGCACAAAGTAGGGAGGTTGGTGTAACCCATCAAGGCAGCAAAACTTTACACTAGTTATACATTTTAACAAAGGCATCAGTTTTCATTGGTTATAAATTGCACAGTTTTTCATTAATTAGTACTCAAACCCCTATTTGCTGTATCTCTGGCTTCTCATCCTAACTAGTCCACACGTGCAGCCCCTCCCTCCACTTGAGCCAGGGGGCTGTTCTGAGTAGGTGCTCAGTGGTGGTCACGATCTCCCCTGTCAGAATTACCTGTCCCCCAGTTCCTGCTCAGTCCTGCTCTGTCCAGACAGCCCATTCATCTCGGGATTGTGTTCCCCTTTCCTGGAGGCAGAACATGAGCCAAGTCTACAAGTCTCTACAAGTTTCACAACGCAGTTGCTTAATTGTAACTGCCTACCTATAACTACTGATTAACATCAAAAAACCTGCACAGTTTGGTTCAAATCTTGACAGACCAGACACAACTGCAAGCCAGAAGCTCTTGAAGAATAGGCAGCAGATGAATATACTCAGGCAACAAAGCAGATCTCAGAGAACAAAACGGAGATGGAGACTTCACCAGAAAAAGCGTGAAAATTCCACATCTTTGACAAGGCTTTACAAGAAAAACATTGGTCAGATGAACAATATGTACAAGAGGAATTTTACAATACATCCCAACGGAATAAGGATATCCACAGCATGATCAAAGTTATCAAAGTGATAAAGTGGGATGTTTCACCATGTAATCCAAAAAGCTAAGCTGCTGACACTTTGAAAACACTTTCTCTTTTGAAGGATAATTCTATTTGTTATTTGTTCGTTTCGTTTTGGTTTTGGCGGAGGTTGTGTTCTTTTTTTTGTTATTATTGGGGGTTTTTTAAACATCATCATTGTGTCCAGTCATCTGCAGGGATTTACTACCAAAAACAATTAATGAAAAAATTCCCACAAGAATATCTGCTTTTCTCACACCCCACACTTTCTGCTGTGGTGACTGAAACTCCAGAATAGGAGCCATCTCTCTCCTCTGGCCTGTGACAGATGTCACAAATCCTTCAGAAAGGGCCACTACCTTTTTAAGGAAAGACTTCTGCTCCCAAGCCCACGTGAATGCTTCAAACTTATCTAATGTTCACTCTCAAAACAATGAGGGGATGCCCCCCAAAGCCACAGAGCAGAAAAACAACAGGAGGGCAATTTATAATATAAAGTCACAGCCCCAGGAAGTGTTGCCTCAAGCCAACACTCACTGGGAGTTTCATGCTACACAGACTGAACCTCTGCCACAACCAACCAGGCATATCAAAAGCAGCACTTCTATATAAATGCAGAAAATAACTTGTAGAACATTTCCTGAGCACAAATACAGAGAGAGACACGAAATTCACTCAACTCAATGTTTTGGGAATATGCAATTTTCACTTTTAGTAATCTTACCCCTGCCACAAGTTATAAATCCATTCTCAAAAGCAGTTGTGGGTTTCTTAGACAGCTCACACTGGTGTCTGTGAAACCTCCTACCCACACACCCAAGTTTACAGATGACTATGCTTGACTCCTAAACTGGTTTAACAGAAATACTTTGCTTAAGATTAGTTGTACTTAAACATATACCCCCCCTCAACTGTACTGCAACGGCCAGAAACTGCCTCTCTCCTAATATTTTTCTGAACTTAATACCAAAAAATACTTGGCTTATGTAACTCCAGATTTCAAACCGACTCAAACTGAACTGAACTGATTTATAAGAGACTCGGAATGCTGCACACACCATCTATAAAAACAGGACTTCAACAAATATTTCCTATGGATACAAATACAACACTACAAATGCCAAGTTGCCAAAAGGAATGCCAAAAGCCATGGCCAAACAGTTCCCCAGTTCAGCACTTGATGAAGGCTGGGGAAGGCTACCACAGAAGCAGTTTCAGCTGTTAATGTTTCAATCTCCTTCCTCAATGAATTTATGGGCAGACAGCAATTTTTGCACTCAACAAGTGGGGGGTGACCAAGGGGAAGACTGAGTTACAGAAAGACTAGCAGGCTATTTCACTGCAAACCACTTGAAGCTTTTTATTTCTCTTGGCTGCTCTGAAATTCCAGGGACAGTGGGGAATACAGTATTACAAAAGAAAGAAATGGCCAAGGAAAAAGAAAATATTTCAAATTCAGTGTTTTCCTAAAGAGCTACTTGATATAGGTTTTATATCAACACTGCTTGGCAAAAAAATGACTCCTTTGTTCAAAATCCAGCACTAGAATTTACTTAAGCATGGAATAAAAAAGTGTACCCTGCTCATTTGAGTCCTCATTCTGTTTTCTAACCCTAGAAATACCGGAGTGTCAGCACAACCTGTCTCCTCCATCACACTGGAAAAAAATATCCTTTTTTCTACTTTTATTATTATCTCTTTTGTAAGCAAAGCAAAGCACAATCAGTTATGAACATGCCCAACAATCGCATAACACGAAACAAACACAAAACAAGGTCCCATAAAATTAGAGGTCATTTTATTCTATGTGAAGAAGCATTACAGAAGTGTGGCTCTCAGCTCCAAGGATGTGTCCTTAAAAGTAAAACTTACAAACAAAGGTGCTGAAAATCAGAGGAAAATATCCAGTATCCATAGAGATGAAGGTGAGAAAATAACTAAGTCCTCACAGGAGCAAATTCAAGTCAGCAGTTCTGACTCAGTACACAAATACTGCAGAGGGAGATGGAGGTTTTGGTAGAAGGGCGTCCTGTTTTCCTCTTCAGGGAAAACAAACACACCCTTATACTCATTATGTAAACATGACCAACACTGAGGTACCTGGCTGGGTAGAGCCTTCACTGCAAAGTTTCAAGAACATTCACCTTTTTGAAAAAGAAAGGGGCCATAGTACCAACAACATTTGTAGGAATTTTACAAATATTCTCAGGCAAAATTATTTTGTCTGTGTTATGCAGATGTTCATATTAGATTAATACAACTTGACAAGGTGGAAGTCCAGAATAGACTATTAAATATTTCTAGAAGAAGAATATAAAAATTTCATGTTTCATGAGCCTCTAACATTTCAAACACCAAGAGAAATACATCTTGCTTTTAAAAAAAAATCCCCAAAAGTTATGAAACATTCAGCTAATGATGTAATTAAAACACATGCTGTTTCAACCACTGCACTCAAACTCTTATCTTAGGTGTATACATATCTACAGATGCACAAAAAAACCAAGTCAGATTAGCAGATCTCTCAGTTCTTTCACACCCTGGACATGGCCACAATTGCATTTGGGAATTCATAACACAAGATCTGGGCAGAAGATTATTTTTTTCTTAACTAACACTTCTTTTATTGGTAAATGGCAGATTTTTTTTTAATGTCTACTTTAGTTGGCATTCTTAATCAAAACCCCTCACACTCCTTAACAGGTTTGGCTTGGTGGCTGACACACCAGCTCACAGCCCTGCTATACCTACTGGGAAATGGACTTGTACCTTGTTATTGGAAGTACTGGACATTACCAGGTTAAGCCATTTGTGCAGATTGCAAGAGAAGTACATAAAAATCTCCATAAGCATCTTCCCCCTCAAGGAGAGAGAAAAAATAAAATCTACACAGTTTTCAGCACTGCTGAACTGGAAAATATTTTCTAAGCATCTCAAAGTTGTCCATTAGGAAAATCATTTCTCTATTCACAGTTTCCCTAGAACAACACAGCACAGCAGCACTGTATCAGGACAATCAAACTGCAGCAATAAAAGCCTGGAGAGTTCTGTCAGCAGGGCTTGACGAGCCATTTGTGGACTTCCTGCTGCAGAACACACCAAATCCAGTTGGCCACACAGATTCCCTGCCCAGGCATTACTGGGACCTTTGTCTCCCCTCTATGCCTGTGCTTCACCTCTCTCCTCTTCAGCATTCACAAACATATAAATCCTTACAAAATCTGCAGACAAAAAACACGGATGCATCTTTCCATATAACCACTTAAATCCTTCTGCAAAGCCATCACCTCCTGCTTCTCCTGTTCCCTTCTGCCTTTCCCCACACCCACATCCTTAAAAACTGACTAGACACTTCTTTACCAAACACAAATTACCAACATGTCTAAATTCTAAAAGTTAACCTCAGATGTTCCACTTTCCACATTTTTCATAGATTCTCACAGAATGAGCCCACAGACATTGATTTTAATAATGATGTGGTGAAACAACTGCAGACAACACTGTTTCACAGACTACCTTCTCATACTGTCTTAAAACTTTGGTTGGTAGAAATCATTCTGTATGTCTGATCCAATAAAACTTACATCATCAAGCACACTGACGTATAACACTGCACCAATTGCTCAAGAAGCAAAGCACCCATGAAAAACCTTCCTGTGGACGGTCGAGGTTTCTTGCATGTCTCAGCAGTCAACCTGAACAAAATGAGGCACGTTCCATACCGTGTTCTGGAAAGTAGTAAGGGAAAGACAGAAGTCTTTCCTCTAAAGATGCAGAAAAAATGTTTTTATATAGTTTTCAGTTCACAGTATCCTTAGGAGGAGAGAATGTTGTACACAGACATCAATGTAACACAGCAGATAGATGGGGAACTGGATCTGGCAGTGCAATACAACTGCTGTTCTGCTGCTTCATCTTCAGCAAGTCACTTCCAATCTTTTTTATCTATTTTCCCCTTCCAGGTCTCATACTGGTTTCATCTAGTAGATACAAGCATTCAGGGTAAGGATATTTACACAGATCCTAAAAAACAAACCACTAGATTTCCAATTTCATAGTGAAACGGGAGAAAGCTTGCAGTTTATTATTGCTGTTTTCACTACCAGTAAGTATCTCTAAGTCAGGAACTTCAATAATCTTATCTTCCCTGCTTTTCAGGAAACTCACAGAACTGAGAAGCCAGCTTGTCCTATTTCACATACTGTAATCAACCAGCACGTTTTCGTAATTAATAAGACTCATGAACACTGAGGGAAAGATGACTTCCCAGTGCTCATGTGGTGACAAATTGCCACCTCCTCCTCCGGGATTACAGACACCAAGTCAGCACCTTGACTTCCTGTGAGCTGCAGGCTCACTTAAGGAACAAGAGGACACATCGATGAGTAATTCCTTCCCAAGGATCAGTAAAAGACTCTTGCAAGTTTTCAATCAAGCTGATTCTAAAACTGTTTTGAATTTTGAACAACTTTTCTCTAACTCATTTAGAAGGTAATAGACAGTAATATTTGACCTCCCGTCAGTAGCACACTTTTCTCATACACCTCCCACCTCCCAAGTCCTGTATTTCGGAATAGCCATTCAGGAGGTGTGGTTAAGATATGGCCTTGTCCAGATGATTTCCTTCAACATACTTAGAATCATTAGATCCCAAACTGTCTCAAAGCTGAGTGCTGAATCCTTTGAGAGCCCTTCAGGCCGTGCTACATGGCGAACACTGATGTAGGCCAACCCCTCAGGATGAAGAGCAGGTTCTTCCAACTGTAACTGCATAATTAAACAAATAAAGTCTTGCCATTTCAGAGCGGCTTAAGATTGGCTTGAGTGCTTGCAATACTCCTCCAAGTCTGATGTGTAAACCTGCACTGCTGGACCACACACAGCCCTAAACAAGCTGGCTCAGAACCTTCCACTGTGACTGCTCCACTGGCAGAAACCAAACAGAGCCATGGGATAATAGAGGTGGAAAGGGATATCAGGGGGACTCTGGTTCAACCTCAAGTTCAAAGCTAGATTGCCTGTGAGATCACACCTGATTTCTCATGGCTTTATTCAGTTGGCTTTTGAAAACCTTCATGGAAGGAATCTGCACCAGCTTCTCTGGATAGCAAGTCCTACCACTTGAGAGACCTCGGGGTTAAAAATGCCTTGTAGAGACAGAGCTCTCACACCTGCTCTCTTGTCCTCCCACCACGTACCACTGTGCAGAATCCAGCTTCATATACTCTTGACAACCTCCACACAGGCTCTGGAAGGGCTCCCCCAAGCATTCTCTTCTCCAGGCTCGACAGGCACAGTTCTCTTCACAAAGCAAAAGCTCACAACTCAGGACAATCTTGGCAGCTGTCCACTGAACTCACTCCAGTTTATCGACACTTCCCTTGTCGCAGGGCAGGGAGCAAAACTGGATGCTGTATTCTGGATGCAGTCTAAGAGTGCCAAATGGAATGGGATAATTGCTCCACTTCCCCTACTGGTTGTGCTTCTGTTAATACAGGGCACACACTGCCCCATGCTCAGCTCGCTGCCCACCAAGGCCCCCAGAGCCTTCTCAGCAGAGCTGTCCTCCAGACAGAGTGTGCTGGCTCAGGGGGTCACTCCTGACAGGGAACGAGCCAGAGAGCCCCCACACTGAAACAGCTGCTTAAATGGTAAATTTGCTTAGTAATCGGCAGCAGATGAAATGGATAGAAATTGAAGCCAAGTCTTCTTAGTGTTAATACACCTTACTTAGTAGTACTAAGTCGCATCTTAGGGCCATATTCAGATGGCCTAAATTCCACATAAATCCTTCTGCCTCCTATTTCTTATTAGCTGGCTTTCAGGCAGCTCCCCACTCAGTGTCTTACGTAAATTCTCTCAGTTGCTCTTCAAAAATCACCTAGATTTCTCCATTGACTGAGAAAAGGGCCTTCAATGGAATCCAGGCCACCCAAACTTAGTCTTTAGGGTCTGGTAACATTGCAATATCAGATTGCATTATTCCTTTGGATTTACCACTGTGGCAGAAAGTAGCAGCTCGTTTGTCAGGACTTTTGACGGGTTTGCTACTCTTTCACTGGAACACAAATTTCAAAAGAAAGTATAGATCATAAACAATTCAGGACTCAGTTCTTCCTGCTGCTTTCTGGAAATGTACTCCACAGCTGGATCTCCTTGAACAAGAATGCCTTATCCATAGCTCTTTTGCATTTTGTCCTGAGCCATGCAGGATGCTCTGTTCCAGATGTCTTGACAGTTCATTGAAAAAACTGGGTCTTTAGTATGACTGTGGCTCAAACCATTCACTGGTCTACAGAAAGGAAGAATAAAAGCCCTGCAATCAGCACTGAATGTGGGCTGGGGAAATCAATGGCTTAAATGCTCACCAGTTCAGCAAAAGCACACCATGCTTTAAGTCAAGCATGAAGACATTTATTCTAGTTCTTCAAAGATTGTCAGTTTTCCAATAAATATCATTGTGATTTTCTTAGGCTTCTGGCTAAACCAGAAGTCTTGATCTGAGAAATTATTTCCTATAGGCGTACGGTTTTATAACAGTGTCATAAACTGAGAAGTTACACAGACCAGCATACTCGGTCCTACATGCTCTGCTCAATGTTCTTACATAATCAGAATCCTCCAAACAAGAGAGATGGAGCAGGGAGGACAGGAAACACTCATAAACACTTCTAAAAAGAAGACCCAAATTCAACACACCACAGTCCTTACACCTCTTTATAGGACATGAATAATGCTTTTGTCAAAGGCCCAAAGAACTCCAGATGGAGTCTACCCCCTATACACAGCTGTAAGCCAGAACTCTCTCAAAACATCCAGTACTAGGAAATAAATAGAATAAAACCGAGGCTGAGATTTATTATATTCCTCCTTAGAGTGGAACAGGACACTTGGAGATAGCACAACTTTCAGAACCAAGTGCCAGCTTATTGCAGATCAAACAAGCTATTTTAGAATTAAGTCTGTAAGTTTGCTTCCCTCCGAGGGACTCTGTATCCATCAGCAAGAAGCTTGTTTTCCTGATCAGTCAAAAGAGGCTGGATCGGTACCACGGGCTGATTCATTATGTGCTTCAGAAGTTTCCACCGCACAGATCAGCAGCTCCATCAGACTGACTCGAGTTTGTCAGCCAGTCATCAACACTGAACATACAAACATTAAATGGGAACCTACCTCTGGTTTCTAGGGACTAACAATAACAAACATGCTGAACAACTACAAAGAAAATTAGGTCTGTAAGTCACAACCTTTAGTTTCAACCATTCCTGAAGCATAAAGCCACAAGACAAGGGGAATTAGCAGGCTTAACAATGTCTTTCAAAGCACACAGGACAGTCAAATACTATGAAAAGTGCTTGCCCTCACAGTGGTGCAGATGGTTATAAGTATAGTCTTAAAAGTACCCAGATGACCACGTTCCTCTTAGGGTATAGTTAAGACCTGACAATGCATCTATTATTTCAGACTTTTACTTTTAGCCTCAGGAAATAAAAAATTCATATGCCACAGTGAATTTCCCTACAATGAGATACCAATCCACTCTGGAGAAAACCGTATCTACAGCACAATGTAACCAGATAAAAACGTCATTAAGGCTTTTTTGTTTCATTTTACACTTTTTCTTTACATGATGCTTAAACAATTACAACAATAACAAAAAACAACAACCCAAAAATGAAACCACTTCCACATCAACTCAAATATCCCTTAAGAATTCTATAACATTCTGAAGTATTTAGAGTAAAACCGACTACCCAACTTTTAAAAGTAACCATAAGCATTTATCATTGGGATTGGTCTTTTTCATAAATTCTGTATGGAGAATTACACTTAAAGTTAAAAAGTGAGGCTATTTAAACACAAGAATTTCACATCTGGTGTTATCAAATCTATTTGACAGGCCAAAAATAGCCACGTTCTAGAATCTGGTACTTCTAAAAAATGCAGTATTTCTGATTTTTAAAGATTACTTATCAGTTGCAATATGTAAATGTTTTGGGATGCTTATTTCTTCAGCAAGTTAAAAAACCCCAAGCCGTGTTTATAAACTGTCTTACAACTGTATTGATTCAGTCGCTGTCTGACTTTTTCTGAGGGCTACTGTTTGCTTATTTCCCGGAGATTCTGTCTCGGTCCCAAACAATGAACTTCACCCTCCTGATGAAACCACCTGAGACAAGTCTTTTAAGCCTTCCTTCTCTTCCTTCGAGTGAAGGGTGTTCCTGCCCTACCCCTCCCGGGAGAGTCCACGCAAGGAACTCTCCAAAGCACTAAATCCAGCACCAAAACCCTGGAAACCTGGATGACAGCACTGGAACAGGGCTGGAAATCGCGGCCCGCGCCTCCTCCGGCCCTGCCAGGCTCACACCACACTCGCTCACAGACCACGAGGAGCGGCCAGGCCGGGGACACCGGGGGGACACAGCGTGTCCCCGCCTCGCACCGGGGGCCTGCCCCTCACCTCCTCAGAGCCCAAACACAAAGAAAAGCCCAAGGAAAACACCTCTTTGCTACCGCCTGTTACCTCGCTAGTTACCCACGGCCGGGAGCCGCGGAGGCACGGCCGGAGCGCCGCCCCCGCGGGCAGCCGGGCCGCTTCATCCTCGCCGCGGCCGCCGCACTCTGTCCCNGCCGAGTGGCGCGCGGGGCCGCTCCCGCCGCGCGGGGTTACTGCGGGTCACGCGCCGGGGGCGGCGCCGCCGCAGCCGCGCGTCCTCCCGCACTGCGCCTGCGCGCCCGCGGCTCGCACTCACCGAGACCCACCAGCCTTGCTGGGCCCCGCTCGGCTCCGTCGCGGCCTGTCAGAGGCCGCGGGCTCCGCTCGGCTCCGTCGCGGTCTGTCAGTGGCCCCGGGCCTCGCTCGGCTCCGTCGCGGCCTGTCAGAGGCCCCGGGCCCCGGGCCCCGTTCGGCTCCGTCGTGGCCTATCAGTGGCCCCGGCCGCGCCGCTAACGCCGCTGTGTCCGCCGCGCACCTCGTGGCGCCGGTGCGATGCTCTGTGTGCCGCCGCTGGAGTGTTGTGACCCTAGAGGTGCTCCAGCAGCGCCGGCGCTCCGGGCGGCCGTCCGGAGTTCGGGGTTTGAGTGGCGGTGCCACCCGTGGCTGGTGCTGCAGAGGTTCCTGACCTGGGTCCCCACTGACAAGGCCGAGCGAAGATCGCTCGTGTCACATCAGAGCTGCCGTCACGTAGAGCAAGTTTTGGTCAGTGCTGCTCGAGGCTGGGTTCTTAATTAACAATTACTGAAGACCTCATCTATCAGCATTGACTCCTCTGGGTCCTGCAAATGTTCCTTCAGAATTAAAGGTTTTAATTTAACCAGTGTAATACAATGCTGAAAGATAAAAGAAATGAGTGCCTGCCAAAGATAAGCAAACTAAACGAATGGGAGGAAGGTTCCAAAGCCCAGAGGAAGGATTTAGTTTCAGCAGGTGCTGGGGTTGCCTTTGCAGACAGCACTGCCACGAGGTTTGGTTCCTTCAGTTTGTGCAGGCCAAGTGCCCCTGTCACAGCCCTTGGGGCTGAGCAGCACAGAGATCCGAGGAGGGGAGGATTGCAGTGCTGAGGACGGGAGCCTGGACACAGCCCTGCTTACAGATCATTGGGCAGTGAGTGACTGTACCACTCATAAACTGTGCCGCTGACACCACCCATGGCATGTGTCCCACCGACAGCTCTCCCTCCTTCACCCTCGCAGGCACCAGGTTCCAGAGGAAGGAGCCTTCTTTGCATCGAGTCATCTGCAGGGCACTTGAGTGGCAGGGAATATACTCACTCTTGCTAAAAGCAGATTAACAGGGTATATACATCTAATCCAAAGACCAACTAAGTCAGTCACCTGAGTTACTGGAAAAAGTGCTTCCAAGTGTTTAGAACTGGAACAGAGGAGATGGCCACTGACTGTTTTGAAAAGCGGGAAAATATTATCCACAGGAATTACCTGAACAGTAAAGGTCATGAGCTACTGAAGCAAAAGCAATGCTACCTGGATTATGGATAGCAGTATGGAGATGTTACATTTAAAACAGTTTCACGCTCACTTGAAAAAGTGGGAAAGGATAAGCAAACTTGGATGGAGAAGGCATTCATTTCCCAAAGATGGAAAATGTGGGCATTTGCGCAACAGCAGGGAATTCACGGGGCTTCTGCCTAAAGATTTACTTATACTGTTAGAGACAGGATAAAGTAAATTAATGCAATGTAAATATTAGCACCTAGATTTGTGTCACAGAATCACACCATATTTCACATTTCATTCAAGGCAAGAAATGTTCGGGATAAAACTAGAAAAGTGATTTGATGTAAAGGAATATGGAAGATGAAGCACTGGACACCACAGAGCTCACCTGCTCAGGATCAGATCTCATTTTGAATCCTCTGTTCTTGTTTGCTCCCGAGTAGTCACCAGCAACTGAGAAATGCATGGAAACCACAACTTGAAATTAAATGCTTTTCATGATACCAGGGATTTTACCACGCCTTTTGCTTAAATGTAGATTTTACAGAACAGGGCTTTGGAAGATACTGGTGTAATGTGTCACACTAATGATTTTCTTGTACGTGTCTTTGCTGGGTATCTCATAGGGAAACCACAGAATTTGGGGATAGATAGTACACATAACAGTCATCAATAAAATGTATGTTTATAGCTGGAAATTTGAACTGCTCACAACACATGCTCTAGTGATTGTGGGAGACAGTGACCTTTCCTACACAAGCTACGCATAATGCTAGGAAATTAAAATAGTAGCTGATTTATATTTTCATTAAAAAGGCACAATAGCACACTTAAAGGCAGGAAATAAGTAGTTGTATCATCCTAGACCATTCAAGCAGGGAAGGAATATCTATGAAAACATTCGTAACTTTTACTAACCACATTCATGTACTCACAAATACTTGATTGGTTTGCGGTTTTTTTTTCATTTCCAGAAGGAAAAGCTTATAAACTATTCTCACTTTTTCTTTTAAAAAGTTTTTAAAGGTGTGCAGTCAAGGGGAAAAACACCACTGCCATGTGTTTTGTTCAGCAGCGGAGAATGAGTAGCAAGAAGGGAAGATTGCAAGTCATCTTATGAAAGCACTGATTTGGAAGTCAGCTGACTCACCAGGAAAGAGAACAGAAAGCCAATCTTATATTTGGCCAATTTTAACTAATATCCAGGGAGAATTAATAAAAACAAAACCATGAGCCACACTCAAAAAGGAGAGTCTATGAATGGGCAAATGTGTGTGGAAGGCTGGCACTGATCCTTAATGAGCAGGCTGCTGCCCACTGATTGTTGGGAAGAAGCTAGAGGGAGAAAACCCAACAGTGTCACAGATACAACAGATGCGAGAGCTTTCAGCTAAAAATCCCTGGAGGGACACAAACAAAATTAAGTAGTATAGGACAGTACATGTGGTTAAACTAAAATCAAACTGACTTCTTATGTGAAATAGCAGAGGCCATTAAAGAAAGGTCTGGGTGGAACAAAGCTTGTGGTCTTGATACGATGTATTTGAGTGTAAGCCTCTAAACCTGTGAAAAATGAATGACTCTGTAATTAGCAAGCTTTCTCCATGACTCATTAAATAATTGAATGCTACAAATTGATACAGTGTTAGTCTAACATTAATTGTAACTAAAGAGAACATTTTTATACCATTTGCTTAGAACTTATTTTGCTTTAGATATGAACAATAACCCATTCAACAAAGGAACAGATATCACTAGTAATTTTTAATTAAATAATAAACCTGACATTGTCATGTTTTATTTCTAGAGATATCCCAGTAGCGTGGTATTTTTAAATGCCCTCTTAAAAAGTACAAGAGGGCTGAACTACTACTGAAGGGGCAGGGAGAGCCAGCTGGGATGAAGGTTCTGGCAGTGGAAACAGTTTATGTTCCTAAAGTGATCATTCTCACAGCTGTTAATTTGGGGATGTTGTTTTAAAAGATGGAAAAACACCTCTAGTGCAAGCAGCATGAGGTTTCATTGCTACATGGTCCCCATGTATATATCAGTACATTTGACTCATTTTTATCTGTGAAGCTTTTTGTTTCCAAATAAAGAAACGAATGAGTAAGTTGCTCAGATTAAATTGGAAAGCAGCAAACTCTGGCAATATGCCCCAATGATTAATTATTTAGTAGAACATTTGGTCATATGGGCATGCCCAGAGCCACTTCTTACAGAGAGAGATTGATGATATTAATAACAAGGTGATCAAGGGCATAGTGGAAAATTTATCACCACTTGACACTGTTCAGCTTTGTTAATGCTTGAGTACTTCTTTAAATTCCTAGCTTGTGTTTTCTCATCCCACAGATCTGTTGCCAACCCACTGCAATAAATCAAAGTGCCATTGAGGTATTAATAGCACAATAACCCCCAAACCTGAAATTTCCAACTCGGCTAAAGCATGTAAACAGGTTAGGATCTGTAAAACAGGCTGCAAGGCAAGCTCTGCAACACCACCGCCCTGGAACTGCCATGCTGTGTTAAATTGTGTCACCCACAGAAAATCAGAGCAAGGATTAAAAATAGAATTTATTTCGTGAACTTTCTTGCTCAAAAAGCCGCCTGTCATTTTCTAGGCCAGTCAAACATTACAGTGGAGCTGACAGCATCAAAGGCAGCCAAGAGCAATCAAATCACCAAACAATGAATGGTGACTTGAGCCTGCAGAAAAAAGGTGATCCCTGTGGGCTCCAAAGACAGTGGTGTCCTGAGAATCTTACAATACAATTTAATCATCCAATAGACCATAAAAACATCCAAGCCCAGGTCCAAGTCCATGTCTGAGCCTTCCACACTGCCTGTACCCCAGCAACAGCCCAGACTGGGCTCCCCCACAACTTTCTCTGTGCCCAGGTTTTACTGCATGGGCATGGATGCATTTGGGTTGCTGCAGCCCAGTCCACTGATAGTCCTTCCAGCCTTGGCATAGCATAGATTTAAGATTTCCTTCTTCATTCAAGCAGCACTGGGCACAGAGCCCTTTTGCTTTTAAGACCACTCACCAGATTTGTCTGGATTACCCTGCATGCACCTGATATTTGAGAAGGAGGAAAAAAGACACTTCCCAGGACAGACTTGCTTTCTTTTCTGCAATTCTGAATAAACATGGTAAACAAGTACTGTTACAGATAGAGCTGGCATTTATAAACCCTGAAACGTGACAGAGAGTGGGTAAAACAATCTAAGAGTGCTTTCCTGCTATAGCAGGTGAAGGCTGCAAAGGCTTCCAATAGTTTGCTTTTATACAATGGGCTTTGTTTAGTCAACTACTGTGCAATGTTTTCATAAAACAATATCATTTACTGCCTTAAAATTTCAACCAGGAAACAAACGTGGCCAAGAGTTTCCAAAATAGAAGCTTAAATTTGGGTTCTTGTGTGAGTTGGATGTTTGGGGTTATTTGAGAAAATTGAGGTAAACAACCACATACTTGGCAGCTTGAGAAATATGGGTGTCCAAATTACCCAAGATGAGTCCTGTGAAACTTCAAAAGAATGGCTTTCCGTGTGTTTTCTAGAGGAGGGAACAGCATCTTCCCTCTGCCAGAGATATGGAAAGGGAGCCATTCCATCAATTTCACTAATCTCAAGTAGGGAATTCTTAAGAAAATCAGGGATGTAGCAGAGGTGTCCGATTTTTCAGGCTGAGCTGGTCCCTGCCAGGCTGTCTCCTGGTTGATGCTACAAGGCAATGCTTTGTGGCTTGTTCTGTTTAGTGCCCTTTGTCTATCACAGTTCTGCTGGGCAATTTGGAGGCACTGCAGCTATGCAGGAGTAGAGTAGTAGCCATGCTGGTAGCAGAGCGAAGGGAGTAAAAAAGTGAACTATTTCCTTACAAGCTTCATTTATGACATTTGTACATGTGTAAAACCAAGGATTATTTGGGGTCTGGTCCTATATGTCCCTGGGTTCTTCTGGGAAATGCTGAGCCGAATATCAGATCTGCTCTATTATTCATTCAATTGTTCCTTACTGATTGCATCAGATAATCCATACAACCTACTGCTTAAGGGAACCCTCACTCTCCAAATTAGTCCTCAGTAATAATAAGGGAAGGATTATTCAGGTTTAGACTGATGGACATACTCCTTTACTTCATAGCAATCACTTAGAGATTGAAAATCTGGTATCAGAAACAGCAGACAATGAAACAGAACTTCTCTAGCAGTGAGGATTTATATGCTTAAGAAAGTAATTATATGTTAAATGAAGTAATTGCCAAATTCAACAATACATTTTAAGGCTATCCAACTGCAATACTAGAGAAAGATCACTGATTAAAAAAAAGAGGAAAAAAAGGAAAATAAATTCTAAGTTAAATACTAACGTGGTTACGTACACTAACATTACATTCTATACCATGAAAACATACTAGAAAACATAGTAGAAAGCATATAGAGCTGAAAATTGCAGTGATAAGTACAATCAGAAAATACAGAAAATGAAAAGAAAATATTCATAGCATAAAGGCAGGAGAAGTTGAGTAAAGTCTCATTCAGGAATTCAGAGCTGAAGGTGCAATAATGAAAGTATGATTTTATAACCCTCCTACGCCTTGGCATTATTCTGAAGTAAATCTACGAAGGCATAAATAACTGAAGACAGTGTGATCTCTTTGATGATTAAAGTGATACAACACTGAGTTCAGATATAGAGTGGTCTGGGTTTAGAGAAACTAGGCCAGTGGTAGCTGGGAGCACTTAGAGCATTCACCCTCACCTGACACAGGGAAGGTCTAAGGATTAGAAGGATTTAGATTAAGGAAGAGAGTTCATGCGTGAGGAAGACTACAGCCACGCTTGCTTAACAACACATAAAGAGAATGGCTGCATACCATCATCTGCATCACTGCAAAATAGTTACTTAACAGCTAATGGAACATATGTATGTTCTTCAAGACACTGCATTCTGTACCTCTTCATTCTCTGATATTTCAAAGACAAGAGAGGTTCTGAGAAATGAAAAGTGGGATATATACAAATGTATGTAAAAATTTAAAACAACAAATGTTTTGCATATGCTGAGAACATTTTTAAGGGATAGGTCCCCTAAATCTTTCCCATAAGATACCAAAACTCTATTACAGTCACAGGAGAACGCCACAATTCAAAGAAGTCTTAAATCCTGAAAGGATGGTCCATTTACTCCTGAATACTCTATGCTGGACCTTCTTGAAGACAATCCATGCCAAGAAGTTCTAACCCCAATCCAAATAGTCAGTACCTCTGGCAAGGTGATGAACATGAATTTATCCTACAAATCACTCACAAAGTACATTTAGGGCTGGTCTTTGCCAGCTACTTAAGTTACTGGGCCAGTGTGCTCAGTACTGGGTGTGGATAAGAACAATTGCATTCCTGTGCAGCCAGGTGTCAGCTGACAACACCACAGTACAGGTATTCACAGGGAGACCTCCTACAAATACAAATTTTGAGGATTTAGTACATTAAGTTTCCACATATGCCAGCTTGGGAAAAACTGAACATAGTTTAGCTGGAGATCACCTAGTTATGTAATATTTTTAACTTCTATCTGCACTTTGTTTAGTGCTATTTCTGTTGTTTTCAAGGCATTTCATCTCCTCTAATTCTAATTGTCTCTAATTGAGACAAAAGCCTGGAATTTTAAATCACAGTCATTAGCACAGCTCACCAAGGTCATGTTCTCACATAACCTGTTTTGCTCCTGGAAGACAATTCTGAGAGCTCAACTGCATGCATTGAGTCAGCTCCATTTTCTTCCAGAATAGGATGTTAACACAGCAACAGCATTATTTTTTTTGGAGCAAAGTATTACTGTTCACCAGGGGAGGGTATGGCAATAATTGCTTCTTATGTAAACAAGCAGAAATGAATAATGTTTTCTGCAGACCTAGATAGAAGTCTTGTTAATTATTTGGTGAGATGCATAGATGTAAAATCTCAGACCTGATAAACAGTAAATCACTATACACTTAAAGTTCTGTTTCATTTCTTACATTAAAGGAATAAGAGCAATAGTTTTGCAGTACACAACAAATGTGTTAGAAATGTGTGCAAACTATAGGGCTGGCTTAGCATACAATGTTCTTAGAATACATTAGAGCACAATTTTTTCAAGATTTTAAGTCTGTAACAGACAATTAGACTACTCAGCTGCCACTGTAATTACCATGATATAAAGGTAATAGAGAATAATAAAGAATAATGAATGGTGCTACTAAAAGTATATTGTGGAATAACTGATCAATGTGTGAAATCTGAATGCCTTTTGGACATGATCAGCTAGAAAAACTGTCATTAGGTATCCTTTGCTTTGTTCCATCTGAGGCTAACGTAAGTTCCAAAACAAGTCATGTTTGAGGTGCCAGCTGCAGAACAGCCCAGCTGTGGCCAGCTGGAAATGCAGGCAGGAGAACTTCCTCTGGTATTTCAAGAGGAGGATGTTGTATTTCAATGACAGCTCTTCTAAGAGCACAACAAAACTGGCACCAAGGAAGGGCACGCCAACACAGATAATCCTCCTGTTGAACTGAATGTTTTGGTCCCATGAAAGTTCTGATTTTTCCCTTTCTGCAAGAACTGTAGTCATCATGTACAACTTCATCTGGAGCAGGCTGTTGTCAGCACATAACTTGCATGCTCCAACTCGGCTGCTGTGACCTCTGCTCTCCATCATCTTCGTTGCTTGTTGTGGTACATGGAACACTGCCCTTGATCTTACAGCAGTTGAGCCAGACTAGGATCAAAGTCTAGAGGCTGGCAAATTAGCATATGAGACTCCAGCCACAAGGAAAAGGCCTTTTCATACTTGAAAAACAACACACATACTTCTGTTGCCATGTAACTAAAAGCATGGTTATGGTTAGACACGTGATGATGAGTAACAAGGATACAGATTACTTGAATGCATGGAGATGTGTTCACATCATCCAAAATGCTGACAGTGCCAGGATTCATCACTTGCTGTTAGTGACACCTCCCCCTACATGCTTTTATTTTTCCATCATGAGCTAAAGTTTCAAAATGTGGCAGTACGAGCTAGTTATGGATATCCTGAACTGACAAGCAAGTGGTTATTCAAAAAAAGCCAGATACATTTCTTAAAAACGGTAAGTTCATGCATCTGTATCTTATTTTGTCACCACTAATTCTGGGACCTGCAGCCAGTGTTGGCAGGATGACAATTCTCACTGGGATCAGTGGAGGCACTGCTGCTCCCCAAAGCCAGTTATTTTAAGTCACATCTAAACAAGGAATTATGAGCTTAAGATCAGCCTTTCTCCCCTGCAGCAGGTTCAATTAGATGCAATACTGGGTAACTAAAAAGCAAAATCACGTCCCTCTCTCTTGAGCCAGACTGCTGTTGGTGTCGGTGGGTGTTGGCTCCTGCTGAACTCAAGAATTCACAGCCTGGCCATAGGTATGAGGGTAAATACCTAGGAGGCTGACATGCCCTGTGTGCCTGTCTTTGTCACTGGATACCAGCAAAGGGGGCACAGCAGCCTCATTTCAGACACTTCTGTTCGTGCTAATGACTGACATCCTTGCCTGCAGGAGGACAGGTGACTCCACACCATTTCTTGTACCACCTGCCTGGCACCACCTCACTTTCTGGTGGTAGTTATATGCCTTCTTTCTTACTCATCTCCTGAGCAAAAATAAACAAACCACCAAAAACTACCACTGGACTCTACAATTGACAGCCAGCCCCATGCATGCTCATTTCCCTTCTCCCCACCAGACTTTGCATTCTCAGTGGGTGTTCGCTGCCCCAGCCATTGTGTATTTAGCAGCAGGGTATCTGCACCAGGAGTTTGCATCACTGCTATAATCCAAGCAGAAACTAAAAGCCCATTTCAGACAAGGTCTTAGAAGCGTGAAGAGGCTTGCCATAAGGGAAACAAACCAAAAAATGCTTTTAATACATCTGGGTTTTTCTTCTATGAAAATATTTTATGAGGTTTGGGGTTTTTTAATCCATTGCTAGGTCCCTATACAGTATTATTACACATTAAGGAAAAAGATTTACATACCAAAACAAAAAGACAACCCAATCCCAATCTCTTTATTTTTGCCAGACATAGCTCAGGATACCTCTTGCTGGGCTATAGGGCTGAGCACCACCCAGGGCCACCAACAGACATTTATATTAGAGACACCCCTGTGCAGTGATGGCCAGCTCCAAAGAGGGAAGCTAGGCCCTCCTTCCCTCACTGCCGAATTAAAAACAGCAGGAGTCAATCCCCCTCCCCACAAGTCTGAGCCTTTCTGTCAACACCTGTTGGAAAAGACCTCACTCTGTGCTCAAATACCTCTGGCGTTCAGGCAGGTGCAGATCCAAGGGTGACTCTCATGTCTTACTGAAATCCATGGCATTGCTCCTCAGCTTCCTTGCAGTGGCACCGTCCCACCTCTGAGGCTGTGGCTCCACCAAGCTTCTCCTCCAGCAAGGTGTGATCCCCTGGAGCCTCCACTCAGCTGCTGTTCATTCCCTCAGCCCCTGTCAGCCCCCTCAGCTCCTCCAGCTCCTCTGGGTAAGGCTGGCTTCCCAGCCAGATTTCTGAAATGATTCAGTTTAGGGAATAAGTAAATTGGAGCTTCCTTCCTAGGGGAGAGGCATGAGCAGCAGGTAAGCAGTGAGAATACCAGCACCCTGCTGTCACACCCAAGAATGTCATTACCTTACATCACATGTAATTAAGGCAGCCATTCAGCCACACTGAACTAATTTGTTCAGTCCTTGTTCACTTGCTCTTCTTGGAGGGGAATGATAGAAAGCAGCTGAAATCATGGCATGGGATCACCTACCCATGGGCTTCAGCTGGGAAGTCAGATTTGCACTCTTCACACTTAAACCCAGAAAATCTCCATCCAGGTCCCCTCTCTAGCTCTTTGTGCCCCTTTCTTCAATTGCAAGGATTTGTTTGAAATTGATGATGAATCGGGACATTTTTGAAGTATCTGAGCAGGACAGAAGTCCAGGTGAATTTTGTGTATATATACATTTTGAAAGGTTTCACTCAATTTCATCAACATTGCTGTACTAGGTGAAATAGCTTTGAGAATCCAGGTATGCACTTCACATAAACAGGTAGAACAAGCCTAGGACCAATGATGAGAGTGCTGATGGCACTAAAGCACATTTTTAAAAAACCTCCAAACCTTCCCTTTAATATTAGTTTGATCCGGGCTATTGTAGAGCAATGACAACTCTCAGATTGCTTCATATCCCATTAAGTTAGAATTCAGGGCTTCACAAGAGAACTAAGAAAGCTCATGAAAAGAAAAGCCATCACTCAAAATTTCTAAGAGCCAATAGGAAATTAGCTCCAGAAAGTTCTGTGATTTTATTACATACATGCACACACAGGCATGTAGAACTACTTATTTACTCATTAATTAACTTTTTACATCTCCCATCCATTGTAGCTCCTGTGCTGCAAACCCCTAACCAAAATTTAGCTGTGACTGCACAGCCCTTCTCAAACATTAACAGGACCTGGACATTATGTTCTAATTCCTTCTATTTAAAATGTTTATAAACTATTAAAATAGGTGATCTAGCTGACTGTGCTGTAGAGAGATCATGTTTTACCTAAACTCAGACTTTTTTTTAACAATAGTATTTATTTCAATACCTGATTGCCAGTGAATACACAATGGAAAGCTATTTTTCTCTTGAAAATTTATTTGAAGGTTTTCCCAACTGAAAATGAAAGCCTTTAGCAGCATTGGCATTACATCAAGTATCTGTCCTGTTGCATTACAAGGTACCTCTGTACTATTCATGATCAGAGAAAAGATTAAGTGATACAGAGGGTCGGCTGGTCCTTGTTTATTAAATGCTGGCAACAGTGTTACAACTCTGGACAGTGGCCAAGAGTGCACTTTTTATGTGAAATTAAGGGTGTAGCTTAAAACAGAGAGGGAATCAAATCCTCCTCTGCAGCCACGACCAGAAAGTGGACAGGCCAGCACGTGGCCATGGTGGAGCCCCATGACTGGGGACAGTTGCACATTATACTCCAATTAATTTTCATATATTTTTAATGCAAGTGCTTACAGCACAGCTGTCCATCTGCAGTGCTCAATGACAGCCGGTTTTGCTTTCTCACAGATTAAGTAAAGACAATCCGCCTCCATAGCCCACTGAGACCATTTCCCATTGATGTCAGCACCTGGCTCAGCCCCATTATCACTCCACCCTTTAACTGGGTGACTCCAGTGGGACACCACCATGGCAAGGGCAAACGAGATGCCTTTGGAGATAGGCCAAGCTAAGGAGGTTGTGCCTGACTGCTTCTCAACCACTACAGGGCAGAGCAGCCCTCCCATTGCGTAGTTGGGGTCAGGAGTGGCATCAAGCTGAACAGGAATTGGGAATGAAGCAGAAAACATTGTACCCAACAGCCTGGCCTTTGAGGAGCATCCCAAATCTCAGCACACATGAAATTACGCCCTTTTACAAATACCTCTTTGCCTTAAGCAAAGAAGTTGCATTTGTATCAGAAGGTGTCACAGAGGCCCTGCAATACAAATTTTCATTGGAAGCAGAATCTGGGGGGTTTTGATGCAACTGTGTAAAGCATGCAATGGCATGTGATTAGCAATTTTACACAGAAAGAGTCAATTTCATGCTCTTCCCTATTTTTTCTAGCTTTTACCATCTTACACTGTCAAATTTTAGACAACAAACACAGCAACACAGTCAAGCAATATTAGAAGAATATCCTTCCAATAGTGAAAAAATACATCCCATATGTTAGCAAAATTTATAACAATGCTATATAATTTTCAAGCATGATATCAAATATTATCCAGCTGCCACCATGAAGGAATGTAGACAAATAATGTGATAAATACTTCTAAAACTGGAGATTTCCATGCAGGTATCCAAACTAGTTACCTTTTCCCCAAAGGTTTAACATGCCAGGCTATCACCACACAAAATCAAGTGAAAAGATTCTTGTAGAAACAAGACATGGAGGTTAGGATTCCAGTTCTAAAACAATTAGTTGAACTTCAAAGTCATTTCATGTTATTGCATTCATAGTTTTGGTTTTGTTACTGTAAGTGTGGATCATTTTCTTACATATTTTGGTTTTTAGTAATGGATTTGCTATAAATCTTGTATCCATTTAATTTTTCTATCCCTTATAGAAAAGATCAATTACAGAGTTTATACCAGCCTTTAAGACAAAAATTGTTGTCTAAAGGAGGAGTCTAGGAACACCCTCTTCTATAAAGGTATACTTCAATGTTTAAAAGAGAAGATCGAGCTGATGACAATATCCCTTAGTAGTTTTACCTCCACTGACAGCATGCCCAGACTGAGATAAGAATCAGAGTATTTCACACACATGGGTGCTTTTCTTGAGAGGGAGACAAACTTCTTAAGATATTCCAGGTAGAGCTGCTCACCTTGCAGTGAGGGTCAGTGTTTCAACACTGGATTTTGAGAGACAATAAAACTCAGCATTTGCTGGGATCAGCCTCTAAAACACCTTATTCTCTTCACTTTTTACACCAGTGTTTGTCCAGACTGGTTATTGGAAGTGGGGTCCCAGGTGCTGTAGGGAATGCAGCCTGTGGCACAGCCATCTAGCTACACTTCCAGCAGTTTGCAGCAGCAGATACCTGGGAAGCAGTAATCATGCTGTGGCCAAGGAAGTAAATCAAGGCACAGAGGATGCCTGTTCTGAATCCCAAGGCAATCAGTTAATGAACTCTGATTTGTTTGTTATAAAATGGTTAGTCCTTTGTGAACCTGTCCCCTGTTTGCTAATCCACTGTCATGACTTCTGGACCACATTCAGGCTACTGGACCAGATGCAGAGTTACCTGGTTAAAAGGGTTGAGAACAATTTTCCTTTTTGCATTTGCAAGTTGTTGTACCATCAGTACCTGTAAGTGGAATCCTCTTAAGCTGATCATCTGTTGGTGTGAGTAACTTCTCCCAAGGTTACTATAAGTTTTTAAGACTGAGACGTGTCTCTCTGAAGGGCTCCATTCCCACAAGGTTTGTGACATTGCACTGAGGTCCATCACACTTAAGGGTTCTGTTTACTTCAGCCATGTGCATTTTCTCAGTGGCTTCCAAGACACCTGGACTGCTATGGCACTAATCTGGGTGATGAGAAAATATGCAGTACTTTGCTCTGAAATGTCTAAAGACAACACTTCCAGAAATGCAAAAAGGTCTTAAAAACACATTCCTGTGAGGCTGCAGGAGGATCCTGTGTCTGAAAGTCAAACAAACAAGAAACCCACCCTGTCTATGAGTCAGACTGAATCAAGTCTTTTTACTCAAGGTGTAGAAATTTCAACTGACCTGCTGGAACTCCTCACTTTTGGCCCATGTAAAACTGAAACAAGCTTCACACACAAGACCCGGGATAACATGCTCTACAGTGGGAAAGTGAAATCTTCTCAAGTTTTCCTGCTGGCTTTGAGACCTTTCCCCTGGTACCATATGGTTTCAAAGAAAGAGAAAATGCTACAAGCAAACCCATTTCAACCTTCCCTGCTGTTACCTAATTCAAAGCAGATCTGAATTAGTTGCATCAAATATATTTAAGAGTTGCCATACACCAGTGAAAAGACACACTGCTTTGGACTTATTTCTTCAGTACTTCTTGGGACAGATGCCTTAAAGCCTACAGACATTTGGTCACTGAGAAGAATCCAGCACTTGAGGATAGTGGCTGAGTAAGATTATTAACATATATACATTTCAGTTCAGCTTAGGGTTGCGCATTTGAACTGAATCTCCCCCACACAGCAGTTAAGAATTAGTTGAAAGTATGATTTGTGATGACTAAACACTATAAAACTAAAGGAATAAATTCGTGGGTACAGCCTCACTTCTCACCTGGGAATAACACAAAATAGGATTGAAAATGAAACCATTTCTTCCGTAGCTGAATGGATTCAGTGAGAGCTGTGGATACCAGTGCTCATACTGCCCTTCCAACACATCTGTATGATATTCAGCAAACCTTGACACCTGAAAAA
Organism: Sakesphorus luctuosus; assembly: GCA_013396695.1. NCBI lineage: Eukaryota > Metazoa > Chordata > Aves > Passeriformes > Thamnophilidae > Sakesphorus > Sakesphorus luctuosus. The sequence goes on from VWZD01008227.1 coordinate 1,307,109, forward strand.
ATGAAAACAACTATTTCAGGTTGACTCTGTGTGCTTCTTCTCTCCAGCTCAGATTGGCAGCTGAAATTTCAGCTTCATTTTCTTCTCCCCAGCTTCCCCCTTTTTGCTGTCCCCCAGCTTACAGAGACTGCACCACAATATACAGGACACACTGCAATTCAAAGGCCAAAAGTTGCTAAAGCGCTTAGGCAAGTTAATTACTGTGCCTGTTTAATCCTATATAATGCAGATTAGCGCTGTCAGCTACTGTTCCGAGAGCACTTGATGTAACAGGCTGGGCTGTCAGCAGGGAAACTGCTCTCCTCAAGAGCAGCAGAGTCACTAGGAGTGAGGAGATGCTGACCAGTGCTGGGAATAGAAACCTGTCACACTGTTCCCTAGTTGGTGACAGGATGGAGGAATTTAACATAAAAGCTACATCTGAGAAACAGGCAGGTTTAAACAGGGTATTGCACCCTCGATTCAAAAGAAAATTGTCAGCTTTGCCTCCGTGAACTACTTCTGCACCTTCAGAGGAAAAATTTTAGGTCCCAGAGAAGAGAACCTCAGAAGACACTCTTACACCAAGACACAAGCTATTGCAAAGTCAAGCCACTAGATATTACTTGTATATCAAACTAAAAATCCTAATATATATTTCCATCAAAATGAATACCAAGAGGTCACAGAAAACCATCCAGTTTGAAAGGGACATCATCTTCCAGGCAGAAGAAGGAGGAAAAGGAGGAGGGTTCCTGGGAATTCCTACTTCTCACAACCTGAGTCCAATCTAATGGGATTAATTTACAGCCATTACTCAGGTAAAATGCCCTTTGGCAGCAGTGTGTGTTTACATAGGGCCTGCTTATTCCCAAAAAGATTGTAAACACAATGTGTTCAGTTGGCTCATTCAAAAAATTATTGGCATGTAATATTTCAGAATTTCCAGCACTGCTTTTCCTGTTCTGAAGTGTTAAATAATACGGGTTATTTTGATTTGTAAGTGGTTGCCAGGACCACAGCATTTCACAGAGCACCACTGGTAACCCAGTTACAGTAATAATGCCCATTTCCTCCACCCGTGCATTATATTACAGTTAAGCAAATATTTTCCACCTCAGCAGATTTTATGGTCAAATTACAGACTTTTCTCTTTTTGGTTCATGGCTGATAAGACTTTGATTGATGGAGGTAATAATGACAGAATATGTGATAAGGTTGTCTGACGCTTGCTGAGAGTCAAGGCATAGGACATTAAACTTCCACATTTTTAAAAGCCCTTTTTATTCCACATGACTTACAGATGTGGTAAAATTTTTTTAAAAGGGTATAATTAAATATAAATCTCATCAATACCTCTTTTACATTAGAAATCTCAGTAATTCAAATTCTAAAAAGATAAGATTTTGCAAGCAAAAGAGATTAGAGATTAAAAGATGAGCAAGTGTCTAGAAATTTTTAATCTTGCACTCAGCATGCTTCAGCCATTAGCCTCAATACATGGATATGGACATGACACTTGCAGCCATCTACCTCAAGCTGAGTCTGGTTTCTTTAAAATCTGCCTGCCAGCACCCCCACATGCAACACCAAGCTATGCTCTCCTGGGATGATGCTCACAGGTGAGTGCACAGTCTTGGCAACAGCCAGAGACATTCCTGCCCTCACCTGCCTCTTCCTTGTGCCTCTGCCAGTCGATGCCAGCCTGAATTTCCATAAAGGCTTGAGGAAAGATGCCAGGCTGAGATGTGGACACATACCTTGTCTTACCAGTTCTGCTCCAGGAGTGCTGATGTCCATCAGGAGATGGGGAAAGCAGCAGAAGTGACGTCTCAGCCACCACAGCAAGACCCGCAGCAGCTCAGGTACCAGACACCCCACTTCTCTCTGCTCATCCCCAAGGACAGTGGGTATTCAGAGGGTCACCTCTGACGTCGCAGGAAGAGATGGCAGACAAAACATCTTAGTCAACCATTAGCAAAACCACTTACTTCACACAGCACTGGAACAGGATATTGTAAATGAGGAAGGCAAAAGCATCCCACAGGGAAACATGGCAAGCACGGGAGAGCAGAGGGGGGTAGGGAAAGTCGCTCAGAAGGATGAACACAGTGAAAAATAACCCCTGGTCTAATGTAAACAAGCTTCCAATTTGAGAATATTAAACATTTTTTTCATAGCGTCTTTTTCTCTTTTTGCTGAAGATCAAAAACCAATTATATATTTCAATAGCTTTCAGAGCAGCAACAATTGTGGTGCCTTTTCTGTGCCTTCCTCCCTCCCAGCTTCAGGAATTAAAATGTCAAGCTACAGAGGCATACGTAGACAGAATTGTTTTCAGGTGAAACACTGAACCAGAAGGAAATCAGGCAGGGAATGAAGGCATTCGAGCAGCAGCACCTTCCTCAGCATGGAATAAAAACATGCAAAATCCGGGCAGTCGGGAGGCACAGTCTGTGTTTTAGCTCCATAAAGCTCGAGAAAATACCTGCCTCACAGCTCCTCCAGCAGGAGAAGCAGGACAAACTCATCTCCTCCGCTGTTCCCTCTCATCCTACCTGCCTTCACCTCCCGCTCTGGAGAGAGCAGCACAGGGACCCAACTCTGAGGCCACGCACCGCGGAGCACAGAGAGGTGCGGCGTGGCTTGAGCGCGCTTTCACCTCTCCCGCTTCAGAGGCGTGAGCGCGCACGTGCCTAAATCTTGGTACCCAAGGACAGCAGTTCAAGGGCATCCCCCCCGCCTCCTGACTCTGGAGATGGGGTCCGTTTGTTGGTTCTTCTCTGCATCCCCGTCCCACCGCACGGAGCGTGCGGGACAGCCCACCCGCAACGGGCCGCGGCGCGCCCGCGACACCTGGCGGCGACAACGGGGGCTGCGTGCGGCTCCGTCCGCCCCGCACGGCTTTCCCCATCCCAGCGTTTCCTACCTTTTTGAAGCTTCAAAAGGCAGTGCTGTGTGACTTACCGAAACGACAAATAGCATGAATTTCAGCAACAAACCAACCACCTGGCTTCTGTTTTAAGGTGAACTTCAGTGCATTTTAAAGCACATCTATGTCCATATTATTTATTACATTTAAGAATTAGTCCTAAGCAATTTCCCCAGGAAAACACTGTAATTCTTGTCTCTAGAGGACAGTCTGTGCTTTTCAAATAGAGTTTTCCACTCAACACATATAATCTCTGTGATTAAATACTGCTTCCTGGCTGCAGAAGGGAAGGATGAGAGCACTATTGATTGATGTTAGCCAAGAAAAGCTCATAGCCAATGTGCCAGGCTCCCAGTCTGTTCATTAAATTTCATTGTGGCCATTCCAAAAGCAATAGGGCTCCATTCATGCCAGAAGGAAATTTAACTGAAAACAAATTGCATGAACAGAAGGTGCCACTTGGAAAACAGTTCTAATTGTTTCTACTGTCCATGATGGAAAAGGATCCAGGTTAGGTGCCCACCAAACTGGGTAACAAGTACTTCTTGCTTCCAGCATGCTTTAAGAGAACCTCTTCCTCTTTGCACTGCAAAAGACTTTCCCCAAACTTGTGCTATTTGTGAAACTTGCTGTTAGTGTATTGAAGGCAAACATAAAAGGATATGGTTCCTCACATTCTTTTAGCTACTTTTTTAGATGGATGTATTTCTCCAGCATATGACTACATTAAGTAAATTAATTTGGTTTTTCTTCTCTCCTTTTTCTGCAGCTCTGTTCTGCCTGTTAAACTGGAAAAAACAAGGCTCTTCTGTGATCTGCAACATAGCTACTGCTCCAGTAGTTCAGCTGACATAAAATTGATACCAACCTTAAGAAACAACAGCTGAAAAACCATCTACATTCCTCAGGCCAACCAATTCCCTTCAGCATCAACTTGGATAAGGAGGTAATACCACTTACCCATCACAGGCAGTTGTGATCAGGATTTGTGTTGCTGCAGCACCTTGAGCAGCATGAACATCCAGTTCCTCCCTATTCCTTGTTTTCCCCCCATTTCTTGCTTTACGGGTATAACTTGCTTCTTTTTAGTATTTCAGCAAAAACAGGATGTGATGTTAATCCATTGAAGAACAATGACACACCTCCAATTTACACATGCACACACACAGTGGGACTACTTCAAAGCAATCCAAAGCCACTTTTTATCCATTTTATCTCTTTATAGTAAACTGAGATGCAAGGTGGGATCATTCCACAAAGAAAGTATTAAAATGGTAACAAAACGCAATTAGCCTTTCCTAGGCTTTGGAATTCACACTTGTCACTGCAGCTGTTAGTGGTGTATAACGTTGCCCTACTTTAAAAAAACAAACAAACAAACAACCAAACACTCCAAACATTAAGTACATCACTTTTGAGAAGGGGAAAACCACTCACAACAGACAAATGCAACACATTTTTTTACTCCAAACAGCTATTTAGTTCTCCAGTTCCTAGAGTTAAGGAGAGCATCTGCAGGGTTTGTTCTTTCTAGGGTACAGTTACTAGGACTTGGAATCCTTGATGCAAGTTTCACTTAAAATTCAGTCCTTAACCTGAAGTGGAATTCAACTACAAAAACTATTATTTCACAAGTTCCTCAGAGGATTGCCCACCCTGCCTTGGTCCAGCTTCCCTGTTGTGCCCCCTTGGCATTGCACTCCTGATTGTGGGCTGCTGTAGCCCAGCCCTTCCCTGCTGTGGGTCACTTGTTCCTCAGACCCTTTGAAACTGCATCAGGAATCTGGCTTCTGGTGACCCCTCAGGAGACTGCAGGAAGCAATCCATCCACATTCCCTGCCCCCTCAGCATGTTATGGGCACAGCCTGACAGCCAGGCTAGTATGACCCCTTGAGGAGCAGTGATGCATATATGAATTTCAGTCAACACAAGCCCACTTTGATACAAACCTTTATTATCTCACACCCTGCAACAGCTACCATTGAAATAACTGACATTCGTATTTTACAGGTACCATAAAGAGTTACAAAGTGTAAAATATGCTTTGCAGTTCACAAGGTAAAAATACTTGAGGACTGACTTTCTGTAAACAAAATTTGGCACAGAGATGTTTGCACACGAGGGAACAGGCAGGTACTGTCATCCTGAGCATGTTGGGGAAACAGTGTTTGCATGGTATAGAGGCAGAGCATCTCTCCTTTTGATAGATGGGATTACCTGTGGCATCAAAAGGCACATAGAAAAAAACACCACAAAGCAGACCCCATCAGTGTGGTCATCCCATCAGAAATCTGAGCACTACCCAACCCTTGTAGTCACAGCTGGTGAGGAGTGTCACCATTCCTACTAGCTGCTGGGTCTTGCTTTGTCCAGCATGAACTGCAGCTGAAGACTGTGTTACTCCAACAAACATGGGAAGCCTTCTCATGGCTGCAGCAGTGGTGGGATTGGTGCCCTCACTAGCCAAAATGAGTCTAAGGCTTCCAGGGCTCTGGCCTTTAGGCTCAGTACTGCAAGGCTGCTTTACAAATCCACACACTAATGCAGAGGTAAGTATTTCAGATGATGCCGTATCTACCAGCTTTAGAGACAAAAGCTCTATTTTAAAATAGTCCTAGATACACTAGACAATTGGTTAATAAGAAGTGGTTTTGAAGGACCATCATAAACAGTAGGCAGTTATTAAAAAACAATAAATATTTAAGTAGCTTAGAGATTTTAGTTGTTTCTTTTTTCTCTCCATCTCCCTTGTGTTACAAAGCAACAACAATATCAGTAGTCATATAACACAGTCCCTACTTGTTCTACCTGTCCCAGTTATGGATGGTACTTAGAGCCCACAGATAATTTTCTCCTGGAATTTGGAGGTAAGCCTGTTTGTAGGGTACCCTCTCGACCAGATATTGTCCCCAAATCATTATCATAATAAATAATGCATATTGCCTAGAAGTTTTAGTTAATTTGGTCAATAAAAATACACTGTTACTTCCCATCCTCAATGCTAGTGTTTTTAAATTTACAGCCTGAGCTTCTATATCATAAGGTAATGGAAAAACAACAGAGGATGAGAGGAAATATCTCATTAGAGCAGATGATCTATGAGAGAACATTTTGACATGGACTTCAAATTCTTCTTTCATGAATAATCAGCACTACTCATCAGGGCAGGCAGCAAAAAAACAAATCCAAAGGAAATTTCACACAACTGGCTAAGAAAAAATGACTGTTCAGGGCTCATCACTTAGCATAATGCTCAGAACCCTACAGACCTCTTCCAAGGTAAAAAACCTTCTGTGTTTGACCTCCCTAGAAACACACCCTTCCAAGAGCTGAAACAATCCTGTTGCTAAGCTTGTGTCAAATACGCACATAGTCTTTCCTCTTTTCAAATCCTGCTCCTAAAACCCATTTCTGCTGAATGATAAGACACCACTCAGTATTTCGCATGCATCTCAACTCAGGGAAAGATGGACAGAGTGAAGAAGTAAGATGCCTACACCACAGTGATCATCAGGTAGCAAAGGTATGGGAAGGGAAGGCAAAGACACAGGGCATCAACAAAGCTCAAGTAGAGGTGAATTGTGGATACATTTACAGAAGTCTGACAGGGAAGAGGGGCCTCTTTAAGCACTACAGATTCCAGCTCTGGTTCCCAGAAAGACTCCGTTGTCCCAGAGAAAACAAGAGCAGGATTCACTGGCTCAGTGTTCCCTATATATGAATGACAAGTAGGCACTAAAAGGAAAAGCCCTCCCAAGGAAACCAACTTGTTGCTTGAGGGTTATTGGAATACATACATTGCTCTGTTTGGCAAATACTTGTTTGGCTTTGGCTTTGGTTCATTAGGAGTACGCTCAGTAGGAGTCAAGATATTTCCACTCTTTAAACACATTCATCTTGCTAAGGTATTTTCTTCCCAGAGTTCTACATTGTTCCCAAAGCCCCAACTGTGTTTCTTAGAAGCCTCCAGCCCAGTGAGCACACAATGTGTCCAGTTCTGCTATTCCCAAAGCATGCCAGCTGCAGATGGCCCAGGCTGCCTGACAAGCCCATGCACAATCTCCCAGAGCACCTAACCAATGTAATGGTCAGGCACCAAAAGTGCTGAAAGCAAAAAATTCTTCACTAATATCAGATCTGCAAAGTCCACATTCAGATAGAAAGCATGTACAAATCCAAGAATTTATCTCATAAAAAATTCAGTAATATACTACAATTCTCTCCACAGACCATAATCTCCAAGACACAGGCATTTTAACTGAAAAGGAGTTTGGCTCAGATTTCTTTTCTTTTCTTTCTGAAATAGATATCCACATTTAGGATAAACCTTCTCTCAAATTTAGGCACTTGGTGTATATACAAAGCATCCTCTTAACCTGCTGCACCCTAGAGCTGTGCTTACACTGCCTTGGCATTGCAGCATAGCTGTGCACATACTTTCCCACATCTGTCAGTGAGGAAGAAAAAGGTTTTATCGAGTCCACTTTCCTTGGTGAAGTTTCAGAACTACACTGAAGAAACGAGGCTCCCCTTCCTTCTGTGCAAGTGCTTGACATATGATCATTTTTACTTTGCACAAGGTGTAAAGTTCACATGATTCCCTCACTTCTCCTGTCCTGTGCCTGCCCTGTCCTCTGAGGCTAGAACTACCAAAGCTGCTTCATCTTCCAAACTGAGGATTCAAAGCATAGATTGTCCAGAAAGGGTCACATCATTCAGTGCTTCCCACCACCCAGAATACACATGCCCACAAAAGCTCAACACACTGTTCTCCTCCAAACAGAAGGCTTGCTCTGCTTCATAACTTGGACAAACCAGTTTTGCCAATATCCTATTCAGGGCTGAAAGCTCCTATTTATTCTTGAATTGTCATGTAAATGGTTTACAATACACACCTGCTAAAAAAAAAAACCTAATTTCTGTGGAAGGGCAGCAGGGGGTTTTGACTTTCAGAGAACAATCTGATGTCATATTTGATAAATGCTGGAAAGTATCTCAACTTCTAATCACAGACTTCTTGGGTTTATGCTTTTCCTGTTTGTAATCTAATGCTGGGACAATTTCCTATGCTCAAGCACAGGTGGGTATCATGGTGGTAAAAACATCTGTGTGGAATCTGTTACTTACATTTCTGGTACAGACAAATCTAAAAGACAACTCAAACCAGCTCTGGCTTCGAGATTCACACCCCAAAGATTTCCCCCTCACCCTAACAGTACGGTTAAAAAAAAAAAAATCAATACATCATCTAATAATCCCTTCTTAAAAGTATTCCTTACATAAGGATAATTACGGATTGCAAAATATGGATTGCAACAAAGACATCTTTCAGCAGACACTGTTTCTTTCCATGAGATTTGGAATTACAAATTGTAATTTGCTACTCAAAGATGAGAGATTTATGCTCAGGGATCCCGTAGTTTCTTTTGTGTTCTTCAAATAATTGCCTTAGTTTCTGTAGATACAACGCATGTAGCTGATCAATCTCTTCCCTGGTGGGATTCAAGTTCCGTTTCACAGGGATGGGGCTTCCCACTGTAAATCAAACACAAGAGCAGTATTAACTCCATTGACATCCCTGTTAAATTAGAATTGCTGTCCCTCCTGTACAGCTCCACCACAGGTCCCAGGGAGATGGCAGAATCACAGCAGAATTCTTTTGCCATGGGGCCTGATCCTGCCTTTTACAAACCTGATCCCTGGGTCTAGTTTTTCACTTGCTTTCGCTCAAGTTCAGGCAAAATGAATTAAAACCTCCCACCATTTCAGCTTGGCAGCAAATGAGAAGAGGAATAAGCTCTAACTTGAAGGAGCAGTTTACACTTCAAGATACAAACTTATGGGTTATGTGCTGTCCACAAGTTCAACACAGTATTTAAAAAATGTCTTCTGATCAGAATACTAAAGCTATTCAAGGTGAGGGACATGCCTAAGAGGACAGTGGTGCCCCCAACCACACAGTCACATGAACAGGACTGAAGGAAACACAGTTATCAGCTGGGTTTTTTTCAGAACAAGTATCACTGCACCAGAAATGTTGCCAGTGACCTCAGCCCAGGGAGTGGCATCATGTAAACCTCCCAAACCCTCTAAGATGTCTCTTGAACCATTCACTGCCCATAAATGTCATTGAAACCAAAATATTCTCCAGGCACTGTGCAGAGCCTGCTACTCACTCCATTGGAGTGAGAGCAAGAGGGAACATAGTTAGAGGGCAGTCCAGAGGGCAGTCCAGAGGGCAGTCTCCTCCTTCCCAAAAAGCTCTGCCTAAAAAGCCTGTAATATGCTAAGAGAAGCTTCCCATGATCTCAGTCTTCCCTCTGTTGTTCAGTCACCACAGATTTTGGCAGCTGTTCTTGCACTGGAGCCACCAAGACCTTAACAGACCCGACCAGGATTACAGAGGAAATCTGTTGAAAAGCAGTGTGTTAAAAGCACCCCCAGGAGCTTTTACAAAGGCACCTGAAAATCCCTTTCAACAGATGTTGCCACTTCAAATTGGATGGTGTTGACTAAAGGGAAGCTTAGCCAGAACCACAGAGAGGCTGAGTCTGCACTTTCCTGCAGCAGCTTCAGCTGCTAACAGCTCTCGGGCCTTACATGATGCTGAAATCCAGACTTCGTATGGATAGGGCTGGGAACCCAGCCCTGGATTGAGCAATACCTTAGGGGGTATGCAATCAATATACATACAATACAGGATTTTCAGAAGCAGGACTAGAAACAGCAAACTCCAAACCAGTCTGCAACACTCTCTTCTCCCAAGAGTAGAGATTTCTTGTGGAATTGGAAACCACACTCATTTCTTTAATTTTATGCACAGCTTAAAGAAATCTGCTTAATTTAATATTTTAGAGTTGTTTCTACTTCTGGAAAGCAATAATAATTTTCAGGAAAAACAAAAGTGCCTCACTCATCAAGCCCAAAACACTCAAACTTCACAGACCTTGCCTTAGCTGAAGGGCTTTAGGATCCATGACTTCTGAGCCAGGAGGAAACCACTGTCAACACAGCTAACTGATGATCCTTATGGATCCCTTCAAACTCAGAATACCCTGTGAGATCTGTGGAACTGGCTCAGGTGCAGCTCACTGTGACACTGCAGCTCTCAGGAGCTGAGCCAATGCTCTCAAAGCTGTGTTGAACAATACCAGGAATACCACACACACATGTCCAAGGACCCAGGGACATTGTGATAGTTCGCAAACATGAGGAAAGAAACACAAAAAGTAAAGGATTTCATGAGATCTTACAAGTTCTGTTGCAAGACTCCAGTCTTGCTGATTTGTAGCACACCTATGCTCTTGCCATGGATCACCTCTGCCCTTGCAGCAAATGTTACAAGGATCAATTGACTCAGAGTAAGACATTTTAAGCTTCAGAACAATCTCAATGTTATCAGCCCAAGAGCAAATGGCATAAGATACATCTCATGTCATCCAATACATCTCATTCCAATGTCTTCACAACTTTTTGGCTTTAAAGTAAGTGACACTTTGAGCATGTGTGCACAATGAGGTCTTTAAAAGTTAAATATTTTCAAAATAATTAACTGCATGAAGTGATAAAACATGGATCTACATGAAATTTAACACAAAAAGAGCTGCAATCTGTCTTAAACACTGTTATTTGTTTCATACTAAAATCAAATCATCCCTCCATTAAAGGGAGAGCCACCTTAAACATGCCTTGTGGAATATAAGAAAAGCTTTATTTATTTTTCTTTGGAAAAAGGCTTCATCAGTTCACTCAGGTCATAATCTGTCAAAAAACTCTTTGTACATAAATATACAGACAGACAGCTATTGCTTTTTCATGATGCCCAGCATCACTTCTTTTTAAAGGTGTGGTTGTCAATAGCACCAGTTAAAGCCATTAAAAATATGTTCATTTCCACACTCCAGTGAGAGTAATGACCAGTAATGAAAGCTTTTGGGGAAAAAACACTCTTCCAAACTACCTGTTGACATGGCATAAATGCTCACAATTAAACATGACTGGATCTTTCCACGGAGAAAAAACCAAAAGGGAAGGAAACCCTAAAGACCTGCAAAGCCATCTAAGCGGCCCAAGGGCTGTGGCAGAGGTGCCACAATATGTCCTCTCCCTTTCCATTGCCTCTTTCCCTCTGTTCTGATGAGCACCAGGTCAGGACCACACAAGTTCCTTCCAGTAGCCTTGCTCCAGAGCACTGCTGTGCTGGCTGTGCATCACCCCGCTGCCACTTCTCTGCAGAGCAAGGAAATTAAGGTTCTGGGCACCCAACAAAATAACTGCAGGATCCAGAATCCACAGCAACAGCTGCAGAGCCATAGCATCCCTCTGGTATAGACTGGCAACCCTTGGGTTTCTTTGTGAATTGCAAAGGATAGAAGCCTGTGAGTAACTAAGAATGAAGAGTAAGATTTGGCATAGGACAGAATGGGAAAGGGAGAAGAGAACTCCCACTTTTAACTGGCATGGATAGCAATGAAAAAAAATAGTTTAAACCTCATGTCCTGGTTTTAGATGGACAGTAATAACTTCTTTCTGTTACAAAAAAAAACTTTATAGAGATATTAGCAGCACACTGATGCATTTCTAAACATTTGCAAAAGCATTAGAAAAGGCACAGGGAACTTACCAACAGTATGAATAGGTTGCCTGTAAGGTATTAAGCCAAAACTGTATTGGAATACTCCTCTGGCATGAAATAGTGGTAAAGCAAAGCCCATTATCTTTTGCAACTTCTCCTGTACATTCCTGAGCCATGAACCTTTGGGGTTTGCAACTTGTTTGAACAGTTCATTTTCACCAAAGGAAAACACCGGGACCAGATGAGCCCTGTCAAAGAAGGAGGACACTGAGAATCCCACATCAGCCTGCACTTGCACAGCAGTTCACAACAGCAGCATGGAAACAGTTTCACAATAATCAGCACAGAAAGCTTCAGAAGCATTAGATTTCATCAGCAACAGGCATTCAACTCTCCTCATGTGCAGCTGCTTTTTGGATGCCTTCGGTGGTTTGTGTTTAAAAAAGAAGAAAAAAAAAGTGATTGGCAGACAACTAGCACCAAGGTTTTGGCAGTGTTTGGTTGGTACCTATTGCAACTTGTTATCACTGTTCATAAAAATGAGTAATTGTAGATATCATAAGTACGAGTTTATCCACCACTATTTCAGCAAGTCCACCCTTGTTCCACTATATTTTCTCCCTTGGCAAGCACAAAAGCCTCATTTCTAACCTTATAATGCTCCCAGATGGGTGGCATCAAAACCAGATCTCTGCTTTCCTTTGTTTTTTGACCAGAGTAGTGCGTGCCCTTGATTTCAGCATAAAAGCCATGATAAAAACCAGACATCCTCACAGACATGAGAGCAATGCCAAATTTCTCCTCTGCTGTCCAACTCCCAGTGAAATCCTGCTTCCTCCAGACTTCTTCGAAAACACCAGGCTTAATCCATTACTACCAGAGGTCAAATCCTACCCACAGAAATTACATGAACTCACTTTGGCTCTTGCACAGCCTAATGAATTCTCATTCAGTTCCTGAATTGGCTTGGGAGGAAAGGCACTGACTAACTCCTGGACAAACTGCTTGGGTAGATGGAATCAGTGCAGTTGTCTCCAGCAAGTAAACCCACCATTACAATGGAAACCTTGACTGCAATATGCTTTTTGATTAATGCTTAGTTTCATTAAATATTCTATAGAGTTTAGAGAAAAAAGAGCAGGGTAGTCCTAAGTAGTCTCTGAAGGATTCATAGATGCTTTATTTGCTTAACTTAAGTCTTAGCTTCTAAATCTTAGCTCCATTCAGCCCACGATATCGTTGAGAAAAACCTTACTGCAAAATAGCAGTATTGCAATAATATTGTCAGGATGAATTTCTGCAGAGCTCTGAATGTCTGAGGAGGATGTACTGAGGACAGAGCTGGCAGAAAAGTACTGTGGACAACTGAAACAGAAAAAACCCAACTGCTTCAACGGCTTCTTTAGCCTGAGGACTCACACAGACTATCTTTCCCACATGCTATTCTGACTGGTGTCTGCTCAAAGTTTCTTTCTCCACTGGAGCATATATCCCCCAGCCACTTGTAAAGGAAATATAATAAAGCTTGGCACTTACTGTGGCTGTGTAAACACTCCACTTTTTACTATAACACTAAGACAAACAGGAATATCTTGTGGTGCAATAGTACTCTGAACACTGTGGGATTTCTTTTAATCTGGTGAAGGCTTTTGCAAGATGCTATGTAGGAGGCTGAGACAGAGAAATAGGTAACTTATGATTATGAAACTAAAGATAAGTTAGCTGATTCATCATTTGTGCTGTGTCTTTTGGATTTCTTCACTTCATATCAGATATTTGTACTACCTTGGACCAAAACGTCTTTTGCAGAAGCACCCAGGACTTCTGCTGACATATTCAGACCACATTTGATAGGTTTCTAACTCAGCAACACAATTTCTCTGGGCTGGCAGCACAGGAGCCAGGGCCAGAGAGCACAGCTCTCTGCATTGCCCTTCCTCTCTCAGTAGCTGATGCTGCAGATCAGGAGCACCAGGAATGTGTGCTGGCACTGATGGCAGGTGGTTCTTCTCACCTGTGCCCCACAAGTCTCTCATACCCTTTCATTACCACAGAATTTAGAAATTTGTTTCAAATTTTGTTAACTTTTAGAAACAAAACATTACAACCAGAAGCAATTAATGGACGCAGAATCTTTGGGCAAGAGCTCTGTTCAAGTCATACTGTCCCACAGTGGCCATTCCCGTGTTTTGTAAGTGTTCCTCATCTTGTTATGTGTTAGAGATGCTTTTGAAATTAAGCCCATGAGAGGCATAAGTGTATCTGATTTCTCAATCCAAATCAATTTAGATGAGAGATAACCACCAACCTTTGTGATATGACAGACCAGACATTTATCAACGTGCTCAAAAAGGGGGAAAAAAAAGGCAACTAACTATTCTTCTAAACTTTATGGTTAAACCAAGTGAAAGCTACTCAGACTGTTGAAGATTCCACTGAATTAATCAGCAGCTGAGCAGAAATTGAGTAAAGACTCATTTAGACACTCAAGCTCCAATTCAAATACACAAGAGGTGTTTCTGGGTAAAAATTAGACTAAAATGTTATTTTCTATGGGCAAACAGGTCCTTTAGGAGTCTCCCAGTGATATGAACAAGAAACCCTCTTGGAATTTTGACACAGAACAGTCTCTACAACAGACCTTAGCATCCTGTGTAGAAACAGAGCTCTTCTTCAAGATCACCTTTTTCTAGTTAATAGCTTAAAAAGCCAACACAAATTTTTCAAGACTAGTATTTTTTTCTCGTTGCTTCACATGTCAATATATAATCCTGGGAGCTGTTCAGAAAGCTTAGCAGGAACAAGCAATTGGTTCTAATATTTCTAATATACAAGCCATCTAGACCAGTCTAGAACAAACACAATGGCTTATACTATGTAAATCACTCAAGAGATAATACCATCTCACTTTAGTTATACACTGATTGCTGCTTGATAGTAAAAAGTCAGATAGTTTTTCTTGAGATTTTCACAAAAAATTCCCAGGAACTTACTTTTGCAAATAACAATCTTCAAGAGAAAGTTCTCAGAATAACAATGAAAACAAACCTTTCTAGACTGCGAATTTTCAGTGATTTAATAAAATAGGACCTGGCTTTCCACTTTGTTTGTTTGTTTAATATGAAAATTCTATCTTAATATAACTTCAGTTTACAGACCAGACAACAGAATGTTCTACTCAGCAAAACCAGCCAAGGTTTACCAATATTGTTTCATAATTCTTACTCTTTTGCTAGTGCAAGAAACAACTGAAACAAAATAACAAGATATGCTAATAACACCTACTGCTTACAAATTATGAAAGTCAAAGGGAGTTTTCAACACTTCCAGATTGGATCTAAGTGGACAGACTTGCTCCTGCGACAGATATCTGCATGCTCTTAGACAGGTAACTCTTTCACATTCTCTAAGTTTATATAACATGAACTACATTTAAGGATCAATCTGCATTCAAAACAAGCTTCTTACAGCAGCCCAAATGGGAAACCTACCCATGTTTCAGGGCCATTTTAATAAACCCCTTCCTCTTGAGAATGTTCAATGTTAGACTTCCAGGATGTGCATTCAGAGATTCCTCTGCTCCTCCGATCACAATGACGGATGCATGGCCACCTCCTTCGTTATTCAGCACATAAGAGACACTCTCCTTGGATGCAGAAACCATTCCTTCAGAAGAAAACATTTTAAAAGTGACCATTGATCTTCATGTACAAGTACAGTGGAATTTATGAAATATTTTAAAACATCTAGATTATGTTTCAATATTATAACAGCACAGGACACAGTTCAAAGATTTGGGTTCAGCCTCCTCACTCTGCAAGGGGTTTGGTCTTAGGTAAGTCCTATGATTTCACACTTATGAGCTAAATACTGTTGATTATTGCAAGAGTTTTGAGTTCTTCAGAGAATGCTCCTCTGACCAGCTTAACTCCCCCTCAGAGAGACTGCCTGAGAACCAATGAGTTGCATGGCAGCAGGTACTGTTGAGAGGCAGGAGCTGAAGCCATACAGCAGGTGCATATAAACACAGGCACGGGGCAGTTAAAATGAACAGAGGACTTGTTAACTCAAACATGGAACTTCAGTGCTAAGCTGATCCCCTTCATTTTTTTCAAAGCTATAAAGCAGCAGTTCCATTTAAGGCAATGGCATGACAGCATTAGAAGAAGCAGAAAAGGCTCACTTGTACCATTCCCAGTAACTGCAACAGCTCATTCTCTAATAACCAGGCCTTGGCACTCATCAACCTATTTTAAGCTAAAAGAGCAAACTATATGAAGCTTTGCTGGTCCTTCTGCTTATCCACATACTTCTAATCAGAGGCACACTGCTGCATGAGCCTTTATCAATGATTTAGACCTTGCTCTGGACTTGGTGCTTTGAAAAATCCCCTTTCTAATAGATATGCACCTAACCCTTTCAGAGTTCCTTTGTGCCCTAAGTTTTACTTCCAAGGGTCATAGTGGTACCATTTACTCAGAAGCCATGTTTAACACTGTGTCAACTTTATATAATTTAAATGACAATTCAGAGATCAAGTCTACTTTACGTTGGTGGTGGTTTTACAGAGCTGATATAAAAATGTACACTTTTTGAACATCCTGTTACCCACTTAGGTGTTTTCTATTAGGGACATTGCAATGAGGATTACAAAAATTTCATAAGAAAGGGAAGATGACTGTAGCCTACTTTTGAGAGCTGGCCACCAAGAGGAATAGCTTGCTACTGGAGCAAGTTCAGACCTCAGTAAAAATCTATTCCATTTGCTAGATAGGCCTTCACAGTCACTTTTATTCTGGAAAATGCAACTGACCTGAGACTCACAAATAATTCAAGTGATGCTTGTTCTCACACACTTTCCCCAGGAAGGAAAGCAAAAGCCATTGTCTTTCCCCAGCACAAATTTGTCCCACTGCTGAGGCCACAATGTCAGCCTGCATGCAGGGCACTGCCAACTGCACAGCTCAGGAATGCTGCAACTGCACTCTCCAGTGCAACAACTCCAGCCTGGCAGGTTTCAGAGACAGGCAGAAAGACTGGGAAATGAAACAATGGGCTAGGAGCATGGCTTTCAGTACATGGAAGATTTTGCAAGTGCTTTATGACTTGACTGATAACCTGTATTACACCAAAGGTCTTCTCTGGTTTATCAGCTGCATGCCTGTGAAAACCAAGCTCCAATGCTGACTATTCTTTAGCATGCTTTTTACTGCTGTTATTTCTCATCCTGCATGTAAATATTTGCTCCTGTGGGTCAAGATGCCAAAAACATGCAAAGCTGACTTCCAGCCTAGGAAGTTTAACAGTGTTTCAAAGACAATGTTTAAAAATCTCAAATTCTACCACTACCAGTTTTTCACTTTGGAAGCCTCAAAGAATCTCCTCAGAAATAACATTTGCCTGGAAAGGCATTCTCTGGTATGTTGATGTATAAATAGATATGGAATACTGATATTAATCTGAACAACATCCTAGGCCTGTTTCTATAAATGGAGCAGCTGAACAGCTTAGCTAAGATCTCAGCACCTGTGTTGCAGTCAGGAACAAAGCTAGATCTCTATGTCCCAAATCTAGTCTTGTGCATTAGACCATACTCAAATGCTCTAGTTGAGTGAATTTAAGTAAAATAACTCCTGTATTAAACCACTATGGGAGAACACTAGTCCTGATTTCATTATTCATTCTTCTGTTTCCCCAACTTTATTGCTTGTTATTTTCATCTTTTATTACTGCAGTACCAGTCATGAATATCACTGCTTTGACTAGCGCTACTCAGAACACAGAAAAAAGGTTTCTGTCTTTAGAGTTTACATCTCAATTAAAATTACACTAATTTGCAATATGGGACTTCAGTCAGAAGCAAGTAATTAAGTTCTGAGTAGAAAGATATTTGTAATGAGTCAGACTTTAAGCTCTACAGGTAAGAGATTAGCCTGACTTTGTATTACAAGTGCCTGCTCAATGACTAAATAACGTTATAAATTATTATGCCCTTCTCTTCTTGTATATAATGGGTACTCAGTACTGCTGTCTCACAGGTCAAGGGATAACCAGCAATTTTTTTTCAGAAAGAAAAAGAACCTCAGTGGTATAATTTAACAAAACTATTAATAAAGCCTTCAAAATTGTTCTGCCACAACAGTTCATCATAAAGCATAGGTTAAATTTAGCACCAATACTGATCTTTCTGAAGTTACTTACCATTTATAAGTAGATGAATAGACCCTACATTTGAAGCAGAAGTTACAATATGGAGCAACAGCTGAGACATGCTGCTTTTACCTACCAGCACTCATTACGTATTCTCTGAAGAAGGGACAGCCAAACCAGATGGGCATGATATGAAGATATGGAGTAAGCCCAGGAAATAAATTTTTGAAACTTGGACCGGTGCAAAAGTTTCCGAAGGCTCCAGCTACCAGGACCCCATGAGGGTGAAAGCCAAGTAAGTAGTTCTGATTCGGGTTCAGATCTGAAGTTTTTATAAGCTGAAAAATAAAGTCAGTGGAGGACATTAAAATATTTACCTCAAGAACAAGAAGTATGGAGATTGTACATTGACAGGACACAGAATCAGTGAAAATTCATTTCCTTCTGAGCACTTTAAACTATTGTCCCATTTTACAGATGAACAAAGTTTAAACAGATGTGTCTCAAGGTACCATGTCCAGCATGTACTGTGCTGAGGCACTATCTTATGACCCAACAGTCCAAGTAGAAAACCAGGCCCTGTCCCTTTCTGTCACTAAATCCCAGATTTCTCATGTTTTAAGAAGAAGTTCACCCTGGAGTAAGTATTAGAATTTTATCAAAGAAGAGTCTTAAACAGTTGTCCATGCTCATGGCTATTCAGTCTGTCTATGGTCCAATGTTTACAGTTCTGTGAGAAACTTCTTACTCACATGAATAGGAAAGTATTCCCTGAAGTACTTCCAAACAGTCCAGCTTCTGACCCATTGGGATCGTCTGCCCCCAGCACATGGTGTTTCCCAGTCGAGGTAAAGCCACAGCAGGTACAGAACAGCAAGGAACCAGAAGTTGCCCAGGATCAAGAACACAAAGAATCCCCAGCAAAACTCAGCTACAAGATACAAAAAGGGAAACCGTAACAAGCATTAAGCACACCTTACAGAATGAAAAGTAGAGGGAGAAATAACAGATTGAGGTGATACACCCTTGAGATGTTTCACCATCAGTGTAACACAGCGTGGAATAAGTTGAGTTCAATTTGTATGCATTTTGAGCAACATCCATAAGAACAATATCAGGGCTGGATATTCAGGGTCTTAAGAGATGCCATTCTGTTTTTTAGCTTCTCTACCTATAACATGGGAATGGTAGTTCTAATCCTAGTCAAAAGTACTGTCACTGGCCAAAGACATGCACTAGACAAGACCAAAACATCAAGAGGTTCCACCTCAGCCACTAAACATGTCACTCTAAGTTCACCACTGCTATGGGATCACAACAGCAGTTTTAAGCCCTGATACTTTCAAACCTAGGTTAGTAAGAATCATAATATCCTACTACAATAATGATACATAAGAATTGTATTATACACAGTTCAAAAAGCAAGAAAAAGTTGTTTGGTTAAACATGATGTTTAGGACTGAACTCTCAAATAATTATTCACGGAAACACTATGGAAACCATTTTTGTAGAACTTGCAGAATTTTACACTCTTGGAGCAACTCAAGCAGCCCTGGACAGAGCTGGCTGAAGAGCAGTCCAGAGGTACGTGCTGCTTTCTGCCCTGTGGGACCTCCTGCAGCAACCTGCTTGCTGACACCTCCTGAAAAACCCCATCAGGCTCACAGATCAGATGCTGAATTCCATACTTGCAAGGGAGCCAGGGCTTTAGCATCACGTATTTATAGAATAGCCAGCAAAACAGGACTCAGTCCTCACTGGAAGATTCAACAGGCAGAGTTGTAGGAAACAGGCATTTTTCAGTGATGTTTTACAGAGCAAAAATAGTACTTTATGTCTCCCAATTGACTGGCTTTCATGAGGGCAATATCCTGTTATGTCCTAAAAGAAGTTATACCAGTGAAACACACTGAGATAAATTGACCCATAAACAGAGCAGAATTAAAATAAAAACAACAGAAGTATTTCAGGCAACAATTTGGCTAACACAAGGTAAATATTACCAGAACTGAAAACTTTGAAATTAACAGACAGAGCAACAGTAAAACCCATTCATGCTAATTCAGATCACCTTCATTCAAGAGAGATACTACTTGGGCACTGAAAACTCACAGCAGATTCCCTAGACTAAGCACATTTTGAGCTGCTGAAATTCAGAGCTTAACTTGGCCTGAATAACACTTGCATTTCCTTCAACCTGAATACTTACTTTTTCTGAACTTCAGCCAACTTGTTCTTGTGCCTAGTTTGACTGTGCCTTCAGAAGAGAAATTGATATCTTTTCATGGGGTAAGTGAGAACTACTACAGAATCCAGAAGGACACAGAGAAAGCAAAGTTGCTGGTTAGATTGAGTAGGAAACAAAGGAATGATCATTCACATTTCTGGCAAGGATATGAGCATAAAAATAGGAATTTCATTTGCTCTGAGGAAGGGAGAAGAAAACAACTATAAACAAAACCAGGCACAGGATCAAACCCTCAGTACAGAAGCGCACTGCTTCCTGCTCAAACAAGCAACCCCAGTTTTGCATGGAAAAGCACTTCAGTGAGAGCTCTTGAAAAATACAACAGCTGAGACCCACAGTCAATGTGGAAAACTTGCAAGAGTTGCAACAAGTTCTAAGGAACATTACTAACATGGGACAAGAAACAGAGCTGAAAGATGACACTGAATTCCACTGCTCCAGATGGAGAAATCACTGGGAATCTCACACCAGCACCACTTCAAAATACAGCACAGAAATCTTCTGAGGAAAAGTCACTACCTGTTTTCTGAAGAAGAGATTCTGAAACTAGAAATTTCTAGGAATGCTTATCTGGACAGGATGGTAAGGTTCACAGTTTAAGTTTTAGTAAGTATGAGAAGATTTTAAATCACCACAAATCTATTAATTTCAAGGTGTTATGCAAAAATTGGGAAGTATTTCTATTTCCTACCCTTCCTTTCAGAAGCACTTTTGGCTCAGTGCAGAATCACGTGGGGTTTTGCTATCAGTTTCCAAGCCAAGTAGCTGAAAGGTGTTTTGGATGAAAGCATCCTTGCTGTGGGAGCTAATTAAATCAGCAGTGAGAGGGCCCAGATAGCAGCACTTAATCCTATGCAGACAAACATACATGAGATCAACAAGCTCAATGCTTTGCTTCAGCTAGAACACATTCCTGAGTGCATGCAAGGTATGGGGAGATAAGTGTGCTTTTAGCACTTCCTAAGAGAGCTCAGCATCTTGTAGGACAAAGTCCATTACTGCATTCCCAATGAAACATGTGGCAAAATCCTTTTACCATACCTCCTTATTATTTCAATGCATTAGCAGCCTGCAAGGTGAGTTAAACAGTGATGACTCAAACCCAGTGAGCCTATAAACATGAACCCGGTGTTTCCTCCTTCAGACAAGACAGTGAGTAAACAAATGGCAACCATTTAACCCAAATTTATAAACAAATTCCAGACAAAAGGTGAATAACTTGAAATTCATCACACCACCATATCATTGCATCTTTGGATGTATTCCAGTTCATGCTGTAAGCATAGTTTTTTGGTAGAACTTGAAGTAAAGCTTTGAAAAATATCTCTATGGTGTATTGGAACAGTAGAGCAGGGAAAGGAAATATAGATTAAAGGACAAATCACTGCCATGCCACTCTGAACCTCGAGTTCCCCAGCCAATGTTCGTGGGTCTCTTTTCCTCCATTTCCCAGTTTACAACACGTGGATACTCATCTGTTGCAACAAGTGCATGTGGTGTTAGCTAGCAGCACTGGAAGCCATCCTGCCCAAAGATGTTTGAACACCTGATGCTTCAGTCACTGAACAGGCTCTGAGTTTGCAGCTGTGGGCACCAAATTCATTAAATAGCTAAAATACCACAGAGGTAGGAAGTAGGAAAACAGCATATTGAGTGACAAAATACAGGTGATGCCCACAACTGGAAGCTCCAAATGCATTTGTAGTTACTAAGGAGTCAAAAATATTTGAGTAATATTTGTTGTGAGGGCCACCAAATGTAAGACTGTCCACTAGAAGTAAAGCCTTCCATTATTCTCAGAGCAGTCACAAACCATGCTTGGACACTGCCAGTATGTCCCAGACAACAAGGATGCTGGTCTCAATCCAACCAACACTACAGTGCTCTCTGTAGTGCCCCAAAAACCCATGCAAAGCATCTCACCCCAAAACCTCTAGACTGCCCAACAGCTCAGGACAGCTCTGAACTATGAGCTGGTCCCTGCTGCTTCCCACATGCTATCAGCAAAGTTTTCTCTAAATACATTATGGTGCTATGTCTTAAATGGATTAAGACTTTCAGAGTTCAGCAATTTGAACCTCATCTCACCAAGGACAGGATAAAAAAACTTCTTTGTTCCCATGGCATTCTACTGAATACACAGGTAGATGTGATTTTTAATACTGTACTTCTATGGGCTTTACCAGTACATGTGCATACCAATACACAAAGCAAGGTGAAAAGCTCACTTCTTACAACTGTGGACACAGAGGAGAAAAAACAAAATAAAAAGAAAGATGGCATATTCTTCAACAACCATGTTGGTGTACCTACAACAGCACAGTGCTTTCCTCACCTTTACTTTTCACAGCAGCAATGATTCTGACCTGGGTGAGGAAAAGAACATTGGAAGTAATACCCAAGAATTGCACGGTGATGTTTGAATCCCTAATGAACATTTGCAGCTCTCTATTACCCCTCAAGATATTACTGATAAGTCGTTTTGGCATTGAAAGAAAATTATTTTCCATGCTTAGTGGATTCTTTCATGTGGCAAAACAAAAAAAAAATCAGCCTTAATTTCTGGAAATACTTTCTAAATTATTTATAAATCGTAAAGAAAATGATAGAAATTTAAATGAAGTAATAAATACACCAAATGGACTCCCAACAGTCCCATCAAAGTAAGACCTAAGACAATAGGCAACACCTGAGAGGAGGCAACGCGGCAAGGAAGCAGTAAGCAAGTTCATGCCTCTGCAGCTTTTATACAGGAGGTTTCTCTTTTTTAAAAGATGGAGCCATAGTGTTAGTACTATTCTGTTTAAAGCCTACTAGTCTGTGCAATTCTGTCAACAGACAAATTTCCACCAGGAGTACAGGAACTTGCTGTCACTTTTTAACCATGGCACATATGGATTCCTCAGCAAAGAAAAAGCTAGGAATTTATTTAAACTAACTGCACTAGGAAGTTGTTGAAGTCTACAGGAGTTTAGTATTCATCTCCAGGACTGAGGTGGTCAGGTGGCCAGCATTTGAATATGTATCAGTCTCTTGTAGTGGAGGGCCTTTGTCATGTCATTGGTTACAACTGGGTGCCCCAGTCACAAGGACATTTGAGCATTCCTACCAAGGCAGCTGTCTTTCAACAGTGCCATGATAACAAACACAAACCCTCAGACGCCAAGGTTTGGAAGCTTGTTTACACTGAAATTTGGTTGCAGCTCCCAAGACCTTGCACTGGCAAATACTGATAAACTAGAGATACAGAGCATTAAGCACCACTGACTCGCAGATAGAGTGGTTGTGATACCATAAACCCCTGAGTTACTGATTACCAAACCCCAAAACAGCATGCCAAATTTAGTCTTACATATTTCCTGTTTCTTTTATTTCTCCACCCTCAGTTATGTCCACACACAGGTTGCCAAGCCAGGGTCTCTGGCCTGATGCACCAGAGCCATCTTCTCTTCTACTGTGGAGAGATTCAAACAAATATACGCACATATATGGTTAAATTCCCTCCCTAAGATGTAGGCAGCAGAGGCAGCATTCTGAGAAATACTAGTCAGTCAAGCATCAGTAAGTCCCCTGCCATTCTCTGTGATCACACTTCAGTCCCTACCCATGGGCCAGCAACAAACTTCATGCATAGTTGAGTACAGACTAACAAGACCAAGTAGCAGTGCCAGCCAGCTTGCTAGGATAGGCTCATGGAGCTTAGCTGACACTTCTTAAGTATCAAAAGAGTTTTGCTTGGTGTTTGTTTTTTTTTTTAAGGCATTGAGGAAGAACAAGACCATATTAGTTAGGCAGCTATAGCTGATCAAATAAATCAACACCAGATAACAAACCACCATGTCATCATTGGGGAAAAGGTTATTATTTGCTTTAGCAGATTACACAGACACCGGCTTTCTCAACACAGAAATCACTTATTATTCCAGCAGCAATATCTCACCCTGTGGCAAATATTTCATCATTTCTATTCTTTTGGGCAAGCCAGATCCACAACCCCAAAGTGTATCCAGCAAGTTCAATTAAGAGACTATTTGATCCTACATGCACAGAAGTTTAATCACTACAAAACAGGATGTACTTTAATATACAACAATGTCTTCAGCATATTATTTTGTGGCTTCATGCAGATTAAAGTATACCTTGTACACTGATATTGTATGTGTTTTGCTAGTAAACACAGGTGTCCCTTCACAACAGTCACTTCCTAAATTCCCAGTGAGAAGACCAGTTGGACTCCTGGACCTTGAAAGCCTCAGAAGGTGCACCATTCTCCCCTACCACCACTTTGTCTCAGAGCAAAACCCTGTCCTAGAATTAAACTATCATTTCCCTCTCTCATTGTCTGACCCAAGACATCACCACTCCACCAAAGTGACCTAGTTATGCATTTGATTTTGTACATGCTAGAACTCCACTGTCCCTTTTCACATCATGTGCACAGAAGTTGGCAGAACAGAGGCTCACCAACCCACCTCTTAGCTTTATTTTCTCCAAAATGCTGTAACTTGATTTGTGCACACATTAGCGAGAAAACAAAAAGCTAAATCACCTGCAAAGCAGCACTTCGATCAAGTCTCTCTCCGTTTGGTTGTTGTTGTTTAAATGATTTTTGTCTTTAGGAGAACCCTTTGATCTACCTCCTGCCTAGGTACTGCTGAGCTCCTGATACAAACTGAGCCTCACTGACAGGTGCAGTACTGAGGCACAAGCTCACACACCAAAGATAAATCACTGCTCAGTTACTGTGAAAGAAACACAAAACCTATTCCTCCTGTTCCTAACAGGAGGACATCAGACATGCTGGTAAATGCATGAAATTAATTCAAACTTCTTAGTAAAAATACTTCCAAGCTTAAAAACAAAGACTTCGTGCTAAACACCAGGGACATCCGTTGCATTCTTTGACAGTGACCATTTCTTTTGTGCATGTGTACCATGAAACCCATGGTACAAAAATGGGAGTGATGCAACCTCTTTCTTTGTCTGTCCAGCAGCACTTACAGGATAGGACATCTTATTTCTCCAGGTGAGAACTTTTTGCCTGGGGTTGGTCTGGACAGTGGCACAGAGTAATCAAAAGCAGACAGCTTCACAGCGAGACACGATGTGAGTGCTGCACGAGCTTGGAATGGGGCCAGACCTGCCCCAGGACTCTCAGTCCCTGGCCAAGACGATGAATCTCTAATAACAGAAACTACAAGTATAAAACTACCATCTATCAAAATTGTTTCTTTCAGCTTTTTTCAAAGTAGGTACCATGAAATTACAAAACTTCATATATTTGCTGTTTCAGCAGTATAACACTAATGGCTTGACATTATGCTTCAGCCTCAGGCTGTTTTGGATATCTACTTAACACATTGCAAGTAACAGTATCATTTCAGCATTTCCTGATTTTCAGTTTTTTAGCTTTAGTTTTCTGGACTCAAGACTGATAACACATTTCTTTCTAAGGACAGAAGCCCATTTAAAACACTTTTCTTTTTCATGGAACTTACACCTAAACTTTTTTGGCTTGCTGCATTTAAGAGAACATAAGACAGGAAACCATATGGCATTTTCAGCCAGCACACAGTGGGAATCTGTTCATGGGTATTTCTCTCATCTAATCCAGAACCTCTTACATACACATGCCAGTATTTCAGAACTTATTTTTGCTTCTGGTGTTATGCCCCTGGATAATGAACAGACAAATCACTATACAATGAAAACTTGTCTTTTCCCTTTGAGGGTGAACTTTGGCAGCTTGCAGCACAGAACAAGGAAGGACAGGAACTTACAGCCAGAATTTTAAAGAGGTCCCTATTGTATGTAATGAAATTCTGTGGACATCTGTACAGCTTTTTTGGGTTAGAAGCATGTTTACTCTGCCTACGCTGTACAGCAGAAGCAATGGATCTTTAGTGCAAACCCAGCCCAAGCTGATAGACTGCATGAAAAAGCAGAACTCTGCTTGTACCGTTCTGCTGCAGCTATTTTTTCAGTATTTGTTGACTGATTTGCTCTTTCTACAATGAGGATAAGATTCAGTCTTCAACAACTATTGCATGTCTTTATTTCAGGCCAACTTCCAAGCAGCCTTTAGCAAGAGGGCATTTGTAGTCATCAGTTCCACAGTCTCAGAAAACCACGCAGCATTACAACAAAGCAAGCCTGGAGAGCAAGGCCTTTTTACGTTTCTCAGCAAGGAAGACAAAACCAGTGCTTGATTTCCTGAGTCTTCCATCCAAGTCACATTATGAATTCTAAGTTGCATTAGACTCACATTCCCCTTACAGCTTGTTCAGTGTGACAAATCACATTTTCTCATGTCACTCCCCAGATTTAAAGGGTATCATTTATCAATTCAGCTTGTGTCATTCAAGGCACTAATTTTTAGAGTTATCTTACTTTGTCTGTTAGTCCTATTGTTCATTTTACTAAGTTATGGCACCTTACTCCATCCTTAGATGGACAACTTTAGGAGGTAAGCTAGTATCCCAGTTATTCACAGCTCTCAGCAGAACACCTCAATCTATAACACAAATCATTAGTTAGCATAGGGCATTATCTGTTCATGTTTTCACATGTAGATATTTAACACAAGACAGACTGAATCTATGTAAGATCTTGCTTGGCATAAAATACTTCCAGCCACTGCGACCCCTCAAACAACACCTAAGCCCCCAATGTATCCTGTGATGAACTTGCACAGTATTTCAGTTGTACTGGGGCATCCCCTCCATGATTTGAAAGTGTCACTTTTGAAATTACAAACAAATAATGTATCTACATTTTGTCTGCTTAGCACAAAAGAAAAAAAAGCCAAAAATCCAGACATAAAAGCAATCCAGAACATCAGAAATCAGCCCGTTTTTCACTGCTTTAAGTCATTTAGGATTCAGCTACCTGAATTGTCCTGTGCCTAAATGAAACTTTTTGGCCAGACCACTCTGACTGTCCCATGACTGAAAGTGTATACCTATGAAATTATAAGGGCACCTTGGATAGCTCTCGAGATCAACATCCCCATTAAGCATAAGCAGATAATTATTATTAGAATCAAAATGTTCACCAAAATTCAAACATTCTTGCAAACTAATCTTTTCATAGTCACATGCATTCACTATACTCAACCAGCCACAAGACCACTTCCTTGTTGATTTTCCCTGACATTTATTCCCAGTCAGCATCAGCTGCTGAAGACAGTCCTCTACTTCTGCTGACCCGCAGCATGAGTGGATTTTCTGCAACCCAATCAGTGCTAGCAAGCATTGAAGGATGGGTTTTTCTGCAGCAGCCTTGTTACTCCAGGATAAAAAATTGTTTTCTTTCACTGCATTATGAGACTAGAATAATGGTGCATGCCAAGATCTAATTCAATAAAAGAAAATTAGAAGTACAGGCTATTTACAGTGTAGACACAAACACAAGCTCATAGTCTAATTACATATAATTTAGAAGTAACAAAACAGCCAAATGCTAAGGATAAATCCATGAAGATGCTTCATACCCTCCATGTTTCCCCCACATACACAAATCTTTCATGTGTGGGCTAACAGCCTAAAAAAATATCATCTGAAAGACATCAGACCCTCTGACAGATAATATATTTGTAAGACATACAGGAATATAAGTGCACATTCCTTTTCTCATTGTAAGTCCTAACGCACAGATGATCGTGAGGTGTTCCAACATTTCCAAGAAGGCACAGGTAGTTGCTCTGTACCTCAAATCAGACTATTCAATAACCACTTCCCAATTTACACAATCCTTGGATTTAGTCTCAGATAGCTAAGGCTTATCTTACCTTATCAAGTGATCCATTCCATCAAGTACAACAGAACTACCCATGTGGATAAGGTTTGCTGCTGTGAATAGGTGTTTAGTGGTAGGTGTCTATTAAGATATTAGGAATATTTATTACAGAGGAACAATCAGTGGGAAAAGTTTACCAAGTAGAATTGTTATGAACACTTTCTTAAAGCAAGTGAGAACATTTTTCACATGTTTACAGAAATGGCTGTATCTGAGGTGGTTGCCTGACGATCCATCTGAATTTTCATTACCTAGTTAGATGAGAATTTTATTGAACTTCAGTATATAAAGTTATTTTAGAAAATTACAAGAGAAAACAGCATCAGTCATGTACCAGACTTTATGCTTATGCTCAATAAAAAGTTGCTGTCAGAAACCTAGAGGGCATCTCAATAAAAAGACAGAGTCAGTCACTAGCTATTTAGAATTATAATTGAAAAAGAATCCATAGAAAGAAATAGACCCCAAGAAAGAGGAAAAGCCATCCAGAGCTTTAAGGGAATAAAGTGCGATGCTGCTGCTCGCCCGGGGATTGCCGGTCGCTGCTCGCCCCCGGCCGCCTCTGCACACACGTGTTGCTGCGCGGCGGCACAGAGCGATGCTCACAGGTAACGCCGGCCACGGGAAAAGCCCGATTCTTGCCCTTTTCTCTCTGGGGCAAGGGTAGGAAGGAGGAAGGCTGTTACCCAGCAGGAGGAAAGAGAAGATCCACTGCAGCACGGCGACTGTCTGAATCCTCCTCTTTAGGGGGACGTTGATGGGGGCAAACTCGACCTTCATGCTGACGACGAGAGAGCAGCGCGGGGAGACTCGGACCTGCCAGCTCCGGCTCCAGCAGCAGCCCCAGCCCCAGCCCTCCGCACCTGCCCGCTCCGCTCTGCCGCGGCCCCGAGGGCGGAGGACGCGCCCCTCCCGCTGCCGGCGCTGCCCACGGCCGGGCCCCGGCAGGCGGGGACGGGGAGGTGGCACCGCCCGCCGCCGCCGTAGGAAACCTGATCCCGGAGCAGGAGCGGGGCAGAGCCGGGCGCGGCTGCGGGGGCTGGTGGCGGCTACACCTCCTCCTCGGGGACGGCTCCCACGGCCCGGTCCACACGAACAGCAGCGGGGCGGAGGCACCCGCGGCTTTATCGGAGCGAGCCCCGCGCCTGCGGAGCGAGGTGTGTTCGCACCCGCGACACCCGACGGCCAGGTGTGTTCCACCCCCGACACCCCCAGCACCAAGTGTGTTACACTCCCGACACCCCCGACACCCCCAGCACCACGTGTGTTCCAGCCCCGACACTGGCGCTGCCCTGGCGGTCCGGGCGGGTTTCTCCCCTGGCAGCGGCCGCCGCTCCCGGGCGCGCTTAAGGCTCTTATCATTAAAGAGCTTACGGAGCTGACCCAGAACTTGGAGTTCCTGCAGCCTTTGGGGTCAAACCTCTCGTTCCTAATTAAACCAGCACACGCACAGTCTCCTCCCGCTGCCGGGAGTGCTCGTGACTAGGATCGCCCAAAAAGAAAAAAATAAAAAAATCCCAGAGTGAAAAACAAAACACATGCCGAAACTTGCACAGCGCTGTCCCGGCTGATCCCGCTGCGCCGCGGGGACGGCGGCGGGGCCGGGACTCGCGATCCCATGTAGGGACAGGGACAGGGAGAGGGACAGTGCCGGGACTCGCGGTCCCATGTGGGGACAGGGACAGCGGCAGTGCGGGGAGTCGCGGTCCCATGCAGGGACAAGGACAGGGACAGTGCTGGGACTCGCGGTCCCATGTAGGGACAGGGACAGGGACAGGGACAAGGACAGGGACAGTGCTGGGACTCGCGGTCCCATGTAGGGACAGGGACAGGGATGGGGAGAGGGACAAGGACAGCGGCAGTGCCGGGCCTCGCGGTCCCATGTAGGGACAGGGACAAGGACAGGGACAAGGACAGCGGCAGTGCCGGGCCTCGCGGTCCCATGTACGGACAGGGACAGCAGCAGTGCCAGAACTGGCCGTACACCGCGGCCCCTCCCGCCGCCGCCAGCGCGGGGTCCGTGCGGGGCTGATGTCACGGCCGTAGCTGCCCGCCGCGCTGCCGGG